>JANRMT010062808.1:55871999-55913000 GCA_026402145.1 Polypterus bichir lapradei | reverse complement strand
GCATACAGTACAGGCCAAAAGTTTGGACACACCTCCTCATTCAATGTGTTTTCTTTATTTTCATGACCATTTACAGCACTCCATTACTCTCCTTCTTGGTCAAATAGCCCTTACACAGCCTGGAGGTGTGTTTGGGGTCATTGTCCTGTTGAAAAATAAATGATCGTCCAACTAACCTGACTTCTGCACAACACAACTGCTGGTCCCAACCCCATTGATAAAGCAAGAAATTCCACTAAATAACCCTGATAAGGCACACCTATGAAGTGAAAACCATTTCAGGTGACTACCTGTTGAAGCTCATCGAGAGAATGCCAAGAGTATGCAAAGCAGTAAACAGAGCAAAGGGTGGCTATTTTGAAGAAACTAGAATATAAAACATGTTTTCAGTTATTTCACCTTTTTTTGTTAAGTACATAACTCCACATGTGTTCATTCATAGTTTTGATGCCTTCAGTCATGAAAATAAAGAAAACACATTGAATGAGGAGGTGTGTCCAAACTTTTGAGTCGTAGACCACATCTTTATAAAAGCCACACGTTCATTTAACATGAATAAAGACAGTTCCAAACACGACACAAAGCACACAGCAATAATCACCCACAACAAACGTTCTTTCTCTCAGTCCTTAGCCGCCAATCTCCTCTTGGGAGCTTCGTCCTGCTCCCTCTCCCGACTCTAGCTCCCAGATTGCTGGGAGGCGGCGCCTTTTATTCCCGCCCAGATGTGCTCTAGGTGGCTGATGACGATCTTCCGGCAGCACTTCCTGGTGTGGCGGAAGTGCTGCCCTTTGCCCCAGAAGCACTCCGGGCGTCCCTGGCAGGTTCCTCCGCCATCTTGCCAAGTGTGGCGGAAGTAATGTTCTCCCAGGTTCTAGGAGGCTTAAGATGCCCCCTGGCGGTGGCCACGGGTCCAAACAGTCCAGAACCCTTTTTCTCCTTTCCCGTGGTCCTCTCCTGCTCCAGGGCGGTTGCCCCCTTGTGGCCCGGAAGCTATTCTTATGACCTTCCGGTCCATTTAGGCGTCCCTGCCTAAATATACATAAATACATTTTTAACACTGTGTGAGGGGTATATTTTCACGTTTCATGATTCAAGGTTCCTCTGTTGTGACAAAGACAAGAAAATGTCAGGAAAGCTCTAACAAACATTCAATGTCTACATTATTTTGCCATTTTTAGCATATTGTTCACTCATGTTTTGACTCCATAACATTCATCTGAAGGCAACATTTAAATTTCATACAAATAGGAGGTATATGAAGGTGGTATGCAGGATGATATTTAATATAAAAAAGGCTGTCTTAAATTATTTTAAATGCCATTTTACTTGTTTGCAAATGTCCAGAGCAGAGAACCCACTAAATAAATTAACCATAACATCAATCCAATCTCAGACTCCTTTAGAACATTCTATGCTGTTTGATGCCCAGGATCGTTGCAGTTTTTGATTGATTTTACAAAAATATTTAATTTAAACTATAATATTAGAACTGTGTTGCCCATGTTGTATAAAAAATGAAAGAACAGTCAATCATCCATCCATCCATTATACAACCCGCTATATTCTAACATAGGGTCATGGGGGTCTGCTGGAGCCAATCCCAACCAACACAGGGCGCAAGGCAGGAATAAATACCAG
Source organism: Polypterus bichir lapradei (assembly GCA_026402145.1). NCBI lineage: Eukaryota > Metazoa > Chordata > Cladistia > Polypteriformes > Polypteridae > Polypterus > Polypterus bichir. Next base: position 55,911,359 of record JANRMT010062808.1, on the reverse strand, counting down.
GCAGGGTGCCAGCCCAACGCAGAACGAGAGAACAACAGTTCTTAAAAGCAAATATATTTATTACAAATTTTTAACCAACATGGTTCACATTTAAACAAGAGAAGTGCTTAACTGTTGCTCCTATACATGATAATCACATAATTCTGCTTTCTTTAAGCTATACAGTACTCTAGGTTATGAAGTCACTTTCGGGACTGTGACATTTTCACATCTTTATGTTCATAATGTATTTGTGCCCTTTGAACTGTTAGATTGTGTGTATAAACAAATTAGAATCTTTGTCAAAAGCAGCCTACCGATCGTCCTTCATCTTTCATCTCTGTGTATCCTAGAGCTGTCTAGACTAGATGAATATAAAGAAATTTCAATTAATTTACCCTTCAGTACTTAAATCTTAGGGAACAATTTGTAAAGGATGTTTCAATTAAAATTTCAGGAAAGGAAAGGAATTCAGTCGTTCATAAAATATGTTCTAGTGTAATATGCAGCAAGTATACCATAATTCAATTGAACATTTCTCATTGTTCAGATATATCACATTCAAACTTTTGTAATATGTATTCAGGGCAGGATCCAACCCGTGAAAGATGCCATCAATGGCAGCATTTCTATGTCATATGAGAATGCTCTATATACAAATCATTTTCGGCAAAATTTTTTGTCTATCTCTTGGATAGCCTTGCATCTAAAATCACTCCTCTTGTTTTATCAATAACATTTACAGCAATGCCGATGCAATAGAAACGTGCTCTAAAACATCCATGGGGCAACTGTATGCTACACTGCTTGCACAAAGCTGAATTTGGTCAAATGCAAGAATTGTTTTTCACCTTCCAATCTTCTATATTATCAGAATCAGAATCACTTTTATTCACCAATACTTAATGTACAGGAATTTGACTTGGTAGATTTGGAGCTGCTTACCTGTATAACAGAACATAACCTCACATACAATTAACCTAAAGAAGATAAAAGAAGAACTTCATACAAGTTTGCAGAATTGTACAATTATAAAGGAGATGTGCAAGTGATGATTATGGAAAATAACATTAGTATATTCACATATTAGCATAAATAAATATAGAAAGATATATAAGCATTACCTTTATTGCAAATATTAATGCAAGTCAGGCCTGCTAAACGAATAGTTAAATAAAGGCACATGCCATATTTCTTTTTTAATTAAAGCTTAAGCTCTTGCCACCAATATAAACTAGCTCGAAGGCCAAGGAAGGGAAGTAATAAGATAAGACAGCCCAAGGGTGGAAAAAGGGGGAATATCTGTAAGCTCAAGGCTGACTAGAAAATAAGCGAAGCAGAAGAATAGAGACCACTAACAAAGGATAAAAATAATAGTGGTAATTATGAAAGAATGTGACAGGCCAGGTGCAGAAAAAGGTGTCAGAATAGAACAGCAAATGAGTTGTTTTGAGCGAGGTCAGAGTGATAAGAAATTAATAATATAAACTGTAATTTTTAACTCGATTTGGCTGAATTGGGTTGAGTCCATGTTATTGTTTTATTGCAATAAAACTAATTATTCTGTTTGCCTATCCACTGACTCCTAGAGCCTTCTTTTCAGGTGAAGACCTTTGGGTGCAGAGGGATCACACTCCTCATCCTCCCTGGAAAAGTCTATTCGGGGGTTCTGGAGAGGATTGTCCGTCAGATAGTCGAACCTCGGATTCAGGAGGAACGGTGTGGTTTTCGTCCTGGTCGCGGAAAAGTGGACTAGCTCTACACCCTTAGCAGAATCCTAGAGGGTGCATAGGAGTTTGCCCAACCAGTCTACATGTGTTTTGTGGACTTGGAAAAGGCGTTCGACCGTGTCCCTCAGGGAATCCTGTGGGGGGTGCTCCGGGAGTATGGGGTACTGGACCCCCTTATAAGAGCAGTTAGGTCCCTGTACAACCGGTGTCTGAGCTTGGTTCGCATTGCTAGCAGTAAGTTGAGCCCGTTTCCAGTGAGAGTTGGACTCCGCCAGGGCTGCCCTTTGTCACCGATTCTGTTCAGAACTTTTATGGACAGAATTTCTAGGCGCAGCCAGGGTGTTGAAGGGGTCTGGTTTGGTGGACTCAGGATTGGGTCACTGCTTTTTGCAGATGATGTTGTCCTGTTTACTTCATCAGGCTGTGATCTTCAGCTCTCTCTGGATCGGTTCGCAGCTGAGTGTGAAGCAGCTGGGATGAGATTCATCACCTCCAAATCCGAGACTATGGTCTTCAGCCGAAAAAGGGTGGAGTGCCCTCTCAGGGTTGGGGGAGAGACCCTGCCCCAAGTGGAGGAGTTCAAGTATCTCGGGGTCTTGTTCACAAGTGAGGGAAGAATGGACTGTGAGATCGAGAGGCGGATCGGTGCGGCATCCGCAGTGATGCGGGCTCTGCATCGGTCTGTCGTGGTGAAAAAAGAGCTGAGCCGTAAGGCAAAGCTCTCAATTTACCAGTCGATCTACATTCCTACCCTCACCTATGGTCATGAGTTTCCTCCCCAGGGTGTCTGGTCTTTCCCTTAAAGACAGGGTGAGAAGCTGAGTCATCTGGGAAGGGCTCAGAGTAGAGCCGCTACTCCTCCAAATCGAGAGGAGTCAGATGAGGTGGCTCGGGCATCTGATCAGGATGCCTCCTGGACGCCTCCCTGGTGAGGTGTTCCGGGCACGTCCAACCGGGAAGAGGCCCCGGGGAAGACCCAGGACACCTGGAGGGACTACGTCTCCCGGCTGGCCTGGGAACACCTTGGGATTCTCCCGGAAGAGCTAGAAGAAGTGGCCAGGGAGAGGGAAGTCTGGGCCTCTCTGCTTAAGCTGCTGCCCCCGCGACCCGACCCTGGATAAGCGGAAGAGGATGGATGGATGGACCTTTGGGTGCATCTTTGTCATGATGTGCAAGTGAAAGTGTGAGTGTGTAGTGTGTATGCACATGCACATACATTCGTGTACATAAACTGTAAACACACACACCTTCATACAGTATATGACAGAACACATGAATATACACAGAAGACAGGCTAAATGACTGATGTGAGAGGGATGTGGCTCTGGGAAAGAACATTATCTCAAATTAGAAAAAAATCTAATTCTTCCTGCAACAGCTTGTTCAGAATACTTTCATAAACTGGCCAAAATTCATTACCGTAATTCTAAAGTAAGCATACTGGGCCAGTGCTGAAAATTTTAATAGTATTTTCATTTCATTTTATTTGAAGAACAATTTATTGTATGCTGCCTGAGCCAGGTTGGGTTTAAGTGTTAAGCATGTGATGTCATTTTTATGTATTGTATTTTATTTTTCTGTGTAAAATGCAGTAAAATAAAAATCATTCTACCATCATTTTCAAACATGCCTAAACCAGCTCATGATCATGGAGATTGGAACATAACATACGAAAAAAATTAATGTTGGTGGTTGTTGGGTTAAAGGCTAGATGGTATATCACCTTTTTTGAAAGTAGTAACTGATTTCTTTAATTTTTTTTTGTTTGCACTGGTGTTAGCAGCTTCTGAATGTAAAACAAAGAATCTGATCAAAGAGTTAAAATCAATGATCTGTGCTTTTCTATAAAGCCAGATGTTACTGATCAGTATTTTGTGAATGGAGAACGCAGCATAGGAAAATAGTGTCACTACTGTCAATTAAAAGGCCAATATTGGAATGCAACTTTACAAATAAAATTCAGATTTAGTATTTACATATTTTATCTAGCATTATGTATTCGGCACCATGCATTTCCTAACTGAGATCACACCCCTTTGGTGAGTGTTATTTTGTCATTTATTTAAGAAATGAGCCAGATAATACTTGTTGCTAAATTATTCAAGTACGGTACAGAATATCTATTTTGAACAATGTGCATGCATTTATTTAATCCATTACTGCTAAATACCTGCTGTCATTCTCATTTTATAGACACACAGTTGACTAGTTGAAAAACAGCCGTAACATTTTGAATGATTGGATAAAGCATTAAAATATATAGTTTTTCTGAGCCTTTTTAATAGAAAAAATTAAGTATTATACTGAAAAAAGAAACTGTTCAATTTATTTGTAATAGACTAGAGGGTGTGGGGTATACACATTAAGGCAGAAAAAAATTTTTGTAATGAGGATTAAAAATACTCAGAAATTAATATATGCAAAGGAGAAATTAACTGATTGAAGGACTGCGCAGAGAACACTTTATTTTAATGTTCTTTTGCTGTTGTGTATTTGTGATATGTAGCACTGTTATAATTGTAGGTATTAAGTCTTTTAAGAATAGGTTTTAGTTTGCATTAGATAATATTTCAGGAAGCATGTTTTACTTTACTGATACGAACAGTTTTGCTTCGATGTTTACCTAACCAGCCTGTGAGTCTTTAGGAGGAAATGTTAAGTACTTACTCAAGATGTGACCTTTATATTGCATGCATCAAACCAGTTTGGCAAGAGGCTTTGTTAAAACTCAGTTCGGAAAGTTCATGAGTCTATAAGCCATCCCCTGCAGGAAGGCCATGAACTGATATGAAACTGATCTGGAGGACTGAAGTGTGGCTATTTATGATTGGCCATTATGTTCCATAACGTGCCATCGATCCAGTCAGGCTAATGATTGGATAAATTATTGGAGTTGACTGCACCCATTGATCCAGGATTTCTGATTTGAATGATATAAGTTTTTCACCTTTCTCTTTCATTCTTGCTATCTTAACATGAAGAGAAGACTGCCCCTCTCTCTCTCTTGCCATTTCTCCATAATGAAGATGATTTTATCTTGGCAGCTGTATTGAGGCAGATATTCAGCCTGTGTCAATGTTTCCTTCAAAGGCCATGAGGTATCAAATACCAAGCTAGACTGAAAATAAGCCAAAAAGGATACAAAATGCACTGCTACTTAGGTTGTAATGATATTCTATAAATGCACAGGGAGCTATTTTGAGATATCTGAAAATGTATTTCAGATATTTATTAAATGCCTATAGATGTATTTTAAGATATCTCAAAATGCAATGGAACTCATTTCAAAATATCTTGAATTACATTTGAGATATCCTGTAATGCATTTCAGATATATCAAAAGGTACAGCATACAGTCTCATTTCAAGATATCTTGAAATCTACTTGAGATATCTCAAATTAATTTCATGATATTTTAAAACAGACCTGTGCTCCATTTCAGATATCTAAAAATGGATATAGAGATATCTGGAATTTTATTTCAAAATATCTAAAATACATTTTAAGAGATATTTGAAAAGCGTTCAACTTATTTCAAGATATTCTAATAATGTTTTCCAGTATCTACAATGCATTTTAGGATGCTTCAAATATATTTCAAGATATCTGAAAATTCTTTCCTGTGCATTTTCAGATACAGTATCTGAAATGAATTTCAAGATATCTCAAAATGCATGAAAGGTCAATCATAATGTACCTGAGAAGTCTTGAAATGTGCTCATAGTTATTTTGAGATATCTGAAAATATATTTGAGATATCCTGAAATGTGTTTGAGATTCATTTGAACTTTCTCTTAGACTCTAACTTTCTCTTAGGTCCTACCTTCTGTGCAGCACCACCATTACAAGTATGCAGGACTGCACTCTGAAATGAAAAAACATCTGCAACCCCAAAGAAATCATCAGATGCAAAATGGTAGGTACAGTTTCAACACTTTTGAATCATCTCTTGTAATTGTCACATGAAACTTAATAGAAGTCCATGTAAAGCTGTACACATAGCAATAAAACTGTTCTATAAGACAGAAAATATCCAGAGTGAGAAAGAACTGGGAGTTGTAGTTGTAGGTTCATTGTCTAAAATCAAACAGTGTATAGAAGCAATTAAAATGGCTAAAAGGAAGTTTGGTTCCAAATCATGTCACATGGAGGTTATGCTTCAACTGTACAGCATGCTTTTGAGGCCACATCTGGAATACTGTGTGGAGTTTTAGTTGTAATATAACAAATTGGTCACAACAGCAAGAGAAACCCCATTAAAGAGTCACTAGACTAATTTGAGGGCTGTGTGTTATTCAGCTATGAGGAAGGACTAAAACAAATGGAAATTAAAGGATAACATAATAAAAATATTCAAATTATAAAAAAAAAAGGAAAATACAGTAGGGTGAATGCAAGCTGGTAGTTGAAGAATACGGACATGATGGAAATAGGTAAATAGCCAATTTTGCATAGATGCAAGGAAATATTTCTTTAACCAGAGGACAATTAACTAATTAGAGCAGGTCAACAGATTAGTCTGGAGATTTCCAGATCCTTAGATAATTAACAAATAAGCTGGGTTAGATTGTACTTGACAACATTTTTACCATCGATTATTTGAAATGTTTGTTAATATACTGAACTTTACATTTTACCTTGAGTGTACTGCAGTTCATGACATATTTATTATGAAGCCTACTTTAGATTGAGGTTGATTAATGAAATTTACCAAAGTGCTTATCAAAATTCTGCTGTGCAGCTGCCTTAGTAGAACCCCATGATGCTTTGCAAAGCCAGAGCTACATCACATAACTGTAGCAGCCATGTTGGATGGGGATGTCCCTACTCAATTGCACATGCAGAGGACATTCATGCATGCATACTGTAAGCATACTCCACCTCATACTGTCAGATCTACTTCGCGCATACCTGGATAATTTATGACGCATACACTGCCACACACGTGTGCTTGGTAGGCCATCTATGGGCTTAACGGGGAGTAGCATACAGAGCCAGGGGTTGATGAACAGCACTAACACCTTTTTTCCCTCTTCCACAGGAAAAGCCAATTAAGACTCCGCCTACTTCAGCCTCTTCGTTATGCCCCCCTGCAGACCTCACTTTCACCTGAGATCCCACCCCTTCCTGTTTCCCTCCTATATGAACCGAAGATTTCATTTTGTTAGCAGTCAAGATTTAGTCTCAGTCTTATGTGAATACTATCTTTGTTCATAAAAATTGTTTTTCAGAGTATACGGGGTGGATTCTCCAATGCTTTACAGTGGTTCTCTTTTTGTTTCTTCACAACATGCATGCGTGAAATCATACCCTTTCAGTACTCCAGCTGGATATACACCTCCATTTAAAAAAAAAAAAAATCTTGCAGCATTTTTATTTGAAGGGTATTTTTATGTGATCATAATAAGAATACTCATTAACAAAATATGTTGTTCTTCTTCATAGATTTGTTGCATGTTTTGTCTTCACTACTGAATTAAACATGTTATGCTTCTTGCTATGTAGGCAGAACAGGTTGTGACAAGGACAGGCCCCTAAGTATATAATGCTTATTCCTTGCACCATGGGCACTGTAGATGTGCTGGTACACAACAGTACGCATAAAGTTACTGATGGTACTCCGAAACTCAAACAGGAGAGTACTGACACAGATCGAACACTGCTGCTGAGTATATAATGTCGATCGCTGTGCACTCACCATGTGCCACCAGCATGAGCAATTAGGCACACATTGAGGCACTGATTCAAAACAAAATGAGCCAGATCCCTCCTAAAGATGGAAAACACACGAGACCCGATGAAATAATAATAATAATAAGGCATTTTTATCTTCTTGAAAGAAGGAAAATGTGTGAAACAGACAGATCCAAAACAAAAAGATGCGGTAGCTGCATAAAACTCAGCTTCAAAAAATGCTACATGGCAGAGCCATTCAGTGCCCAAAACACTGGAACTCTGTGAATGCAATGTTACTTATTTATTTTATTTATTGCTAGTTTGTAGCTATTTGCTGTATTTTGTTTGCGGCTATCATTTGCACGGTGGTGCCATATTAGCACTGCTGCCTCACAACTCATTTCATATTTGGGTCACAATAATCGGTCCAGCATATTTGGCAGACACCATCTTGCCCTCAGGGAGACCTAAAATACCACTGCACCATTATAATGTAATGAAAACGATTTCAGTTCCTACTTCTCCATTGACTTCAATGCAAAATCCATGAGGATTCGGAGTGTAGAATAAGAATGTATATTGGAAGGCAGAGCATTTAAATAGTGCTGTGCATTTAGAAGACATTTTATTCTCCAGAGTGGGCGGAGTGGTGGTTCTGAGGCAAAGGATCTGCACTGGTATCCCGAAGGTTGCTGGTTCAAATCCCCGTCACTGCCAAAAGAGCTCCTACTTTGCTGGGCCCTTAACCTGCATTTGCTTCAGGGGCGCTGTACAATGGCTGACCCTGCGTTCTGACCCCAAGGGGTATGCGAAAACTAACAAATTCCTAATACAAGAAATTGTATAAGGTGAAATAAAGAACAAAAAAATAAATAAATAAGGGAACGCAGCTACAAGGTTTAATACAGTATATTATATTTAAATCATTTCATTATATTTACTATTTAGTATGACTTACTATTCTCATTGAATTCTAGCCTTCATAAAAGTAATTATGTATAATTCTTAGAATTGAAACAATTTATAAGTTAATTTCCTGTAAAAAGAGTACTTTTTTTATATATTTTAAGGAGTTCTAAATCGAGGCTAAAAAAAAATACCAGTTACTATTTGTTTCCACTGCAGCAGTGTTTATTACTGATGTTTTTGAAGTAAGAAGAGACACAGAAACTGCAAATCTTGACATCTATTAAGACCTTCCTCGGAGTGTGCAGAAAAGATTCTTTTCCTTTTCTGATTTGTCTGTTGAAGCTGATTACACAGATACATGAATTCAATAACTTAGCTGATTGTTGTTTTTTCTTTTATATAGCAAGTACACATTTAATTTGCTTTGCATAATCTACAAATTGACTGCTGTTTTTTATATTTAAAGTGACTAACAAACCAAGTGCTGTAAAACTTGACTTATTTGTATGGAATGTTATTTGTTATTAAAATCGATAAAATCCAAAAAAATAAAATAAAATGACTAATGTTAAACTTAAGAAAATCATGATAATTGCTGTGAATCATTAATTCTGCAATTAATATCATATGGCATAAGATTTGGAAAAAAAAAACTGATCAAAATAGCTATTGATATAATAAGACAGGCTGTTTTATTACATTTGCCTGGTGTCATCACCACAACATTAAAACTTTTTTTTTCTGCTTACCTGTACATTTTCAATTAACACAATTTAACATGAGATATAAAGAAATAAAAAGTACTAAAACATTCAATATTCAAGCCTATATATTCTTTTGATAGCATGCCATTTATAAATATCTAAAGAAATATAATTACAAATGTACCATATAAATCATTTTATGGATGTATTAAATATCTGCCATGAAAATCTTGACAGCCCATATATTTTAGCAAGAGGCTAACAGAATTCTTTATAAGAGAATAGACGTCTTTATTTTACAAAATTTAATGAATCGAAACTCTAGTATTATACACATTTATAGACTCAGCTTGCCCACTGCAGTGTTTGTTTCTGCCTTGCACCCCGTGCTGCAGTTTTAAAAATAAAATTGTTTTCTTGTTTCAGCCCAGTTTGATGTTTATCCCTTAGCCCATTTTTGTCACCTGTGTCCTGTTAATGTCTGGAGTCTTCTTGTTTCTCAGGCATTTCATAACAACTGTCTAGTTTCTATGGTATTGCCAATACAGTAGCTCAAACATTGGTTCAGAAAACAGGGAAGACAACTAACTGTCTTATTTTTCAGTTGCCATGCACATTGAAAGCAATAGACCTATAGTGGATTCAGATTGTATTCAGAACCCTTTGTGCACATTTTATTGTATTGTAGATTTAATTTTAAATGAATAAATGAAAATAACCCATAATGACAAACTGAAAATATATTTCCAGGAAGGCATGAACTTACTTAAAAAAACAAAAAATGAAACTCATTCATTTATTAAGTATTCAGGCCTGTAATTCAGTACTTTGTTTTTTTTATTTTTAATAAATTTGCAAAAATCTCAAGTAAACTTTTTTCATGTTGTCATTATGGGATGTTGTGTGTAGAATTCTGAGGAAAAAAACAAGTTTAATCCATTTTGGAATAAGGCTGTAACATAACAAAATGTGGAAAAAGTGATGCGCTGTGAATACTTTCTGGATGCACTGTAAATATCATAGCCACTTGTTCTTACCCAGGCAGACTGTCATTTGCCTTTATCCATCCATTATCAAACCCGCTATATCCTAACTACAGGGTCACAGGGGTCTGCTGGAGCCAATCCCAGCCAACACAGGAAACAAACCCCAGGAAGAGCGCCAGCCAACTGCAGGGCGTGCACACACACCCCCATCACACACTAGGGACAATTTAGAATTGCCAATGCACCTAACCTGCATGTCTTTGGACAGGAGGAAACCGGAGTACCCGGAGGAAACCCACACAGACACGGGGAGAACATGCAAATTCCACACAGGGAGGACCCATGAAGTGAACCCAGGTCTCCTAACTGCGAGGCAGCAGCGCTACCCACTGCACCACCCTGCCTTTATCCAGTCTGTTTTAAAGTCGTCATGTGGAGTCATAAAGGAGGGACATATTGCTCAACAACAGAAACCTAACTATATCTGATTCACCAAGCCCTCCATATCACTGTGTCAAGACACTATACACTTTATCTTAAATTTGGACAGCTACTAAGTTCCTGCAGTTTCAATTACATAATTTTTTTTTTCTCTTATATACACTTACATTTTTTTACTTGTCTTTGTTTTTGCACTTTTTTTCTATTGCAAACAGTCGAATTTGAGTGATGATGGAACAAACATGACAGCATGCATACAAAATTATTTATGTAGATGTATTTGTTTCCTGGCTCTGTTAAGGTATAATTTCAAAAGTCTGGTATAAATTTAATGTTGGAAAAATGATTGTGCTTAGACAAAATATGATCTGTAATCCTAGTTTGTTATGTTTGTGACTCAGTTTCTGGGTTATTACTACTGGTAATGGAATGCAGCTTCAAATACAACAAAGACAAATAATTGGACTGGCTGTGATGTGTAGTGTATTGATGAAAGATTATTCCCCAAATCACCAAAAATAACTCTGGAGACTATAAGGCCGCACCCAGAGCAGGAAATGCTTGATTAAAGGAGGAGGTTAGTGTGGTGGATAGAAATCTAAAACAATTCTCTTTCTGAAAGGTATGCATATTAGACATTACACCATCATCACAACCTGTGTCTCACTGTTTCTCTTTAAATAGATCCCACTGTAAGATTTCATGACACTTGTACTTGGGGGATTTAAAGGCTAAAATTATATTTATGATGAGAAGTACCCTAGTCAGAAACCTGTTTTATCTTTCTATTCAAAGCTATGTATCTCATCTTATTGCACACTAGAAACTAAATAAGTGTGGCAATGAGACCTCACCTCGATCCCTTCGATTGCTCAAAGTTCTAAATGTATTTTTTCCAAAATATAACATAACTCAAATTACTTAAGAAAAAGGTTAACCAAAGAAAAAAAAAACAAACAAAAAAAATCATTGACAAGAACAGGTAAATTGAATTATTTTTTTCTCTGGTTATATTCTTGAATAAAAGTGCACATATTTTATTTGATATTAGCCGTTCCTGGTGGCTCTGCCTGCGTAGTACTGAAACAGGACAAACTATAAAAATCAATAAACAAATGGGTATCGCTAGCTAAGTGAAGGCAAGTTATGCTCCAAAACACAGAGGCATACCCACTCTCCACTTCTGACGTCACACTTCCCTCTCCCCTTGGCCCACAACCTCTGTCTTGGATTAGCGTGAATATATTGCTCCTACAAGCAAACTATGATTCTTAGCATGATGACAGAAGTCACAAAATCAACCAGAATGTTCAAGCAGATTCTAGAAAAAAACCCAATCTGAATCCGTAAAGTAGTTCTCTCATTCGCTAGCTAAGTGGACTAAATTCTTCACACATTATACACTTCATGTCTGTTTTAGTTATGTGTTCAGCATTTCTTGCCTCGCATTTCCTGTCATCCAACATTTATCCAGATCGTTGTAGACACAGAACACACATGAAAAGTATGTATTTCAAATAATGATATATTATTTACTCTATACAATTCCAGACACCTCACACCCAGAAAAACAAACTTGAGCTGGGAGAACTTCATCTGTTTCAGTGGGGGATGGGATAACAGGCTGCTTGCTGCTTGTGCTGATCAATACATTTGCAAAACAAAGACAATGATGAGGAGGTGCAAAGGAATTTAAGGTGACCCAATATTACAACTTTTTTTCATAGGCTTCAGGAATTCTAGTGTTAACACAGTTTAGGGTTACTGAGTGACCAGAAGATGTACTACCAGAGTATATGCAACAACGCAGAAATTTATTCTGGAAAGGCATACCTGTCTATATCAGGGCGTAACAGAGACATATAGGGGGATACAGCAGAGACTGAAAAGTGTTCAATCCAGAGCCATCATTTCCCATACGAAAATCACGGACTGTGCGTGGGTCCTGTGATTGGAGGACGATGTAGAGGGGCCTGTTGGGAGTTCACAGACCTCCGTAATTCAGGGCCTCAAGTTGGACAGCCAAATGGATTGCACGTTTTTGTCACTTGGTTTACTTGATTCAGATAACTTCTCCCACAACCCTAATCTTAATCATATAGTGTAACTGGTCGTATCATGTAATATCACTGATGTATAATACAAAGAAATAACCTCCGCAACGGTGGGGAGCTCTGGAGGTCTGCAGCTTGTCATTACATGAATCATCAAATTAACGTCATTGACAGTCAACTATTGTGATAATTTTCTATTAATGAGAAGAGAGATGGTTTCACGTCAACATCAGTCAGGACCACAAAAAAGAAAAACAAAATAATAGTGTGAAGAAGCAGAAAGTGCTGCATTTGGAGGTATGTTTTATAAATCTAAATTTGTCCAACCTCCAATAATCCCACAAAATTTAAATCAATTGCCACTAAACTAAAGTTAGCAATTTACTGGAGTAACAATAGCATTATGTGTAACAGTTTTAATAATAAGAGTTTAACAGATATTGTCTGATGTTACAAGACCTAGCTCTCATTTGGTTGTGGATTATTTATTACCGCCATGTAGACCTCAGGACCTATATATTTTGTTAATGGCTGCTAACATTAGTCACTGTATGAAGTGCTCTAATTGTTATTGCATTGAGGACACATTTGTAAATTTTTCCAACACACATGCTCTCTTGCATATTAGTTAGTTATTGTGGAAAAGCAGCAGGCAAGCAACTTTGACATGCAAAAAGAGCAATGAACTCAGATTAAGTTCAATTGTTGGTTACTTTTATAGGCAGCTAATGTTGCTGACTTAGTTATTGTCTTATTGTTATCTGTTGTCTTTGGAAGGACAAAATGAAGTTTAGGTGAATTCATAAGTGCAGGTGATATATGCACATGTTTATTTTTTAAATATCTAAATATTCAGCTTCATTTTGACCCTTCATTTACTGCATTAAGTACCATAAGTTTGTAACGTTTGTTCATTACAGTAATCCCTCGCTATATCGCGCTTCGACTTTCGCGGCTTCACTCTATCGCGGATTTTATATGAAAGCATATCTAAATATATAACACGGATTTTTCGCTGCTTCGCGGGTTCTGCGGACAATGTGTCTTTTTACTTCCTGTACATGCTTCCTCAGTTGGTTTGCCCAGTTGATTTCATACAAGGGAGGCTATTGGCGGATGGCTGAGAAGCTAACCAATCAGAGCACGCAGTTAAGTTCTCCTGACTGAGAAGCTAACCAATCAGAGCACGCAGTTGAGTTCCTGCGTGCTGAATGCAGTGTTAACCAGGAAGTCTTGTCTCGCTCATTCAGCATCAACGTGTTTCGCTGTGTAAAGAGTTGTGCTCTTTTGTGTTTATCTTTGTGCATAGTCAAGCCCTTCATTATGGCTCCAAAACGATCTGCTACTGCTTCAGGGGCCTTGTCCAAGCGCAAGAAGAAGATGTTAACGATTGCCGAAAAGGTAAACGTTTTGGATTTGTTGAAGGCTACGATTCTTTTTAATTAAAAAGTAGAAAAGGAATATAAGATCTACGGCCGCAGTGTCCTTTTAACCAGAGTTGTAAGTGGATGTAATAAGGCAGTAGTCTGGATGAAATCTGCTTTAGGGATTTGGATTGAAGACTGCCAGAAGAAGAACAACGGCAGTGCTACACCATCGCCTGAAGTGGCTCCTTTACAAGGGCTGTAACGCTCTCCTTTGTTGTGCAGTAAAATTAAACTCATTGTTATCGGACAAGTCATCGTGTCATTGTTGGTGAGTAACCATAATTAATTTTCTTCTTACAGTGCTTAGTACATGTACGTACGTTTAGTGTCACTGTACACACATTTACTGTATACTATTTTTCTGGCATTGTACGTATTTATTGCTGGTGGCCTGTCTATCGTAATGGCTGTAACATATGTGATATTGGAGACACTCAATATCTTTAAAATAATATTTAGGTTTTACTGTATATAAACAGTGTGTTTATATACATAATTTCAATGAATCTTACATAATATCTAAGAGAATACAAAGGGATTATGCTGTATAACTCTGCGGGGAATATTTATAAACAGTGTGGGAGAGTTTATAAGGGCTTAAAATATATAAAAATAACCATACAAACATATGGTTTCTACTTCGCGGATTTTCACCTATCGCGGGGGGTTGTGGAACGCAACCCCCGCGATCGAGAAGGGATTACTGTATTATTATTATTAGTAGGAGTAGAAGTAATAGTAGCAGTATTTATTATTATTGTTAGTGGTAGTAAAAATAAAATTGTTAATGTTGCTGTATCACATCACGCTGGACCATTATTATAATTATTATTATTAATTAGACCATCATTACAGTTTTTCTCAAATGCTAAAACACAAAAGCCAATCCTCTAAACCAAATGACCAGTTGTCTAAACACATTTACTAAATCTAGCCATCATTTTCCAATATCATAAACACATTTCACATGAAGACACAATTCACAAAACACAATCCTCCGTTCTCATAAATCTAAACACATTTTTCCTTGCTAAAACACAAGTTGCAAAAGAACTCTGCTCATATTCTCAAATGAAAGCTCATGTGATGCAAAATGCTTGCCACAGTCAACAATATTTGAACACAATGAACACACCTGGCGTCATTCATTACACACAACGACTCAAAATTGAAGACACTTGTTGCTAATGCTGTGACCACATGTATAAAAGCAAGTTCAGAGTGCACAGTTTGCTGAAGATTCCAAACAAACACAATGGATGAAGGCAGAGTCAGGGGAAGAGGAATTCGAGTCAGAGGAGGGAGAAGAGCTGGCCATGGAAGAAGAGGAGCAGGCCAACGAGGAAGAGGAGTTCAAATCAGAGGAGGAAGAGGAGCAGGCCAACGAGGAAGAGGAGGAGGCCAACAAGGGAGAGGAGAAGGTCCAGGAGGGAGAGCAAGACAACCTCGCACCCTCATTACGGACGAGATGCGAGCAACAGTCATTGACCATGTAATTGTCCATGGCATGACAATGGCTGAAGCAGGACTAAGAGTCCGTCCAAACCTGAATAGGTTCACCGTGGCCACCATTATCAGGGCATTCAGACAACACAACAGGTATTGTACTCTATTGCTTTCTTTGTCACAATACAGTTTTACAAGCCTGTGAAAGTAGTCTATTGGTTTCAAATCAGTTGTTATTGTAAAACATGTCAATTGACAACACATGTTTCTTTCTTTAGAGTTGAAAGAATGCCACATAAAGGTGGGAGGGTTGCCATATTTACAGCGGCACAAGAAACCCTCATTGTGTTTATGGTTTGTGAGAACAACCTCATCAGACTCCGGGAGATCAGAGACAAAGTCATTGCTGATAATGTCAACTTTGAGAGCATTGATGATGTCAGCTTGGCCACAATAGACCGAGTTCTCCGGCGCCAAAAGATGCGGATGAAACAGGTCTATAGGGTTCCCTTTGAGCGCAACTCTGCGCGACACAAAGACCTACGTTACGAGTATGTGCAAGTAAGTATACATCCATGTTCACAGTACAGTTAGTGGACATACTGTGTTGCTCAGTGGCCTACATTACTTCTGGACAATACTGTGCTACCTGATTGACTGTTGTTCTGAACACCTGTGCACTTTCACATTTTCACAGAGGATATTACAGTTGGACGCGATGGCCAGACCTCATGAGTACCTCTTCCTGGATGAGGCTGGCTTCAACCTGCAGAAACGAAGGCAAAGAGGCCGTAACATCATTGGCCAAAGAGCCATCACTGAGGTTCCTGGCCAACGGGGGGGGGTAATATTACTCTTTGTGCGGCCATGGGTTCGGAGGGGCTTGTCCACCGGCATGCTGTCCTTGGGTCTTACAACACCCAACGTCTCCTCACCTTCCTAGAGGAGCTAAAAGACATCCTCCTGGACCGCCAACAACACCATCCTGGGCCCGCACATCACATTTATGTGATCATTTGGGACAATGTCCGCTTCCACAGAACAAACCAAATCAGAGAGTGGTTCACCACCAACAGTAACTACTTTTTAAACGTCTGTCTGCCACCCTACTCCCCTTTCCTGAACCCAATAGAGGAGTTCTTCTCATCGTGGAGATGGAAGGTTTATGACATACACCATACACTAGAGAGAACCTCCTAAGGGCAATGGAGCTGGCCTGTGTTGACATCCCAGTGAAGGCCTTCCAAGGATGGATTTACCATTCCAGGGCGTTTTTCCCGCGGTGCCTGGCAAGAGACAATATAGCCTGCGATGTAGATGAGGTGATGTGGCCCGATGCAGCTCAGCGACATGATGCCGCACAGTGATTGTGGTGTGTGTGTGGTGTGAATAAAGTAAATAAAAAAACTTCACACCCTGATCATGTTTTCAAGAGTACTGTTGTGTGCAATAGATTCTGTTTTTGCATTGAGTTGTGTTACAGTAGTGTACATGCAGAATTTTCTATAGATTTATACTCTTCATATGAAATTCACAAATCTAAATGCCTAATCCTCTGCAGAGATCTAAGAAGATCCGTTACTGTAAAGTTTCTAAAAATATGCATTGGCAGTTATGAAACAAAGAACCTTCTCACAAATTGAGCATTGTGTTTTCAATTGTTTTGCTGTAGTGTGTAATGATGTGTATAGTGTTTACATTTTTGAAAGCTTCGAGCTGCTCTTTTGGTGTGAAAGTTTGAGTTTTGAAGTGAGAAGGTGTGATTTTGTTTATGTAGCTTTAGAAAAGGGTTTTGTGTTTAGACATTGGGGAACATGGAGGAAACGTTTGTGAAATGTGTTTTAGCATTTGAGAAAAACTGTAATAAAGGAAACAAATCAAACAGTATATCATTGCCCTTAAATGCCATTAAAGTCCAAACCTATGGGTTGCCCTCTGGATTGCAGCAACACTTCCAGTTTCCAGTTTTTCAAAAATTAAGCTCATCAAGACATACTTAAGGTCATTAATGGCACAATAACGAATGAGCACCTTGGCTATCATCAGCATCAACTCAGACCTTGCACAGTAGTTGTCATCTGATGTCCTAATAGAGGACTTTGCGTTCAGAAAATGTACACATGTGCTGTCATGATATGCAACAAAGAGACTAAAGAAACCCCAAAACATTCACATTTAAGTTTTGATTATTTTTAAGATTATTTGTAGTATTTGTATTTGACGATAAAATAATAATAACGATAATAAGTTTTATTTATGTAGTGCCTTTCATACACTCAAGGACACTTTACAATTCAATACACACATTAACAAGACAGTAGAAATTACATACATGAAAAAGAATAATACTCATTGAAAAGATGTGTTTTTAACAAAAGTTTGAAATTAATAATAGATTTTTCCTCATGACGGCTGAGAGGGAGAGAATTCCAAATTTTAGGGGCAATCACTCTGAAAGCTCTTCCACTCATAGTTATTAACCTGTATTTAGGTACAATGAGTAACTTAGCGTCCGATGATCATAATGCATGGGCAGGAGTGTAAGGAAGCAGCAGCTCAGACAGATAATGAGGGGCTAAACCATGAAGGGCTTTAAAGGTGAGAAGGATAATTTTATATTTGATTCTTGAAGAAACTGGTAACCAATGTCAATCATAGAGGACAGGAGTGATGTGAGCAGATTTTTTAGTGTGTGTAAGTAAACGAGCAGCAGAATTCTGAACATATTGTAATCTATTGATATATTTAGTTGGGAGGCCATAAAACAAAGCATTGTAATAGTCCAGACGGGTAGTGATGAAAGCGTGTCTTTCACACTGACGAAAAAATGCAGATGAGCAATGTTGCGAAGATGAAAAAAGGCTGTCTGTACTCTTGAGCTAATGTGTGATTGAAAAGTAAGAAGCTGATCAAAGATGACACCCAAATTACGGACTGATGCTGAGGGTTGAACGAGGATCCCATCAATGTCAATTTTTAGCCCACAAAGGGTAGAGAGGACAGATTTGGTACCAACTAATAAGATTTATGTTTTATCAGGATTGAGTTGCATAAAATTATCTGTCATCCAATGATTGATTTCCCGAATGCAGTTAGTCAGTGCAACAGGTGAAAATGTTGCAGTTGCATCAACACTTACATAATGTTGTGCGTCATCAGCATAGCAGTAGAAGCTCAGACCATACCGACGAATAATCTCACCTAATGGGAGCATATAGATGTTGAAGGGGATTGGCCCGAGAACTGACCGTTGAGGGATACCTTGTGTGAATGAAGTAGTGGCAGATTTGTATTGCCTAATGAAGACGTAATACTGGCGATCACTGAGGTATGATGTGAACCAAGAAAGAGTGGCACCAGAGATACCAATAGCTGAAAGTCGGGACAGTAAAATGTTATGCTTAACTGTATCAAATGCTGCGCTTAAGTCAAGAAGAACTAGAATAGTGGCCATCCCAGAATATGCTGTTATAAGTAAGTAATTGAAAGTTATATTTAACTTTGTGATGCGTGCCCTCTTTGTTTATTTGTTATTTATTTATATTTATTGTTCAAATTAAAGCTGTTATAAGAAATAGTAATGTAGTGAATTCATGGAGGGGCAAGGTGGGAGTGTCTGGGCCCCAAGAAAGTGTCATTTAGGACCCCATTTGGGCTAGGAGTGGCAGCTGTAAATACTCTCTATATAATAACTTAGACACAGAATTTATATGAAGATGTAATCATGATTGCTCAATTTGAAACTGAGCAATTTGTGTTAATATCAAATTAATTAATCAATCCAGTTCATCTTAAAATATTCTATAACATATCATCCATCAGCTTTAAAAATATACAAGAATATCATTGCATTTGTTTTGTTTTTCTCTGCATCTCAAAGATATATATGCTATACCTGGTAACTTTAAATTGTCTTACAGTGAGCGAGTGTCGGTCTGTACCCTGTGATGAACTACGGTCCCACCTATTGTTAGTACTTGCCTTGTACCTGATGCTGCTTGGAATAGCATTGAGAACCTGTAATCTTAAAGGTTTTAATTAAAGGGTTGAGTAAATGGATTGATTACTCTTATGGTGTTGGCAGCATAGCTTATGATTTGTTTCATTCTTGTTGGGTTTTTAACTACTGCTTCATGAATTGCCATTTCTTGTCATAATAAATCTGTACCTTTCTCTTCAAAAACATCTTATTTCCCTTTTCCTGTTATTGAATACATATATTTGTAATAAAAAATATTATGAAATAAAGATCAGTACCTCTACTCATTTTATAATATTTGACATTATTTTACTTGTTTTATGGAAATGGCTGTGCACATTCTTCCCAAATGTACAAGCTATAATTCTTATGCCTCCTGGTTCATTAACTGAGGAAGTTCAATTTGTTAGGCAGGAAGCTAAAATTTATTTTTCTTCTTCACACTGCAAGGTACACTACAGAGGGTTATGCTGGGTTGCTTCCAATATCATGCTGCGATGAAAATCAGAGTTAATGAAATGCTTCAACTCTACCTCTTATTTTCCCTAAAGCATGCTACAGATTACAATTTCTTTTTCTCTTCATTTACTCCGTAATAATACAAAGATTTTTAAGATGTTCTAACTACCAAAATTATTTTAGCAATAAGAAGAAAAGCTCCAATAATGAACATTGTATATTAACAGTTCTCATACTGTGATATAACATTTCTTTATATATCACATGTCATATAAAATTCGGAACTTAAATAAACAAAGATAAATAAATACAGACTTACACAATACAAATAATCAAATGCAGAATAAAAATGCATTAGACCCTAAGCATGGCCTAAATTAATTTTAATCAAACTCTCTAATGGTTGTTTTGGTAAATAACATTGTCTAATTGTATGGTCAAATGACCAGGGAGGAGAGGAAAAAAAAAAACTCCAGACGGCAAGATGCTGTAGAAGATAAGTCTCCAGATGGTTCCAAGGCCAAAAGACCACCCATTCTTGACTGAGAACATTAGTTTTAGTGTTATATAGCAATTCAGTATTGCTATGATGCACAGTCTTAAAAAATCAGATTCAGCGGGTCTTGTCAAAAGATGGAGCATCCAGACTCCACACACAAGACGCCACTGCAGGAGAACCAAAAAAAAAATGCAGAACAGTTGAGTTTAGGTATGTATTAGAGATCATATTATAATTTATTAGAAATGTGAAAAGGCCAAATTAAAAAAAAAAAACTTAAAAAAACCCACAATTTTTAAGAATTGTATGGTATTTGTGCAAGATGTATGTATTGGTAAAGCATTACAGATTTTTTGATGTGTATTGGGAAAAGATCACTTAGTTTTTTTATGCTTGGATCTTGGAATAAAAAGCAAACCAGTGTTTAAGGGTCTAAGATTACTACTGGAAATATAAGGTGCACGTAAATGTATGAAAGTGCAGGATTGTTTATATCTTTATATACAGTACAACTAGCTATGTTACCCAACTTTGCCCAGGATTTTTTCCTAAGACAATGGGCCTTGGTTATAGTGCTATTAATTGGATACATCAGAAATACTATTTAACTGAACATTTTTCTATATATGACATAAGTTAATATTATTAACTCCCTGGAACACTACATACAATTGCCCTTGAGTAAAACATCCATGCCATAGATCAACTCTTGCTTCTCCTAGTGACTGACTTTGGCTTTTGTTTATGTCTTTGCAAAAATAAAATTTTACAGGACATTGTATCATGTGTAATTCAAACAGGTAATTAGCAGGAACAATAGGAATTTTTGATATAAATATAATTTCACCCTGTAACACATCCTGTAAAAAAAGTAGCTTTAATCATATTTCAATGTAACACTTTGGTATATTGTACTGTTGCCAAGTTTTGCAGGGTTTCAATCAACAGTAATGTACACTAACTCACGGTTTACTTTTACTCATTACATACAGCTTTAATTTATGTAACCCATGAAATGAACTGAACATTTTAAGCACTACACAGAAAAGAACAGGTGAAAAGATATTGTGAACTATGTCCAATTATCACCTCTTCTACTTTCTGTCCTTGAGCTGTGCAACTGTGTAAACTAACCAAGGCATGCTGTTGTTTCTGGCTTGTGTTATACCCAGGGCTTCTGCTTTGTGACCTGGAGCATAGGGGCATATTGCAGTTTACCTCTGTGAGCACAACCAAGTTCCCCACAATATTGCATGTATTTCACTACCAAACATACTCGACAATCCAAAGGAGAACTGCATCGCCCCACTCTCTTGAACTTGTATTTTATTTCACATTGCAAGGAGGCCTTCATTTGCCGCCCCATTGTTCTGTGTGATACTTTCTCTTTCTTCTCACCACTCAGCTGAAAAAAGGATGTAATATGTAAGAATTTAGCACTTGCTGCAGTATTATTATCGACAAATAAAATTACACAGGTCAGCTAATTTTTTTTTTTCTATAATGTCACTAAATTTCAACAAACTCAATCAAAACGTTTCTGAGATTTTGAGGTATTACGTTTTTCTATTGTGGGGGTTAGGTTGAGGGTCTTTTCAGATGGCTTTTGGAAAACTGACTGACTCAAAAGATGGCGATGCTGCCCCTTAAGAGGAAGATGACAACTGGCAGTCGTCCGATCTGTCGTAAAAAAAGGAGGAGAAGTATTAGGTACCAGTACCTCTGTTTATGGTGGAATTACAACTAGATGAACCCTCAGGTTGTCTAACAAGCACAAGTGTGTGACAATAAAAATGTTCTTACTTAGCTGATATCTACTGTTCTAGATGTACAAACTAAACAGGAAATAGAATTATTGTTCATGAGTGAGAGAGTCACTGAGTCATTCAACTTTTCATTATATTTATATAGACTAAATGTATTATAAAATTAATTCTAAAAGACAAAGATAACCAATGCAATGATGCTACACAACTGCAGTGCTCCGATTTTCTTTTACATATTAATAGTCTTACTACTCCATTTTAACTTTTGTTGCAGCCAATTTATGCAATCATGTTTCAGGATCTGGAGATGTTATAAGTAGTCTAGCCAATTTTTCTTAAATGAGAAAATGCATTCTTAGTAATATGCTTAATAGGTGATTTGAAATGTAGATCTGAATCTATTATTCATCCATTATCCAACCCGCTATATCCTAACTACAGGGTCATGGGGGTCTGCCAGAGCCAATCCCAGCCAACACAGGGTGCAAGGCAGGAAACAAACCCTGGGCAGGGCACCAGCCCACCACAGTGAGTCTATTATATTGTCTAAATGATTTCCTTCTGACTTGATTTGCAAAGCCAGGTGATCAAATATATATAATTCATCTACTGTAGGAATATGTAAAACCACTTTCAAAGGTCATCAACTATTTAAATTGTAAATTAAATTTAAATTGGCAAATTGGCAAAATACATCCGAGAGCGTAGGGTTGAACATATAGCAGATAAGGCAACGGATGGGGGTTTGAGGAGACGAGACAAACTTGGCATAAGGATTTAAGAAAAAATATGATTGTGACATATGCCTTTCTCGTTTCATTTACAGTATTTAGATAAAGAATCACCAAAAGAAATAAGGAAACATTCATTTAAAGTATTTTAAAAAATAAATTGACTTCATCTCACAGCAAATCAGATTCTATATTGACAAAATAATCACCGTGATGTGCTTTTCACAGAATCTCTACCTCATGAAAAGCATTCACAATATTTGTCCATAACAGATCAATAGATTACTGTAAAACAAGAAAAGAATCTAAATTACATTTTAATGGGAACAAAATGAAGCAGAATCAAGGTAAGCTTTGAAGTGTTTCTCAGCAGCACCACTCTTTATCTAAGTAGTGATGGGTAATCTGCGATCAATTAATTCCTTTTAAATTATTCTTTTCACTGAATCATATGAACTGTATGACTCAGTGCAGTGGAGCACAATGGGAGTGCTAAAGTTCATGCGTGTCCTGCGTGATGTTGGGCGTGTCTTTCTTTTCACTGGTAGATGTTTAAAATGCATGTGCAAGTACCTCCTGAATCATGAGTTTCATAGAGTAAGTCACTACCCAAGATACACTCAAATAATTCTTGTTCATTTGATTTGCAAAGCAATTATTTTGAGTTGAAAAATTCCTCTTAACTTTACTCTGTAAAGAAGTGTCTTATTTTAATTATGTACAGTATCTTAAATGTGTTACCATGTTAAAAATATAATAGTTTAATATCTTGTATATAAACATCTACATGTGAATGTGTGTGTCTGTCCGAAGTGTAGTTGGGGTAAGGGCTACAGACTTAGACACTAATAACATAAGTGGGGCCAGCAAGTCAGCAAAACAAAACCTCAGAAGAAAGTCACTCGCTTATCCGTTAATACAGAAGCGATGCGAACACATTGGCAAAATGGTATCCCTTTTACATTTCCTACTGCTGCTAATACACAAATGAGGTGAACACGTCGGCAAAATGAAACCTCCGAAGAAAGACAAAGTCGCTCAGCCGCTAATACACAAGCAATGCAAGCACGTTGGCCAAACAAAACCTCCTAGGACAGAGATGCCCAGAGTAGTTCCTTTCAATTACCTGACATCTCTACACTTCAATATTTTTTCTGATGATTTCAATAGTTTCTAGGACCCTGGGCTTATTACAGCACGGGCTTACACGGCTAATATACAGTATATATATATATATATATATATATATATACAGTATATATAAATGTATATACAGTATATTTGTGATGCAATCAGAGGGGATCAGACCCCCCTCAAACTTTCCATATACACCAGACTCTAAATGAATCAAAAGAATCAATTCACTTAAACGGGTCGTTGAAAAGAATCAAATCAGTAAAGTGAATCGAAAAACCCATTAGTTTATCTAAGAGTTTTTTGTTTAAAGTGAAGGTGAGTGAAACTCTTTACTTAGAATTTTTATGGTGTCATCTAATGTTCTCAGCTTTGTAGGTCTTTTCATGCCTTTACATGAATTATACTCATATTCCAATTAATAAGGGTGAGGTGCACATGTAAAAACAGATATGGGCGCTGTGTATAAATAAATGAATGAACGGCTGCATTTTGCAAAAAAAAAAGAAAAAAAAAGCCTAATATTATAAATTAATACGTATAAGAGGTATTACTTTTTCTACATTTGTACCATAATGGAAATCTCCTTTAAACTAGGTATGGTACATATATACATAGTTTAAATGTAGGTTCTAGTTTATGTGATGTAATCTAGATAATTAGACCTGAAACCGAACTTTATAGACAAGATCTTTTTTTTTCTTTTTTGTGCATTACCAACTTTCTTCTTTATTTTTGTATGAACTGTTTGCTTTGAATTTCACTAATACTTTTAAACCAAAGACACTCAAACTGGAGATTTTTATACGAGTCATACTAACTGCTGGATTGCCTTTCTGTATTTTGAGCTATTTGAAAGCCCTCGACAAGCACAGCTACACCAACTAATATCTTAAAGTACTCTCTTGTTGAACATCTTACCTCTGGGAGATGATACTACAGTTTAATACATATGCTATAATATTTGCAGCACATGATGAAGGCATTTAAAACTTGCCATGTTAAGCTTGCCAACATGATTTTTTTGTAACACACATTTAAGGAATGATTGGCAAATGCTGTTGCAAAACTTAATAAAAAAAATCAATTGAATCTGACAGCATTCCTACAGTGGCAGATCTCTTAGGGGCTGGTCAAGAATACAGTAGTGTAGCATTGTCTCATGGAAATAATCTCAGTACATTTAAAATAAGAATAATTTTAGATATTGAAATGAGACATTGTTTCATGCAAACTAAAATTTTGTAGCATCCGGATTGACAGTGACATGTCATACAGGCACATGAAGTGCTGAAATCCACAAGTCTTGAAAAGGTTTGCACTACAAGACAAGGAGGATTTAATAATGCAGGCCTAGACTTTCAAAGGAGACAGTAAATTGCATCCACACGTAAAAGATGAGAATGTTTTTTGGTGAATCGCAAGGTGACAGCATGACAGTGGGAAGTACGATCAGAGATCCTAGCTACACAACAATGGACAGGGCAAAAAAGGCAAGCACATTCATGTATTTTTTATACTCAGCATCCATAGTTGCCTTTAAATGTATACATCATCCTGTGCCAGGATTCCATGTCACAGAGTTGAGGGGCCACCGTTGGAGGTCTGAAGCCAGACCCTTTTCAGTTCTCCACTTCAAAGACATGACTCAGTAGTTTACTCCATATTCTTCATGGTTTGCTTCTTGAGTTTCTACTAGGATCCTAAACTATAGGATTCAAATTTATATACTGGAAGAATTCCGTTATTGTTTTCAAAAAATTACTTATAAACACACTTTGAAATCACTTCCCTTTTTTTGTCCAGTGCCTCCAGACTCACTGGTATGAGATATGATATACCATTCCATGAATCTTGGTGTCTAGTGATGTGAGACATTGAGCTTGGCACTCTAGACCAAAAAACACTCATTTTTGGACATATTACACCCTTACAATAAAGTAGAAATCAATAAATGCCTTCAGCAAAAATGATCACAGGAACTTGAGGTTGTACGTGCTAAATCAACTGACCCACACCCTAATGGGATACAAGGGGTCAAAGTTACTCCTTTTCAAAAAAATGAGGATTGATAACACTGGAATGTGAAGTGTTTTATGCTAATTCAATGTTGCTGATCACAAATGTGATAACACTTTTGACATTTGATTCCTTACTAGTGGTCCTAGCCTTTAAAGATAGTTAAATGGTCAATTTCAAACATAAGCATGTAGGGTATAATTTTAGACTATTTCAAGGTCAGTGATTACATATATGATGCTATTTTTGATCCTCTGCTATGGATTAGGCCCTACTGTATATAGACATCTATGAGAGGGTGAAAAATGACAAACTTCTTTTTCAATTGAGATTATTTAGACTTTAAACATTTCAGTTGAAGAACATATTTAAAAATTTCAAATATTTGATTTAACTATTCTTGTTCATTATATACTTCTACATCATGAAGTAAATACTTACATTTGTAATGAACACCACAAGTTAGGGCTGCTCACACTAATTCAGATTTATTTTTCTATTAAACCTGTATTCACTTAAAAAACAAATATATCGATGACCTGTGACTCTATGAATCAATCAACAATTTACGTGTGGATATGGGAAGGGCAGTTATTCTAACAGCATATTTCCAGAGTATAACCCATGCAAACAGTGTATCAGGTTCTGCTGCCATTTGCTACTGCATTTTGCAGTGTTTGGTGCATTTTCGTCATTTATTTTTATTTTCATTACTTCACATTTCTGCCAAGGTTCCAAGACAGTCTTGTGACATCATTGAACATGGTTCACAGCAGGAATGCACATCAATGGATGTGGCTACCTGGTCTGGTCTTGGCAGCCAGATTGGGACTCTATAAAAGGAGAGGTAGAAGATTGTCAGCTTTTTTGATTTCTTTTTTCTAATTGCCAAACTATTGCTGTTGTTTATGCTGAAAGGTTTTGCAGAACTATTTCATCTGTGCTTTGCTTTATATTGTTGAGTAGATTTTGCTTTTATTTAATGCCATTGCCATTTCAGTATTTCGGTACTGTGATATTCTAATGCTCATTTAGGAGGAAGACGGCGGAGCAATTTCAAATGTTCTGCTGGTAGATTTCTCTTTTTTTGGGATAATACTACCGCCTGTTTGGGTTTTACACAATGTGCTGTTCCCCATACTTCTTTGTCTCCCTGTCACTGAGTAAAACCAGTCGTTATGCAGTGAAAGAACATACAGACTCCTTCAGAAGTCACCCCAGGATGGGATCAAACTATGCAGCTGTGAGGTGGAAACATTAGGCTTAATTCAATAAAAAAAAGTACTCTGACATTAGATCAATATGCAGCACAATACAAAAAATAATAAAAATGTCATTATTTTTCTGCACAAGTCATTCCTCAGTTCACTTCATTTTCCTCAGTGCACTGTTGGGACTATTTTTAGTTTTTTAACTGCTTTATTCTCTTTAATTTTTTCCTGTATTTTCTTAAAATGTATGGAAGTTGTTTGTTTACTTTAAGATATCTGTCTTCCATGATGTATTTATTTTACAAAACTAATCTGACAGTTCCCACTCATTGGTCCATGGATCTATAAATAGAATTCTAAAAGAAAGTCCACAATATAGAAAACAGTTAAAATAAGGGAATACAATCATGCATATGCTTTATTTTTAATTTAAATAGGTCAACGAAACATGACAGTTAATGTGACATGTTCAAACAAATGAGAGAAAATTTATATATATAACACAGTAATATGTCACTTATTATTTGTAATCCATCAGCTATTTTTGTAGCAGGCTGAAGTAATTCTATTATGAATTCTTGAGAGCATGGCTGCTTAGAGATGCCAACTAAGAGAATAGATAGCAGGAGAGGCTTCAGTCGTCAGTATGACAAACCCACAATTATGAAAAAGACCATAGCTCTTCTGTTAGAATAAAAAAAATGGAGTGGTATAATATTGAAGCTTAAATGAGAATCTCAAGTATTTTACAACAGAAATCATAGTAAAATAGAGGACTATTCAAATAGATTGAATATACAGTTATGTGTATAAATGGCTGTCATTTTTTAATGTGTTCGAAAATAAATGAGTGAATTTCAGACTTTACCCAAGCTCCTTTGTTTTAGCCTCATTCAGTCTGACCTACTGAGGGCACGATTTATGAGAGGAACGTTGATAATTAAACCCCCAACTGTGGTGTTCTGCAGTCAGCCATGTCCCTGATTCGTTCAAGCTGGCTGTTGTTAGACCTTTGCTAAAAAAAGTAGACCTCATTGCACTTTGAGATTTATAGGCCAATTTCATATACCTTTTAAAAAGAAAACAAAAATGTACCCTAACTAGTAGGATCTTGCCCACAAGTCTTTAATATACTGTAAACTGTATACCTCTTACTTTTAGCCTGATCAATAAACATTAAAAAAGTTTATGATATTCTGATTTTTTCTCATACTATTTAGTGTTTTTATTATTTCATTGAACAGAACCCATATCCATCTATCTATCCATTATCCAACCCGCTATATCCTAATGTCTTGTAAAAATATTCCAATAGGTTAATGCTGACCCTGCTTTTACCTTTATCATAAATGGTTTAATAAATGAAAACAGTGCTCATGCTTATTGTGGCAATCAGCATCAAAAGTGTTGTTTGCCATAATGTGCACTAATTAAAGCACTTCTCTCTAAGTGTACAGGTATGAAATAATGTATACTCTTTTAAAAGCTACAGCAAATGAAATACATGCTTTAATAATATATTACATGCTATTAAATTTTCACATAGTGAATGATAATCTAATATCAATCAAAATATGTGCTGGTATCCATGTGACAATACGGTTGTATTGTACTGGACTTAAAGAATAAGATTGTTATTTTTCAAGTTGAAGTTATTTCTTCACAAACATGGTTTATATGCATTTGTAACATGAAATTGTGTTCTAAAGTTAAGTGTTTTCTATTACTTAAAAAAATACATTGTCCTTGTATTTTTAATGGAAGCCATGGGGCACAAGGCACAACTGGAGAACAAAAGCCAGGCATTACCAAAGAAAGACAAAAATAACTTTTTAAGCATCTGAAGTTTTCAGGAAAGGAGAACAGGAAAAGAAAGAGAGGCATTATGCTTCTTGTTCAGCAGACAAGAAGGCAAGACTACATTTTCAGTAGCATTTCAGCTCTGCTTCAGTGGTGAATCATGGCAGTCTGGTTGCAGGGTCACCATGGAGGCCTACATGCCTTCCCACACAACCCAGTTCCTTGCTAGCCAGTCTTCACCACCCACCGTTGAACTAACAATAGAAGAGGTGCAAAGCATTTAGTTTGGTTTACTGCAGAAAGTAAAAGGGATCCTGGAGGTTAACCTAATAGTAGAATTTAGAAGGAGAAGTATAAACTTACTTTTGAAATGGATAGGAAAGTGCTTGATCCTGCTCCCTGTGCGTGTGTGTTTGCGCATGTGCCTACGATTCTGTCTGTATTTTAATGGAGGCTTTGCAGAAGCGGATGCTACGTGAAGTTGGAATGTGCCAGCTTCACCCACACAGGGTGCTTCAGGAATGGTTGGCAAAATGACGATGAGTATAAACAGCACTTCCTGCCCTTAGGGGTCGTCTTTTGACCGAGTCATGGTGGTGAGTGTTTGGTGTAGCTCAATCTTTAAAGTACATAAGCATAGTGGCTTGTGCCTTATTTTTTGAATAGATTTTCTTTTTGAATAGTTGTAAATATCTCCTAGTAGTAGTGAAAAGTCAAGCAAAATGACACCTTATATTGGCTAACTAAAACGATTACAATATGCAAGCTTTCGAGGCAACTCAGGCCCCTTCTTCAGGCAAGATATAATTACATTGATTACATCTTGCCTGAAGAAGGTGCCTGAGTTGCCTCAAAAGCTTGCATATTGTAATCTTTTTAGTTAGCCAATAAAAGGTGTCATTTTGCTTGACTTTTCACTACATTCATAATGGCTAACACGGTACAACATCCTAGTCCTAGTAGTAGTTAAGTTTTGGTGACGTTACTTATATTCCTTGGGTTTATTGTGAACCTTTTATATTTTTGTATATACACTGATTTTTCCCTTTATAAATACTGTATTTTTTGTGGAGTATACTATTGGAAGAACTGTGATTTTGTGAAGTATCTTCCTGTCTGTATTTTTATTTGGGAAGACTGCCAGTTTTTGTGCATATACATTTGTTGTTTGGGCTTCTTTTTTCATTTGGGGACTTGTCATAGTCATTGTAAATACTGTATTCTTTGGGACATTGTTTCTTTGTGTCTTGTGGGTCAGTTGTGGTAAGGACTGTATAAAAAGCCCACCTAATACTATTTGATGTCCAGTGTGTAGTCTGCTGCCCTCTTTCCTATTACACGGGGTGTCACAATTTTTCAAGCCAAGGAAGTTCTCGAGCATTG
The DNA here is from genome assembly GCA_026402145.1 of Polypterus bichir lapradei. Lineage (NCBI taxonomy): Eukaryota > Metazoa > Chordata > Cladistia > Polypteriformes > Polypteridae > Polypterus > Polypterus bichir. The sequence goes on along the minus strand of JANRMT010062808.1, from coordinate 55,881,026 downwards.
AGTCTTGAAATTACACACACACTGTAAGATAGATTATACATGGCATTTTCAAAACAAAAAACACCAACCTTATGAGATTCATCCATTTTTGTAGAATACCAGCTGTGTAACCTGTGTTTGTCTTCCTCCAGGACAACCTTTTGCCCTACAGTGTGCGGTATCCTATCAAAAGACAAAATTACAGTAAACTTGTCCTACCACATGTTTGGTTGATTATTTTCCATATTTATTGGAGAAACACTCCCATGAAGGTCACTGCTATCACACATACAAAAAGAACATGTATCCTTCCCTCAAGAGAAATAGTACCAGAAATTTGCAATAAAATGATTATTTGTAGATCCGTTTTGCTCTCACAACATGCGCCAGAAACACAGAAGGCATGTTTTCTTATATCAAAGCTTTTGCCACTTCATAACATACTAGATAAGTTTTTAGGCATTTGTTTTTTGATTGCCGTCCATGCCCCGTGACTTCCATTATAAAATATCATTACAGCCAAGGTACTTAACATAACTTATAGAAAACGCATAACTTTAGAATATTATTTCATGTGCCAAATAGATATATACAATTTGTGAAGAAATAACTTCAACTTGAAATTCAATGCCAAACTTATCCTTTAAAGTGTATTCTAAATAAACCAGTAATGGTGCACAGCACCATAATGTGCAGTGAATACACTTGACTTGATCACTCCTAGTTTTCCTACTCTTTCTCTGTTCGTTTAGCATTCATTTGCTCAGAGGTTGATACACTTGCTGCTTCCTGAACAGCTCTTCTTGTCTCCACCCTAGCGGCCCGATTCTTCTCTTCTTTCTTCCACATCTTTTCATGTTAAAACTGATTAAGTCAGTGTTTGTGTTGCAATTACTTCATTTTTCACTTAAGCTGGCACTTAAGTCTTCAGTCTGCCTCAAAAATGATTTAATATATGAAGAGGTAGGGAAAGTGATGGTGAAGGTGGTAGGGAATGAGAACGGTGCCCGTACACATGCGCCACACGGCTGCCTGCTGCCGAGAGTTGATTCTAAAATAAAAAAAAATTAAAATTAAATAAAGGAATAACCTTGGAGGTCAATCATCACCCTGAAAGCAGATAGTAGATGTCCTGTAGTATATGTGTACCAAATTTCAGGTCAATAGGTCAAACGGTTTGCGAGCTGCAGGTGATTTAAAATCCTGGACAGACAAACGAACAGCCATGGTAGCGTATTATATATAAATCCATACATTATCCATCCCGCTATATCCTAACTACAGGGACACGAGTGTCTGCTGGAGCCATTCCCAGCCAACAATTGGTGCAAGGCAGGAAACAAACCCCGGGCAGGACGCCAGCCGACCGCAGATTATATATAAAGATATGCATTACTTCATATTACTTGAAATTTCAGCAATGTGATAACCTCACTCTAAGATGCATCACATCTGCTGGACCATCTGTATAAGCTACTAATTCTTACTACTGCGGTGGGCTGGTGCCCTGCCTGGGGTTTGTTTCCTACCTTGTACCCTGTGTTGGCTGGGATTGGCTCCAGCAGACCCCTGTGACCCTGTAGTTAGGATATAGACGGTTGGATGATGGATGGACGGACTAATTCTTACTATCATTAATCATAAGCAGATTGGTCTAGTGAAAAAACAGCAACGTTTATCAATTCTAATAAAATAGAAAGAAATGCTTATTTGCAATTATGTTGGACTGTCAAGCATTGTTCTTGGGGTGGTTTACATTCCAAGCACACTTCCACTTTTCTATCTGAATTTTCATTTGTTGTCCTACAAGCTTCAATGCTGACCATGGCATACATGTTATTATTTAAAAATAAAACGTTAAAAAAGTGTTGAAACCCTGTGATGAGTTTTATTTGATTAAACTTTTTATTAATATAATTTCTCAGCACCCATAATTGATCTTGGCTTTGTTATGTAAGGTTAAGGTATGTGGGGGAGTAACAGAACTAAACACAGTTGAACACCACATGTGCATCCTGTGTTTCTGATTTTATGACAGACTCTGCAGTACCTGAACATTCCTGCTTAATTAATATTTCTAAAGTAATGCAGAGATAAGATTTAATGAATTTCAAGATGCTATTTTCTTGTAAAAGACTAGCTACACTAACTCGCTCCATTTCTCTTTTTCTGTGGAAAATGTTTTAAACTTTATGTAAAATTTACATTCAGTCACATCCTTTTTGTCACATCAAACAAATCTAGGCTATAAAAATAAAAATACTAATATGCATAATATATGATGCTGTTTAGTTGCCAACAACTTTGTTAAAATCAAGAAGACAAGCAAAGAAAGTGTTAAGAAGATCTGACAAGCTTAATGTAATAGACTCGATGGAGTGACTGAGCATCGTTGTGTGCACTTGAAAATAGAGGAAGATGACAAAACAAAATTAGAGATGTGGGCAGCAAAATATAAAAATCATGAAATCAAATTAATTCTGGCACACAGGAATGAAAAGGACAAGATATTACTCAGAAGTCAAAGGCAAAACTCAAAACAATGCATAATTCTACCACTAGGGCCTACTTGATAAATACGCTAACTAACACTAAGAAGTTTTAAAGAGTTGTTTATTCACTGAGGGATAACACGTACTTGATCACTGCCCTGTTTATAGCATCACTGGCTTAACATCACCAGCATGATAATCATAGTCAAGTAACCTTCAAAAGAAACTAACACATTAATAAATTATAACTTTTTAAATGTAACATAAAAAATTCCAGAATTTGAATCCTCATAAGTAAAAACCTTAAAATTCACAAACATACACATATAAAATATTTATTACTACACAAAACTCCATATCAAGCCTATAAGAGCCAGCTTCAGCTAAAAAAACTTTGTGCAGACAATGTTGACACATTGTATGTTTAAACTACCCGAGTGCTGAAGCAAACAAACACAGGCAATAAGTCACAAAAATGTGTCTAGAGATATCAAAAACAATGTGCAAAGTTCACTTTCACAAATGGAAATATAGTAAAAAGTGACATGAGATGAGTTTTTCATTCATGGAATATAAGCCATTTCCTATGCAGTACTCTTTCACTGAGTGGTAGAGTCAATGTTTGTGATGTGCTTTTCTGAGCATTCCTAAGGTGGCTAATTTGATAGACCTCAAAAATTCAAACATGAAGAAGGATAGAAGGAGCCAGCGGTATAATGAAAACTACTGATCTAAAAGAAAATTGGGAAATGTTCTTTTACAGAGATAAAAAGAAATGTAGTGTGTCTTGTTTTCAAAGAAATTGTGTCAATATTTCAAGAGGACTATATTCAGAAGCACTTTGACACAAAGCATGCTCACTGTATTTTAGAGCTGTTGGCAGAGGCACTCAAGGTGAAAATTATTAAACAAAGATGGGATGACCAGAAGTCCCATATTTCCCAGTGCAGTGCCATACATTTGCCACAATTTAGGTATTTTGACTTGTCATTAGACCCATATGTTCGGCATGGCTGATTTCTTATGCAGCACCTTAAAAAGATTGCGTTTAGTCTATCCAGATAGATACATACATAGCACATTGTTTGTCCCCAGGGGAATATTTGGATTTTTGCAGAAGCTGAATAAACAAATAATTATCATAACAAACAACAAATACACGGCAGAATAACTGAAAGGAAAGAAACTAAAAAGAAACAAAACTTTTGACATGCCCAAAGAGAAAAAGAGCAGCACCGTGAAGAATTATAACAGCGTATTGTGAGACTAGGCCCCAGTAGCACCCTCACTACATCTGTTAGTGTCAATCCTTTATATCCATGTTTTGTAAAGGTTAGGTTAGTTATTTATTAACCAAATAAACATAATATTATTTGAAATAAAAAAAAAAGTATTTTTTTTTTATTCTCCAGTGTTCTTCAGCAACAAAGAGATTTCTGTTTAGCCATGCCATTACTGTATTGACAGGTAAATGTTATAATGTATATGATTGCATACAGTTGTACAGAACAATTGTCACAAAAATGTATTTGCTTTGTGTAGTTACAAATTCAATCAAAGAAACACTAAGTTAGTAATTTTTTCATGATCTTTTAATAAAGAGAATGAAATGTTAGCGCAATTAAATTTTCTATATGAAATGACTAAAAAATATTTTCACAATCAGTGCTGTACTCATCAATATTTGAAAAAATATTATCTCCCTGCCTTACATAAGTATTTATACCATTGACCAATTCTATAAATTTACACTGTTAATATGTTATCTGTGATATTTGCATTTCAAGCTACTAAACTGAAACTTATATAAGGAGTACATACAGCAGTGTCAATAAAATTTTAGTGCCTATTTAGATAGAAGGAAGAACAACTAGTGAAGGGCAGTTGCAATTTGAAGTGGATGAAAGAAGTAGCCAGTATAGCCCTCTATTGTAAATATACAGTAATCCCTCGCTATATCGCGCTTCGACTTTCGCGGCTTCACTCTATCGCGGATTTTATATGAAAGCATAACTAAATATATAACGCGGATTTTTCGCTGCTTCGCGGGTTCTGCGGACAATGTGTCTTTTTACTTCCTGTATATGCTTCCTCAGTTGGTTTGCCCAGTTGATTTCATACAAGGGACGCTATTGGCGGATGGCTGAGAAGCTAACCAATCAGAGCACGCAGTTAAGTTCTCCTGACTGAGAAGCTAACCAATCAGAGCACGCAGGAGCTATGCAGTGTTAACCAGGAAGTCTCATCTCGCTCATTCAGCATCAACGTGCTTCGCTGTGTAAAGAGTTGTGCTCTTTAGTGTTTATCTTTGTGTATAGTCAAGCCCTTCATTATGGCTCCAAAACAATCTGCTACTGCTTCAGGTGCCGTGCCCAAGCGCAAGAAGAAGATGTTAACGATTGCCGAAAAGGTAAACGTTTTGGATTTGTTGAAGGCTACGATTCTTTTTATTTAAAAAGTAGGAAAGGAATATAAGATCTAAGGCTGCAGCGTCCTTTTAACCAGGGTGCAAAACGAGTTGTAAGTGGATGTAATAAGGCAGTAGTCTGGATGGAATCTGCTTTAGGTATTTGGATTGAAGACTGCCAGAAGAAGAACAACGGCAGTGCTACACAATCGCCTGAAGTGGCTCCTTTACAAGGGCTGTAACGCTCTCCTTTGTTGTGCAGTAAAATTAAACTCATTGTTATCGGACAAGTCATCGTGTCATTGTTGGTGAGTAACCATAATTAATTTTCTTCTTACAGTGCTTAGTACATGTATGTACGTTTAGTGTCACTGTACACACATTTACTGTATACTATTTTTCTTGCAATGTACGTATTTATTGCTGGTGACCTGTCTATCGTAATGGCTGTAACATATGTGATATTGGAGACACTCAATATCTTTAAAATAATATTTAGGTTTTACTGTATATAAACAGTGTGTGTTTATATACATAATTTCAATGAATCTTACCTAATATCTAAGAGAATACAAAGGGATTATGCTGTATAACGCTGCGGGGAATATTTATAAACAGTGCGGGAGAGTTTATAAGGGCTTAAAATATATAAAAATAACCATACAAACATATGGTTTCTACTTCGCGGATTTTCACCTATCGCGGGGGGGTCTGGAACGCAACCCCCGCGATGGAGGAGGGATTACTGTATATTATCTTACTAATCTCAAGTAGTCTAACATTTGAATGATGTTTTCTGTGTATACTGCTTTATGTCAAAGACTTACAGGTTACATTGCCAAGGTCACTCAAAAGCAAAATATAGAAACCCCTCATCAGACTTGTAGGCAAGGTGAAAGTGGCAATGTGGTATAGCAGGTGCACAACTCAGAAAGAGGACTGTTTTTAACAAATAAATAATGAATTAACCAGCTCTTTCTCCATTGGTGTGCGTGCTCATGCAGCTGCAGGGAGTTGGTGGGGTAATAGGGGCGGGATGCACCTGCACGTGAGAGTGTGGTCTGTCTCAGTTGCTTCATTGGCTTGCTCCGTTGTGTGATTGAGAAGCTGCACCCATGGAGGCATATAACAAAGAGCTGGTACATGAAAGACAGGGTCGGAGAAAAATGAAAAAATGAAAAAAAGGAAGGAGGTTAAGAAAAGAATAGGGAGGAAGGCAGTAGGCTGATTGATCCAGTGCAAGTGCGTGGATGACAGGCTGAGAAGACAGACAGCTGGGAGGAAAGTCCCTAAGGGAGCGTGCGACTGTTGCTCAGGGGCTGTTGGCCACTCCAGCTGAGTGACCTGGCATTGGAGTGGCAGAAGCGCTACTTGGTTACAGCGACTCGTTGAAGAGAGGCAGTGTGGCTACAGGGGAATGAAAGGCTAAGAGATGTATCCTGCAGGACGTACCATGGTCCACAGGGCCACAAGCGTTGCAACGGGAGTTGGAGGCTTGATGTGGTGCCCTGATGGGAGCCAGAGAGGGCTATAAGAGGCCCTAGCCTACGAGCAGTGTGGAAGGGTGTCTGAACTGCAGATTAGGTGAATAATTGGCTGCAAAGACCTGTTAGGGTTAAGCCAAGGAGACTTTAGTTTTTTAAGGAGTGAACTTGGCTCTTGGTTTTTAAGGAGTTTCCTGCTATATTTTTATCTTGTTTTAAAGGATTATTTATTTGATTGTTTTAGCCTCTGCTGTCACTTTTTTATTGGATTATTTATTTATTGAACATTTTGTTACACCGCACTTTTGGATGCTGTTTTGATTTTTGACTTATTTTAAATGAAAGCACTTTTGCACTTTTTGCACCTACCCCTTGTTTGTGTGTTGTGTCCTCATCTGCTGGCTCATCCAAGTTTAGCTATTGATGGTGTCAGGTTCAAAAGGCTCCCCAAAACTGGAGCTGGTATGTGGAGCCAACCGTCACAGAAAAGCACCCATCAGCAACTCTTAACATCTAAAAGTTTAACTTACAGTGTGTTTATTTTATAATGTGATACTGTTTTGTTGTAGAAAAAATTCTTAAGAAACATGGAAGAATATATGCTAAATTTGTATTGTATTTATGTTGATATATTTGTCTATTCAGGGTTTGAATTCTGCTCCATTAACTTTAAATCCGTTCTCCAGGAAAATATAGTATGTTTTTAAACAATAAGTAATGAACTAGGTTTCAAGTATGTTAGATAGTTTCATACTAGTTATTTACTTTAAGTTTTAACCAAATCTGTATCCTTATAGGAATGTATTAAGTATATCATACTTATAAAGTATTTCCACAGACGGTCTTTAGTGTTATGTTAAGGTGATGTGACTTATGTCCTGTTTTTGTTAAAGGAGTATCTTGGAAATTAAGGACAGGCAGTTACTGATAAGACAACTAATGATCTCTGTAAGCAATTAAGCTGATAAATGTTTGCTAACTAAGGGTCACCAAAGAGTCATCAGACATGAACTAAGCAGTTTGAGTTTGATTTATGGAATAGAAAGAGTAGGGGGAAGATTTTCAGGCTATAAAGAGTGTGCACTGTGTTAATTTTGTATTCAGGACTTTAATGTTAAAGGTTATAGTCAGCATTAATGCTGATAATGACCTCCTTTTGTTAATAAAAGGAAATAATGCTGTTTGCATAACTATTCAATCTCAGTGTTATTAAATCTCCAAGTTTACATGGGTGACAAACATAAAACAATATTATATTAAAAAAAATTGAAGTTCTAGAAAATATCACAAAGAATGAAATATTAGTCTAGGATGTGCTACTGAGTAAAATTTGAGAAGGGGTGAAAGGTTGGAATATATTTACAAGGAAGTGTATTCAAACATACTGTATACAGTATATGTATTCAAAGTGTTTTCAAGCACTCATGTCTTAAGCTTTTGTTCTATACACATACATTCTTTTTGTTGTTTGAAGTCGTTACTTCCATAGACCTATCTATCAAGCAATTTTGCACTAATCTGTTTTGCTGTATTCAAATGTTCTGCCTTACAGCTTTCAAAGTTGTTTGCCTACTCCTTTGAAATCATCTGTCATACAACATTTTCCCTGCTGGTTTCTTAATTATTGCCGCCTGGAATTTAAAGCCTAAAAAAGAATAATATCTGAATGGTAACATTATTTTATACTTATAGATCTGTCATCTTCAAATATACAGAAGCTATCTGGGCTTATTTTATACCAGTTCACCAAAAAAAGAACATACTGCATAAAAAATTGATTGAAGTGCTGAGTGTTTTGTATGATTGAAGAAGGTATCTTGTTATGTTTAAAACATTTCAGCAATTTCTGCGGTATAAATGCAAAATATTATATTGTTGATTATAATTTACATTTGGTCAGGTTGTTCTCATTTCATTTATGGTTGTAGTTTTATATTTGATATATTTATTAAATTTCAGACCAATGTTTCTTTTCTTGCACACCCTTACATTTAATGTAAATGATGAAACTTCTGCTAGTTCAAAAGACTTTAGAAAATTTAGAAAGTTAGAAAATGGCATATCATTCAGGTGCGTTGGAGGACTTTGCAGGCTGAGTAGGTTGGTTCTGGAATATCCATTTAGGATTTTGAGGGCCAAAGTCTATCTCACCAAGATTGAACAAAAGGCCGAAAACAGGTGTGGACAAGGCTCTAGTCCATCACAGGGACCACTCTCATTCACACATCCACATAAACACAGACACGCAAATCACAATTTGTAATTTCCAATTAGCCAAACTAATAATAAAATAGTAATTAATTCTTTTTTTGCCCATGCCCACACATAAAGCTCAATTTCATTTGCTTTATGTCATCAGGGAAGATCTGCAGATAATTGTGCTGTGAGGTGGTTGTTTTAGTGTAAGGTTAATACTAAGTAAGTGTTTATTTGCTCTGTGCATAATGCCAGGTATTGCATTCATATCTGGATAACATTTTGTTTTTGTTGCTTGTATTTTATACTTTTATGGTTGGTAGGTCATTTTACTTGCCTGTTACAATTTAAAGCATTGGGACTGAGGTGATGATGCAGTGGTTTTCTTCAAGCCACAGGGAAGACTTCACAAGCCACAAAAAATAGATAGATAGATAGATAGATAGATAGATAGATAGATAGATAGATA
>JANRMT010062808.1:55819302-55871989 GCA_026402145.1 Polypterus bichir lapradei | reverse complement strand
ATAGATAGATAGATAGATAGATAGATAGATAGATAGATAGATAGATAGATAGATACTTTATTAATCCCAAGGGGAAATTCACATAATCCAGCAGCAGTATACTGATACAAAAAACAATATTAAATTAGTTATAAAAATGCATGTAAAAGCAGACAATAACTTTGAGTAATGTTTGAGTAATACAATATTGCTAAAGCAGACGTTTCCAAATGTGCTGAGGTGCACTTGAAGATAGAGGTTTGCTCTCCTACATGTGCTGAAGCAGCAACTTCCTTACCTGTGTGCACTGTCTGCTGGTGCTTCATTGAGGTGCGCTAAGGATCTGTTTACCGTCAAGCTATTTCAGGAAAAAAACAGGAAAATATACAACATAAACAAGCTGATGTAACTGCTTTCAAGGTAATTTTGAATCAGTAAAATAATTTAATTTGTTTAATTTTCACAGAATATTTCTCCATTTTAACATTGATGAGTTTGCAGTTTCACCTATACGTTTCAAGGGGAGATTTTTTAGCACTACTGGATCAGGATATTTTAATGAAAATTGAAATGTCATGACAAATTTCCTTGAAGATTAAGTGTACCATAACATAATTCATTCACAAAGGGTCAATTCATTTCATATCGCAATAAGTGCCTTGGTGTGAATATCCATCCATCCATCCATTATCCAACCCGCTATATCCTAACTACAGGGTCACAGGGGGCTGCTGGAGCCAATCCCAGCCAACACAGGGCGCAAGGCAGGAAACAAACCCCGGGCAGGGCGCCAGCCAACCACAGGGCACACACACACATACATACACAAAGGACAATTTAGAATCGCCAATGCACCTAACCTGCATGTCTTTGGACTGTGGGAGGAAACCGGAGCACCCGGAGGAAACCCACGCAGACACGGGGAGAACATGCAAACTCCATGCAGGGAAGACCCGGGAAGCAAACCCGGGTCTCCTAACTGCGAGGCAGCAGTGCTACCCACTGCTGCCTGGTGTGAATATCACTATAGATATCACTGCAGATGATATGGTACTGTATATATTAGACCCACAAACTTCCATACCAGTAGTCCTTAATGAACTAGTGGAATTTCATATCGGGACTCAAAATTAATTTCACAATAGCAGGGAGAATCAACACTGTCAAGATGAACATCCTTCATAAGATTCTTTTTCTATTTCAGAGGATCCCCATATATGTTAACACATCATTCTTTAAGAAATTGCACTCGATTATAACCTCATTTATTTGGAATTCCAAACATCCATGCATCCAAAGGACAACTGTACAATGACCTAAAGCAGCCAGGGGGTATGGCACTACCTAATTTTCAATTTTATTTTTAAATCTATAAAAAATGTAAAAAAGAATAATACATAAAAAATAATTATTAAACATGTTTATTACAAACAAAAAATAGTATACAACAAATAATTGAATAAACAAATGATAATAAATAAAACTGAAATGGAAACCATAATGTCCAGGCCTTGATTGGTTGCTTTCCAAACTTTTTTCCACATTTTGGAAATAACTTGCTGCACTTTTTAAAATACTAAATGTTGCCATCGGTTGCACTACAATGATCAACTCCCTTAAAACCGATTTCATTGATAGACTTGGATGCAAAGCTACTGACAAAATTCAAATTAATTCAATAAGATCAGACTGGCGTTATTCACACTCACCAGGTGGCAGATGATGTGTGTCATTTATTGTGTTCTTAATGCTACACATACTCTACCAGCTTTGCTTTCCCTTGATGACAGAAAGGCCTTTGACCATATGTAGTACATTGTTCTTTGGCAGTTCATAAATCAGCTCAGATTTGGTGAAGGTCTCCTCATTCCCTTCTGGGGTTATTTTCACCAATTATGTAGTACTCAGACCCTTCTAAATTTTTAAATGTGCTACACAGGACCACTCATTTTCTTTTCTCCTTGAGTCTTTACCCAATGTGATCACAGCTGTAATCAAACCTGTTACCTTGCAAAGCACCTACCACAAAATTCCTTTGGATTTGTCATGAATCTAATTACTTGGCTTTCCTTTTTCATTGCCAGGCAATTTTTTTGAATGTTATCTTGTTTTTATAATGTATGTTTATTTTTATTGTTATGATGATGATGTCATTGTGGCTTGTCTTTTGGACATTCTAAAATTATGATACACTTTGCTCCCCAGTGATGGCTGCCTAGTTGCAATGACCTCTTATACGGGTTACCATATACAATACAATACAATACAATTTATTTTTGTATAGCCCAAAATCACACAAGAAGTGCCGCAATGGGCTTTAACAGGCCCTCCCTCTTGACAGCCCCCCAGCCTTGACTCTCTAAGAAGACAAGAAAAAACTCCCAAAAAAACCTTTGTAGGGAAAAAATGGAAGAAACCTTGGGAAAGGCAGTTCAAAGAGAGACCCCTTTCCAGGTAGGTTGGGCGTGCAGTGGGTGTCAAAAAAGAAGAGGGTCAATACAATACAATACACAGAACAGAACAGAAGTAATTCTCAATAGAGTATAAAGATAAAAATATTACATGTATGGAGCAGAATTGAACAGTAGATGAAATCACATAATATGATTTGGATTTGTTTAGAGTCCTGGAGACCTCTGCTATCAAGTTGCCTACCCCAATTGTCCATTCCACAGCTGAGACAGCACTGGGCCAGCCAATCCGATAAAAAGACCCATCTACCCAACGATTCCTGTGATCCTATATTATCGATGACTTTATCTTAGGCAGGCAAAACAACTTGGCAGGTGGGCTGTGGTACCAAGTGCCACCTTTGAGTACCGAGAAGAGAAACGGAATAATATCCAGCACTACGTTCAGTCACTGTTTCTAATACATCATCTCCTGTCCTGTAGGATTTAATTCTGCCTCTATATCCTCTCCCAACCAGGTGCTAGTCTACTATTTAAGTGTAATGTGTGTAACTTTCCTAACTGAGATGTGTTTGAGTGGTATTTATGTATGCACAGCAAATAACTGGCAGTTGCAAATGAAAAGGTGATCAAGCCGCTTGACATTATTAAAAATTTAAAATATGAATACACCAGTACACACATTAGCTAATATCAATAATCATGTTTGAAGCTGTGGTCTTTATGTGACAGCAGGCAGTGCGTTATGGCAGTATGTTACAGTTTTTCTCTCTTTTTTAGATAGTAATTTGTTAGTCAGCTTTGAAGATGATGTATAATAAAGATTCTAAAAACATACTATATAGATTCTTATGTTTTTGTAATTATAAAAACTGACTTTTGAACACTACATTTTATTGGCAAAAAAATGGGTTCTTTAAGAAAATTGAAATATTGCTGTATGCTAACATGTCTGGATATGTTAGCCTTTTCAGTTGTCAATACAAGAATTTACTTAGATTTAAATCCAAGCTCCCTGTAACACATAAAAATGTATTATCCTTTGAATTAATATGAAGACTACATATACAGCATAGTATAAAATGTAAATCCTTTATTTTTAATTAGTTCAGGATGCTAGAATTCTCTTTTCTCCTTTATTAAAATTAATTTATGTTAAAAATAAAAAAATACATTAGAGGAATGGCATTTTAAGCTTATTGAAAATCCAGCCATACTTGTAATTAACTTAATGCGTACTTGTGCATGAGGTAAACCAGCTATTCTTTCATGTATTGACCATGCTGGGCCAGAGGCCATGCTGCAGTAGGACAGTGATGAATTCTGCATTGGAAATGCAGGCATCTAGCTGATTACATTAGCAATAACAACTTGGCAGGAGGAAATACTGAATCAGTAATGAGAGTGACTCAGACTTGACATCATTTACAGGAAGGCAGACTGAGGGAAAAAAAATCCTTATTACCTCTATAACTGTTTCGTTATTTAGCTTGGGTAGATTCCTACTCTTTCCTCCAAGCAATCATTCCTCTGTGTTTAAGATTCTAATTATATTTACATAACACCACAAATGCAAGAAGGTGGCATGTCCAAGATATGTGGATATTTCTCAAATGTCTGTTGAACCAAGTCCTGCACTTTGGAGTGTGCAATGTCTGTCATGCACAGGCAATTGAAGGCATGATTCATTTTAAAACAATGAAATACATATTATATAACAGATAGTAAATGCATAAACAAAGAACTGCTACATTGATTATGTTGTATGCCTATATAATATATATATAATATAAATTAACTTGAAAACAGTTAGTAAAAGCAGAATTCCAATTGTTAGTGTATCCTCTTTTATAATATTCCTGTTTGATTTATTGTTTTTGCAACATTTTGTCAAAACAGACAAAAATTTATAGACCCAATGGAAAAATGTCTGTTTAGAAGAATGTATTGAAATGCAGTTACAATTTAAATTTACTGCAAAATACGTTACACACAAACCTAATGCCAAGAATATTATTCCATTATATAAGACACAAGATAATAATGCAGAAGAGCAAAATAAGTAATTCAAAGTTATTCCATTAGTATTTAAAAAAAGCAAATAAAAAAGCAGTTCTTTCATTTTCAATCACATATGCGGACATCACTGAGACATTTACATTTAACATGCAAGAAAACAGCACATTATGAAAAACTTGCAAACTCTGCTGTGTACTAAATATATATATATATATTTATTTTTTTCAAATTAATTTTCAGAAGACAATATAAGAACTCAGTTCAGTTTTCAATTTCACCTCACATTCGTTTATGACCATGGAACTATCCAAAAATCCATCCATTATCCAATCCAGGAGTATGAGGTACATGGCAGGGGCACTGGTGCCAATCAACACACACACGTCGCCAAATTTAGAGCTACTAATTAATTAAAGCAAAAAGTGTAATTGACAGCTCCTAATCTTGTGCAGTTACACAGGTCTTTTAATGCAGAAAGACAACTGACCGCCGTTCTTGGCAATTTTAGCCATAGATTTTTTTGGGCAATTACATTTTTGTATTTTATTTCTAAGCCCATCAAACTTTTCCAAACTTGCTATTTATCTGTTTCGGACTCATGGACCATATAATTCTAATATATTACTATCAGTGCTGGGCCCTAAGGCATAGTTCTCTTACATTATTGACAGAGTATAATGAATTATCTTAGAGTCACACCTGCACAATCTAGACATCAGATTAATTGAAGATTTGCTTTCAGCACTTTCAAATCTGCCTGTTATTTGATATCTTCTGTGACTGAGTTTATATGAAGCTTTTCCTTATTTACTGCACACTACATACTGTTCTTCATTTCAGACTGCTGCTTCTCAGTTGTTGAATCTACTGTTATGATACTTTGGTGTAATGCGACATTATGAGACAATCTATCTAATTACTTGCGGAGTGTAATGTCTTACCTGCTATGGATGTCATAAGGTCTGCATGCCATTCTGATGCACTATGTGTTTCATTCATGTTTAAACAACTCCCCCCCCCAATTTTACGACTGAGTCTCTTTGAATTTTATGACAGAGTTGGGGGAGGATGAGTATTTCTCTGCTAAGGTCTTTCAACCCCTGCAAGGAAGCCAGGATGTTTAACATATGGTTTGGGGGCAGGTGTTAAGATGTTCTATTTCCCCCATTGGTCTGAGGTATGGCTTTTTGAAATTGGCTTGTCTCAGAAGCCTTTAAGTACCATGATGTCCTATTGGCTCTAGGGGTTGGACACAAAATCTATAAATGTACAAGCTTAACCTCACAATCTCTTTCTTACTAACAACTGATGAAGACCATCACACCATGAACTGAAGACAACACAATGGAGAACACAGCTTGGCAGCCATATTGAACAGACATGTGGCTGAAAGCTGAGCACCAATGGTGCCTTTACTAGAGACATTTTAAGTAACTACAAGTCTGTGAGCCACCTGAGCTACACATCACCATTTAATCAGGTTGTATGGTTGCCAGTATTCAAATGTACTTTGCATTTTGTTATTATTTATGAATATTATCAGTAATACATTATTTTATGTGTAACTTAACTCCTGCTTGTCTTTTTATTACATCTAATTGCCTGAGGTTATAGATATAGAAGGGAAGGTGGGGATAAACAGTGGTACGAGCGTAAGTCTGTGAGATTAGACATTCTAAGGCAACATATTAATAATACAATAAGAGAAAGTAGATCAATATATATATTACTCTACCTAGATAATACAATAACATAGTGAAGAATGCATTTTTTTTAAAGACAGTCTAGTCAGCTTCCGTCAAAAGTGGAGTAGCTTTTTTATCTTAAAATACCGTAGTGTTGTGGCGAAAAATTCGTCACCAGAAGGCTTTTTACCTGAAAATGAAGGCTCGAGATAGACAGACAACTTTTTAAAGCTTTAATGCAATAAAACAACACAAAAAACAACACAGACTCAACCCAATACAGCCAAACTGAGCTGAGCCCCGTACATTTCAGCAATCGAAGTTTATATAACAATTTCTTATCACTTTGACCTGGTTCAATTATCTCATTTTGCACCTGTCTATAGTGTCTATTGTTCATTTCTAGTTTCTGTTTTGCTTATTTTTGATTGGTTCTTCGACTGGGCAGATGTTCCTTCTTCCATATTTGGTCTTTCATGGTGTCACTTCCTTCTCTAAGCCTTTCAAGCTATATTATAATGGAGCCTAAAGCTAATCTTTAATTAAAAAGAAATATGGTATATGCTTTCATTTAATCATTTGCTTGGCATGCTTGATTTACCTTAATTTCTATGCTAAAGTTAATTTCTAATATATTCTTCTATATTTATTGCTAATGCCTGAATATACTATATATGTTTCTTTCATGCATTACATAATTGTGACCTTGCTTACAGCAAAAGCCTTTTGTTGCCGTTCTGCTGATTCACCAATCCAGCTGGTTTCTTACGTGCCTACCAGGGCCATTTTCTCTCTGTGGTATCGTTCCTTAGCTTCCCAGCCTTGAACAAAGGTGTTCTCCTCTCCTTATCCTGTTCTTAGGTAGTTTCTGCATCTCATTTTTGTTCTTATTCTGTTGCTTTCCCACACTAGCAATTCTGCTTCAAGCTTAAAAAATAATGCAATGACTGATTTTTTAGTTAACTATTTACTTGACCTATCTTATTTTCTTAACATTCTAATTTATGCTTAATCTAATGTTTCAGAAGCTTTTAATTACTTTTTATGGCTCTTTATGTTAATTTGCTATTTTTACGCTAATATAAAAATTTTTCTCTTCTACAACAGCAGATGGAGGTTTTTCATTACAGTTATGGAAGTCACTATAATGAGGATTTTTTTAGTTTATTAAAGAAGACTTGTAATAATTCATTTGTTTATTTTTATTTTAGGATAATTTAAGTAAGAAGCGGCCATTAAGTGAATAAACTGTGTAACAAAGACTGTAACTATATTATAATGTTCATAACAGAATACTAGAATTATTTCAAACTGATTGTAATTAACTAAGAGTTTGTCAAAAAGGTTAAGACAAAAGCAGACAGGCAGGCAATGCCTTCATGCTGTTAGTGGATGGAATGAAGGTGTGAATGAAGATAAGGTTTAAGAACTAGCGAGAAAGGTATAAGTTTTAGAAGACATTATGTGCCATACAATATTTGAGACCACTCTAGAAAAGGTGTCTATTGTCGTGGCGAAAAATTGTCACCAAAGATCTTTTACCTGAAATGAAGGCTATTAGGAACTCAGAGGATAGGCAAACAGCTTAATTGCAATAAAACAATAACATGGACTAAACCCAATTCGGCCAAATCGGACTGAGCCCCGAACAGTTCAGAAATCAAAGTTTATATTATAATTTCTTATCAATCCATCCTTGGTCAAATTAGCTCATTCGCTGTTCTCTCTGACTTCCCTCTGCACCTGTCCAGCCGATACTTTAAGTTCTCATGGGAACCATTATTATCTCCTGACTTCCTTTTGCAGCTGGCCTCCGGTATTTTTACAGTCTATTGTCCATCTTTATTTTCTGTTTTGCTTATTATGATTGGCCTAGGCTGAGCAGATGTTCCATTTTGTTACATTTTTGGGATTCTCTTATCATTTCCCCTTCCTTGGCTTTCAAGCTATTTAATATTTGGTGGCTGAAGCTAAGCTTTAATTAAAAAGAAATATAGCATGTACCATTATTTAATCATTTGCTTGGCATGCCTGACTTACATTAATTTTCTGCACTAAGGTTAATGCTAATATATTTTTCTATATTTATTTATGCTAGTGTATTTTTATTTTCCATACATTACATCATCTTGACCTTGTTGTATCCATGCCTTTGCTGTTTCTCTGACTCACTATTCCAGCTGGCTTCTCACGTGCCTACCATGACCATTTTTCTGTATTATGTCATTGGTATCGTTCCTTGCTTCCTAAATTCTGAACAACAGGTGTTCATGTTCCCCCTTCTTCTGTCCTCGATAGTTTCTGTGCGTCACTCTCTTTCTACTCTGTCCTTCCTTTTCCAATATTGGTAATTTTGCTTCAAGCTTAAAAATAATAGCATTATGACTAATATCTTTTATTTGACATGACATATCTTATTTATGCTAAATCTAATTTTTCAGAAGGTGTTAATTACGTTTATGGCTATTTATGTTAATATGTTATTTATGCTAATATATAAAATTTTATCTCCCATGCTATTAGATGTGTTTTTACTGTATTTTGAACTATCAGCTAAACAAATTGACATATGGACAAAAGTGGAAATGTGTGTACGCTCAAAACAAATCCAGATGCATAAATCTGTGTGTACGCCAAGTTCCACACACTCCCCTTTACAAATCCAAACAAACGTAAAATAGAACACACATGCCTATGGCCCCATTATAAAAGCAATATAAATATCACCATCTGTTCAATGTTTGGTTAAAAAACAATGGAAAAGGCACGTGAACAAAAGAAGAATTTCAGTGATTCGAAGTGAAGGCAAGGAAAAACGTACTATTTGTTGGCTTACGCAGTGGTATAAGCAACAAAAGCATGGTGGAGATACTTGAAAGTTCAAGTTCAGTAAGTTGCACAGTGCCTGAAAGAAAAAAAAAGTGGTTAGATATCAGAGATGTGAAAAGGCAAGTCACAGCCCACCGTCTGTTTATTATGTTTCAGATAATATTACTAAAGCTGACCTCCGTGTGATGCTCAGGCAGTGATGGTGCTGCTGTGCTGAGCATGTCTTCAGGCTCTGGCTGCTCAGACACCTCTGCTTTGGAAACCCCTGGGAGGCCATCTGGACGGACGCTTTTCTGGAATCACAAAATGCAGTAATGGATGCTGTAAGAGGTATGGCCAATGAACTAAGGAATATAAGGGCTATACTATGTGATATTAACCACAAATCAAATGAATTGGTTAAAAAATAAATACTGCTTCTGATTACCTGTTTTTACATTCTGCTAATTAAATTCAAACAAAATTGTAATGCTGTCTGACTTGGCTGATCATTTGGTGGGTCAGGGTCATCGCACATCTCCTCAGGTACATGCTTGCACACTGTGACACTGTGTACACTATAGAGCAGCACATTAATAGAGTGGAAATGCTTTCTATTTACTTAAGCAAATTAATTCTCTGAAGGTGCCTTTATAGTGTAATGACATCACCAAGCGCCACAACGGATTGATTCTGTGCCCTTTACTTTGAGGGTGACTCACTATTCTTAAAAGGACTGCTTGCCTTTTGCCACACTAGTTGGAAAAAGCAGCTGCAACTGTGTAGAGCTGCCGTTTTTATAGGTTCTCCAGCTATATATGATGTAATGCCAACTCATTCTTTTGGTGATTCATCCCTGGCCGATGTAACTTGTCCAGCGCGGTTGCAATAGCAATGTGGTACAGTTGACCGCTCAGATTGGAAAAGCAGACGTTGCTGTGAATTACGTTTTTATGTTTTCCAGTTCAACCACAGTGTAAAGAAATCTTATCTATCTGGAAGATAAGGGAATAATACCATCCTATACAGACGTGACTCACTAATGTTTGTGAAATACTTGATAGTCAGCAAGTTCACTTTGAAAAGTTCCTGTGGCTAAAAACCTGAGAGTGAGCAGAACTTGCAAAGGAGCAGGTAGAGCACAATTCCTCTGAGTCTTCCTTTGAAAAGCTGGTGCCATTTCAGCCCACAGCTAAAAGAGGATCGATTTTGAACCCAGTCATCATCATCTGTAAATATGCTCTCTCTTCTAATTTTTCTATTTGCAATGTCTTCTAACAATGCTAAAGCAACTAATGTAGTTGGAATAATTTGGCCATTCCGTGTACCATTATATTATTACAGAATGATTACAATCAAGTGAATTAAATTTGTAAATGATATGCAATTAATTTTGGTACATTTGATAAAACCTGCATCATAGATGTGAATCAAACAAAGAAGAGCAGACCACGGAAAAGGTAGCACTTCTTTGATGCTGGGTGCTGCCAGTTTGCAATAACAAGCAAAATAGTGTGGACTCAAAGGGCTTTACAATAAGTTTATTTTTTATACATCGCAAAGTGAGCGTGGAAATGGGCATACGCAACATTTTTGTAACTGTTGCCCCAATGGCCACATCACCTTGGAGTCCCAACCCATGCAAGGTCATGCCAAGGCTGTAGGTAATTAACAAAGTGCCAGAAATATGAACAAGCATCAAACAAAAGAAAGTGAGGATGGACAAATGAAACTCTCAGTTTTTAAACAAGCAGAGATTTAAATCAGGTGAACAATAGCACAATATTTTTTTACATTAGTTTCTCTTTAGGTATTCTTTTCCAATATTTTTTTCAGTACCACACAAAGAAGAGAGTAGCAACATTTCTCTCTGAATCAGACAAAGTTCTGACAGTGAATGTAAATTTGCACCATGTTACATATAAAATGAAAACAATTATGTCACATGCTTGCACAGTATAACAATGCATAAGCTGCAAAATATCATAAGTTGTTTAAAACAACATAAAAACTACTTAAATGATCCCAGACAGTTATCAGAACCTTATGACAAAGTTCAAATAGGTTCCTTATTACTACTGACATTTGAGGTCTCCAACAACATGTTACATGAGGGATGCCCCCTTTTGCTGCTCCTTTCACAATTTTTGAGCTACTCTCTTATTTTCCAATATCAGAAAAAAATTCCCTCTCACACTTTTGCAAATTTTTCACATAGTGGGTGATTACTGAAAGAAGTCCATGTTCAAGAAATACTTGAGAAAAACTAAATTATTTCACAATAACACTGTGGAACCTCAGTCTAATAATGAACAGTTTCCTTTCACACGAATACAATACAGTTCACAATACAATACAGTTTATTTTTGTATAGCCCAAATTCACACAGGAAGTGCCACAATGGGCTTTAACAGGCCCTGCCTCTTGACAGCCCCCCAGCCTTGACTCTCTAAGAAGACAAGGAAAAACTCCCAAAAAAACCTTGTAGGGAAAAATGGAAGAAACCTCGGGAAAGGTAGTTCAAAGAGAGACCCCTTTCCAGGTAGGTTGGGCGTGCAGTGGGTGTCAAAAGAAGGGGTTCAATACAATACACTACACAGAACAGAACAAATCCTTAATACAGCATAATAATAAAACTTTTAGAAGTACAGAGCAGAATTTAACAGTAGATGATATCACATAATAAGATTTTGATATTTTTAGAGTGCTGGAGACCTCATCCGTCAAGCTGCCTCCCCATTTGGCCATTCCGCGGCTGAAACGTTGCTCGGCCAGCCAATCCGATGAAAGGGCCCCTCTTTCCCATGATTCCTGTGATCCTCCACCAGGGATGACTTTACCATAGGCAGGCAAACAACTTGGCAGGTGGGCCGTGGCACCAATTGCCACATTTGAGTACCGAGAACAGAAACAGAATAGGT
The DNA here is from genome assembly GCA_026402145.1 of Polypterus bichir lapradei. Taxonomy (NCBI): domain Eukaryota; kingdom Metazoa; phylum Chordata; class Cladistia; order Polypteriformes; family Polypteridae; genus Polypterus; species Polypterus bichir. The sequence continues at coordinate 55,860,166 of JANRMT010062808.1, read as the reverse complement.
GAGGGTTAGTATTCAATTATAATTATCATGTTACTTATGTTTTAGTGCTAATGACTAACAACAGAGATGCAGTATGTACAGTTAATCAGCAGCTCTAGTCAGGATATGCTAAACTGAAGTAGTGAGTCTTCAGCCGGGATTTAAAGGCTGGGACCGAAGGGGCATCTCTTATAGAAGCAGGAAGACCATTCCACAGTTTAGGGGCCCTGTAACTAAAAGCTCGACCTCCCACTGTTATTTTATTAATCCTTGGAATCATAAGCAGACCGGCATCTTGAGATCTTAATGTGCCCTCAGGTTTGTAAGTCATGATAAGTTCAGACAAGTAAGCCGGACCTTGGCCATTTAATGCTTTATATGTTAAAAGGAGGATTTTGAAATCTGCCCTAAACTTAACCGGGAGCCAGTGTAAGGATTTAAGAACTGGAGTTATGTGTTCATATTTTCTTGTTCTTGTAATAATTCTTGCAGCCGCATTTTGGATTAACTGGAGGCTGTATAAAGAACAGTTTGAACAGCCAGTGAACACCGCATTGCAGTAGTCAATCCTACTAGAGATAAATGCATGAATTAATTTCTCACAATCCTGTTTATTTAGAAAGCGCCTTAATTTCCTAACATTTTTAAGATGGAAGAAACATGTTTTGGACAACTTTGTAATATGTGCTTTAAATGACATGCTAGAATCAAAGATAACTCCTAGATTGCGGGCTGATTCAGTAAAATTAATTGGGATTCCAACTGAGTTAAATGTCGAGAAAATATTGCTGTGATCAGCGTCATTCCCTCCAACAATTAACATCTCTGTTTTATCTGTATTTAAAGACAAGTAGTTCTCATTCATCCACTCCTTTAATTCACTAACACAACTAATTAAAGACATCGGAGAAACTTCATTTGATTTAAATGAAAGGTATAACTGGGTGTCATCTGCATACGAGTGAAAATTAACATTATGTTTCCTAATGAGAGATCCCAGTGGAAGCATGTAAAGTGAAAACAGTAAAGGTCCCAGTACTGAGCCCTGCGGGACACCATATTGAACTTCTGTGTATAATGATGGAGTACTGTCAGCACATTTCTGTACATATTGGAATCGATTTGATAAATAAGAACTGAACCAAGCGAGCACGGGGCCTGTAAGACCAACATCATTTTCTAGCCTGTGCAGTAAAATAGAATGGTCAATGGTGTCAAATGCTGCACTTAAGTCTAATAACATAATTACAGTGGAGTTTCCTTCATCAGAGGATATCAGAATGTCATTTACAACCCGTGTTAGTGCAGTTTCTGTACTATGACCAGTGCGAAAACCAGACTGGAATTTCTCAAATAAATTGTAATGTGTAAGGTGTGACTGAAGCTGACTGGCGACTACTTTTTCTAGTATTTTAGAGAGAAATGGTAAATTTGAAATAGGCCTATAATTATTTAGTATGTGCGGGTCTAGGTCTGACTTTTTAAGTAAAGGTTTAATGTCTGACACTTTTAGTGCATCAGGTACTGTGCCATGCAGTAATGAACTATTGATAACGGTTAGAATAGGTGCTGCAAGAACATCCATTGCACTTTTTACTAGTTTTGTTGGCACTGGATCTAAGGAACAAGTAGAGGGCTTCATTTTAGTAATTAAAGTTAAGACTTCCTGCTCAGTTACAGGATTAAAATTACTAAAGTGCTGAATGCAATGTGCGGCAGGGTCTGCTAAGCTAGTATTTGGTTTGTACTGTGATGCTGAGATCTGGGATCTTATATTTTTAATTTTCTCATTGAAGAAGTTCATAAAGTCTGTACTGCTAATATCTGTTGGTATTTTGCACTGTTGATCTGAATTGCCATTTGTTAATTTAGCCACTGTTCTAAACAGTACCCGAGGATTTTTATTATTGCTATCTATTAATGTAGAATAGTATTCTGAGCGAGCTTTAAAGAGGGCTTTTTTATATTTATTAACACTCTCTGTCCATGCAATTTGAAAGACATGTAGCTTTGTTGTTCTCCATCTGCGCTCCAGTTTTCGACACTCTAATTTAAGAGCTCGAGTATTTTCATTAAACCAGGGAGAGTTTCTATGTGCTTTGATCACTTTTGTTTTAAGGGGAGCCACTGTGTCCAGAGCATCTCTCAAGGTCACATTATAATGTGATATTAGCTGATCTAAATTGTTTTCCACATTTACATTTGATGTTAACTGATCTAAATGGTTTTCCACAATTACACTCGACTTACTCAAGGTATCTATAAATTTTGAAGCAGAATTACAATCTAGATGTCGCACTGTCTTTGTTTTAATCTGTGAGTGCGTTGGCATGGGCAGAACTAAATCAAATGTAATTAAGAAGTGATCGGAAATAACTTCATTTAATGGAGTAATATTCAAATTTTGAATTTCAACTTTGTAAGTTATAATTAAATCTAATGTGTGGTTATGATTATGAGTTGGACCTTTGACAATCTGACAAAATCCTACTGAATTTAACAAATAAGTAAAACATTTGCTAAAAGTGTCAGTTTCCACATCAATGTGTACATTAAAATCCCCCATCAGTACTATCATAATTTATAGCCAAATCAGACAGAAGGTTGCTAAATTCAGTCATGAACAATGAATATGGCCCTGGTGGTCTGTAGACTAGCACTATAATTGTGTTGGAATCTGTTTTAATATTTAAAATGAATACCTCGAAGGATGTAAAGTTGCCTACATTTTTAGAAGTGATTTGCATTTTATTACAATGAATTATTCCAAGGCCTCCTCCTCGACCAGAATCTCTAGACTTATGAAGGAACGAGTATCCATCTGGTGACGCCTCTGCTAGGGGAACAGTGTCACATTTACTAAGCCAGGTTTCAGTAAGAAGACACAGATCAGATTTTCTACTTAATATAATATCATTTACCAAAACAGCTTTAGTGCCAAGAGAGCGAATGTTCAATAAACAGCATTTAAAACTGCATGGTTCTTTCTGAACTGGTGATATATTTTTTGTTGTAATTTGAAGTAAATTTCTTTTACAGATGCCCCTGGTGGAGGGTCTGGTTTTATCCCTTGGTCTAATTATACACCTTATTTTTTGGTTATCAATTGATTTAAGGTTTGTATCAAGACTAAATTTACTGGATGCCCCACAACAGGGATTATGGGTAACAGCTTCAGGAAAATAACAGGTGGGATAAACAACAGCCTGTGATGTACATATCTCAATGTCCTAGTCATACAGACCTACCTAAGATTTAGCCACGTAAATTTAAATTACACTTCTAGAAAAGACAAGTAAAGGGGAGCTTTTATAAAGGGTCCAATATATACAGGTATTAGTAATTAGGATAATAATTACACAGATAAACCGAAGTAAAGTTGGTGCAGTTATTTATGATTGCAAATTGAAATACAGGGCGAGTCAAAATTATGTTAACACTAATGGTACTGCTATGTATATACTTATATACAATTTTGTATGGACAATTTATGTGCCACATATGGTACATGTGTTGAAGGTGACAGCGAACAGGTTGAGAAATCCCTGTAAATCATCATGCACATATGAAGTATGTTTTGTGAATAAATTGTTTCCCCCATTCAAATGTTAACATAATTTTGAACTCCCATTATATATACTCATGTATTTGGAATAAGAAATGACAGAAAAGAGGTCTAAAATGAAAGGATGAATGGTATTATCAGCCTTAAATTACGAAGCTTTGATAAGAAGCTATTGATATGAACTGTACAGTACAACTTTGGGCCTTTTCAAGTGTGTGTTGCAGTGGAAAGTCATTCAAAATATGACACATCTTTCTACAAAAAGAAAAAAGAAAGGAAAACATGCATTACCAGCAAATTAGAGATTTTGTTCACTCTCATTTTCTCCTTTTATCCATTATAAGCACTGTGTTATTAACCAGTCCACACAAGTAAAGTAATGTTTACATTATAATTCAACCTTACATTGAAAGTAAAAACACTTGGAGGAAAATGTTGCTTTATGAAGAGTACTCCCCACACACAACCAAATTCACAGTTAAGTAAAACATTAAATCACATATTATGCAAAATTTCTCAATCTAAAATCTGTTCACAATTAAACTTGTACCACTGTGCTCTGGTCAGGCATTTTGACTTTCCTGTCATCTTTTTTTTCTCTTTGCTTTTGGACACCCTCGAATTCCCAACAGATTCTTATTTATTTACCACACTCTGGTGCCATCCCTAATAAAACCTGCTGCCTCCATGACCACTTTAACATAGTTTCCTTTAGCAAAATAGTTGCTTGCTGTGTAATTTGGCTTTGAGTCCCTACATTAATTTAAGTGAGGACCAATAAATAGAGAGAAGTTTGGATGGAGAAATTCTGTACCACATTCAGTTTTGCAGTGTTTTAGAGACGTGATATATTATTTGAAACTGAAAAATGTAATTTACTAAATGGGATCAACTCAGGTATTCTACAAAATTTGGCAACCTTTCTTGACTACAGCGCATCTTTATTAACATTCAATTCAATCTTACATCATAGATCTTATTTTTTCCCTCTTTTGTACTTCCTGACATCTTAACAAATATATCTTCTTAAAAGAGATGTTCCCACAGTAATGAAGCAGGGTTTGCTGAAAAGGGAGAATAAAATGAATGGTTGAATGGTCTCCATCTATGTCTATTTTAAATTAAATGACTGCAGCTGTATATGAATACTTCCTCATTACAGGTTTTGTACAATAGACAGAAAAATTGGTTACTCAGAATTATTATGATACTCCTCTACCTAATCTGGTACAAAAGGAAAAACTTCTTAATAATGTGTAAACTTTTAATATATTTATTTTGATTAAGAAATGCCTTCCGAAGTACTAGATATTAAAGGTGCACAGCAAAATCACTAGGGTTAAGTCAGCATTTAATTTATATATATGGAAACATATATACACTGTTAAGGGGTACTTTATAGGAATTAATTTTACATAGGTGTTTTTGTTACATGTGTTTTCCAAGTTTTGCTAGATTTGATCAATTTGCATTCATTAAAGCTTGGATTGGTTCACGCAGATTATGTTAACTAATCTTACAGCAGATTGAACATTTTTAGTAATGGAAATATTTATTCATTTTACAATATATGTGTTGGCTGCAGATGCCTTAGATTCAGACAATATGATTATTTAATTTCTTTCCACAGGTTCCTCCTACACTACCACCTCTGCTTTTGCTAATATTAGCATCTATTTTCAGGGGCAACTTCCTTGCATAATCAACAAAACGCTGTACTATACATCATGGCAAATGCACTAAAGTACACTTTAGAGAAGTAACATCAAAGACCAAACACTTAAAAGGAGTTTTTTTTTCAAGTAAATTATAAAAATGAGTGCTGCATTACAGAAGAGTGAACATATTTGTGCATATCCCATCTTATAGTTCCAGGAGATGAAATCTTACTGTTTAATTGAACCAGAGATATACCTTAATAGTAAAATAATAAGCAGTCTACTTTGAATTTTGTGGTTGGAAAAGTCCACTTTTGTACATTTTATTTATATGCCTAACTTAATCAAATAAAATTGTTAAACTGGATGCAATCATTTATGTAGTTGCCTCACTGCTGCTGCTTTGTTTGAGAAAAGGTTGTCAGTGCCAACACAATATAGTTCTCCTTAATAGTGTAAGAATACTATTATAAATTTCACCTGGCAAAGTAAGTCAGAAGGTATCCTCAATTAAAAAAATTCTTGTGAGTTAGTAATATTAATAATATTTAAGTATGTATATGCCAAGAATTACAGTATTTGAAAGCAATCACTACAAATGGGCTATGTTGTCTAATATAACAATTTGGGAACACGTAAGGGTTCTGGCACCTGTGAGGACGTCACTTCCTGTCGTTGAAACGTCACTTCCGGTTTTGATGACATCACTTCCAGAATTTACTCTTGTTACGGATCATGCACCCATTCAGTGGATGTCAAATCCAGGGGCCTCATGTATTAATGGTGCGTGCGCACAAAAATGTTGCGTAAGAATGTTTTCACATTCAAATGTATAAAACCTAAACTTGGTGTAAAGCCATGCACATTTCCACGGTAGCTCATACCCTATCGTACACAAGTTCTCTGCTTGGTTTTGCAGACTGCCGGCACCCAGCATCAAAAGAGTACTATTGTTCCTGTGTGATTATCCTTTCTTTTTTAGATCCACAGCCCTGACACGGTTTTATAAATACACTGAAATTAACCACATATGTTTATTAGTTCAATGCGTCTGATTGTAATTAACCTGTAACAATATAATGGTCCACAGAATGGTCAAACTATTCCAAATATCATAAGAGTTAGGATATAGCGGGTTGAATAATGGATGGATGGATAACTGCTTTAGCGTTGTTACTCTCACTGCACCTTGGATCCCACATTGGATCATTTTTTTCCATATTACTCTCACTGCACCACTCGGAGTATTTATATCACGTATCTGAGTGTGAATCACAGCTGTACAGCAGGTGATCGGAAAAAGAATTATCAGTATACATCATCAAGCACACGCTGCCTCAGCCATGCTGTCTATTGAACTGCTCTCATATGACAAACGCTTCAGAGCCTTTCCTGTATGGACCTCGCAGTTCAGAAACAGTTTCATCCCAAGAACTCTAAACGCACTCAATCAGTCCATCAAGTGCTCCTAGTAGAACTGCTTGTACTTATTAGTACAATCACCTCACTGTAAACTTGCACTACAGTTATAATATTACACAACCTGACCCACTTTTAAGATGAAATGCAGCAAAATATGTTTATTATATCATACAGAATAAAACTTTAACTACACTGTGCCGCAGCTCCGTTCACAGATTGTTCCTGCCTCACGCTGTATTTTTGCTGCTGCTTTTGCGACACTGGAAGAATAGATGGATAGAATAATTAAACACGTATTACGAAGATATTTCGATGTTCCTTAAAAGTGTGTGAAGAAGAGTTCTAAACTTACAGATGGCTTAACGTCTATTACAGAGCTGATTGTGTGGCGATTGGGTATTTGGAGAAAGGAAAATAAGGACAGGAATTGGGGGTTAGTATGTTTGAAAGAGACAGTGTTGCTACAATAAAGTATTTCATTGAAGGTAGCAAACAGCGCAGCAAGCATCTTGCTTGTGATATGAACAATCACTGCTCCACCATGTTCCCATGTTTAATAACATGCTTTAACTCCTATCATCATGAAAATGATATCATGTATACATCTCAGTATTTCAATTATTCAGAGAGCTGTAATATCACAAATGTAATGGATTCTGTGTTCTGTCGGAGGAACAGAAAGCCCGGAAGCACGTAGTGATTCACACACATAGAGCACATAGAAGATCAAATACAAGACAAAGCATTTAACGTGCTACTTTAGTTATGATGGTATTGAGAAAATAGTAAATTAAACCATTTTAAGATGAAGTTTATGATGTTCTACTTTAATGACAAAATAAACTACGTGATTAAAGTGGAAATTTAAAGATTAAAGTTGACATTTCATGCTTTTTCCCTACTGTGTGCCTTTTTTTTTCTCTGTACCCTAATAAGCTTTCATATGACACTCAGACGGTGGGCTATAACTCGCCTTTTCACGGCGACTTTGATATTTAACAACTTCTTTTTTATTTTGGGCACTGTGCGACTTTGTGAACGTGAGCTTTCGAGTTTCTCCAACACACTATGTCACTCGATCAACTTCTTTTGTTGTTTATACCACTGTTTAAACTCACAAATAGTACATTTTTCTTTGCCTCCACTCGGTATTCGCTGAAATTCTTCTATTTTCCCTCTTGCTTTTGCCATTGCCTTTTCACAAAAGGCTGAGCTTAAGGGCTATTTATATTGATTTGCATATTCAAAGAGGTGTAATTCTGGGAAGAGTTGGGGTGGGGCAGCAGGTGTGTGCACGTGCGTTACTTTTCACGCTGATCAGGATTTATGTAGCAGAAGAAGTTGGTGAGTAAGTTGGTGAACGCAAGGATTTGTGCATCTGGATTTTTCTGTGCTTACGCACATTCCCGCTTTTGTGCTTACTTCATGTTATAGTGTAAATTCTACGCACGGCTTTATACATGAGGCCCCAGGTAACTTCTTGACCTACAGCCATATACGTTTTTGCACATTCATCGGAAGGGTTCTTTCCATGCCAATGCCGATGCACTTTTTTGGGTTCATGACCTCTCTTTCAGGTCTGCCCGACCAAATGGTTCTGGGCTGAGGGGAGGGCCTTGTTACACACTTGCGCATGAGAGACAGCTAAAGGGTCCGAATAATGACTATTCCATGCCTGAACAGGGGCTGGCGAGGTGCACTGACTTTTTCTCTTAGTCCTCTGCAGACCATTCATGTGAAATCCTACAGGGTTCCCGCGCCCGAGATGACGTAATTTCCCAATGACATCACTTCCGGTCCAGATCTTTAAAGCAGCCATCTTTGCCACATGTCTTCAGTTCTGTTTTGTACTTGAACCTGAACATTACTCATCTAAAACAACCCCATTTTGCAGCCAGGGCATAAAATATACGGGTGGCTGTCCCAAACCTTTTTGATGTCTATTCTTGTGACAACAGTTTTTGATTGTTTTTCAGTTGCATCTGCAATTTCATGTTTATTTAAATGACTAAAAGCAAAATGTAATGAAGGCATTATTCAATATTTGAATAGATTTAGAAATAATATCAAACAGACATGCATATCTAATATAATAACACAATTTTACAAATTTCTTGCCGAAAACAAACACTTTATTGAAATAATAAAAAATCAAACTGTGACTTTTTTAAAGAGGTGTGGGTGAATGTGTTGGAAAAAATTAGTCAACTTTTATTTAAACTGCAAGAACTGTCTGAAAGACAACAAGTAATGGGAGCATCTACTAAACTTAAAAGGATGGGGAAACTAATGGATTTATTAGCTAAATTAATTATCTTTCTGCACCATTAAAATCTAGTAATAAAATAGATCAATAAAGTAATTTACTTATTTAATGCTGGAAACAATGATTTCAATTTATTTGTTGTTTTTTAATTGTTTTTCTTGGAAAGCACATAAATAACAGAGTTAAAATGTGTAAAGGGTTACTTTGCTGGCTAAAGACTGCCAATGCAAATGGAAATAATAATGACACAGAACTGTAGATGTTGTAGCTATACAATCGGACCATCAGCAAACTGAGAGATCTACACTAGTGACTGGACGGGCTCAGGTGTGAGTAGACTGGGACCACCAAAGGGAAGCAACAGCTTAGTGAAGTAAATGCTGTGAATTAAGGAGCAAGAGGTCCTAGTACGTCAAATAAGTGAATAAGTTTCTAAACGAAGCAAGGTGGCAAAAACTACAAGGAACCAGCTGGCCACTGGTATTTATAGGTGACTTGAAAACTCAAAGTGCTTGTCCCTGTAAGAGAACACTGCAGACAAGGGGTCCTGAACACATGTAGGCCCGCTGTACATCATGGCCCATCCTTGACAGTAGTAAATTTAATGAAGATTTGTGGGGCATATAAGTGTATTCCAACTGAAGTATGCCATGGCCATAGTTAATTAGGACAGTGATTGGAGGATTAGTTACATTTTCACGCATTTTTATAGCATTTAAATTTCTTGCAATTTGCCACACTTACAATATATAGTATAAATCATACTTGTCCATTTGTCATTTATTCTTTATTAAAAGACTTTGAAAATTACTCTTGCTTAACAAAACATTTCATATAATTTCCCACAGATTAACCTTTTCAGTTATTGATTCTGTTTTTCCTGTTGACTTGCTAGGAAGACACACACACACACACTCTCTCTCTCTTTCCACTTTAGTCAAAATGTATGCTCTGGTAGGTGATGACATCTTTTATAAGGTGTTTGCATTAATGTTTTATGTTAGTCAGAGTACTTTCTCCTAATACTATATTTAGTTTTGGTTGCTGGAAAAAGATGTGCAAATTTTTATAATTTATATTTCTGCAGAATAAATTGATGGTACAGGTAGGTGAGTAGTTGTATTGTTTCTACAGAGCAGAGCAAAGCTTCCTGATAGTATAGTCCATTGCGGACACAAACACATGGTAAGACTTATTTGGGCAAATTGTTTCCCATCATTTAATTTGAAAAAAAAAAAAATTACTGTGGATCATTGCAGTGTTTCACCTGCTTGATTGTCATATTAATGGAGGAAGAACAGGAGGAGGCCATTCAAATTTCATTTTCTAAAGGCACTGTGCACTTCAAATGGAAAGGGTGCTTCAGCACAGATAGGTAGAGATGAGTGGGTCACCATTGGAGCAAGTGGTTATCAGTTCTGTGAAGGCAAGTGTGCATGTGCAAATTAACTCTTTGATGGTCTGGCATGCCATTTTGCCTTATTCATTTAGCTATAAAGAGAATTCATTTATCCATTTTTCAACACGGGAAATGTGCTATATAAATAAAATGTATTATTATTATTATTATTATTATTATTAACCTGTTCAGTTTATCTCTTGTGCACATGCAGCAGGAACCTTTCCTGGCATACTGACTGCAAAGAAGGAATCAATGCTGGATGGAATGTCTGTCCAGTTTCAGGGCAAGATAGCTCCATGCAGCAGTCTACAATAGGCTTAGTCACCAGTTCAGGCTCTCCTAATTGGATTTCTGGGAATTTTTAAATTACCTTATTTATCCATGCCACTGTATTTTGCATATTTATATCTTTCGTTTTTTTTAAAACATTATTTTCTTTTGTGCTCATGTTTTGATTGTTTAAGGACTTTTAACTTTCCCTGCATATACCATATACTGTATATTCGATCGTATACTGTATATACAGTATATGTCATATCTCGGGCAGGGTTCCTCATCTGGCTGGGATTCAAGTTCATGTTTAATCCAACTTATGTTCATTTTTGATTCTTTTATTTATGTACATAATGTTTATTCTTTTTTTTTGTATATATGTAGCCTGTATTATGTGCCATGTGTTTTAGGTGTGCTTTTGAATGTGCTAAGGAGTAAAGTGTTCACTTGAGTTTGCTGTGCTTCGAACCTCTGTGATTAATGGAATATTAAATCTGTGCTCTGTTTTTGATTTTGAATTGGGATACTGTATTGGGACTGTGTTTGCTGTGGAATGTCTTACCTTCTCAGGCATTTCCTTTTGTGCCGTATGGAAAGTCTTGTGCTACAGAGCATTTTTATTAAAATTAAATGTTGTATTTCAAAAAGATTCTTCAAGGCTCTTTTTGTTTCTGGTCAAGATTTTGATAGTAATCAGCCATAGTAGGCAAGTTTGGAAGTATTCATGGGATTGATATGGTTTTGGGATTCCCAGTCCAAAACAATATATATATATATATATATATATATATATATATATATATATATATATAGTGACAAGTAATTTACTGCAGACATCATAAACAGGTTTGAGGCAGACACCTGGATATTATATTCTGGCAGCAAAAGTTTAAATAACTGAACGGAGATGTTCATAAGACTGAGTTCAAAACAGAACTGTCAGACTGGAGGTAAGATGGCGGCTTTAAAGGCCAGTAGAAGAAGTGATGCCATCGAGGCCGGGACTGGATGTGTCATCATTGTGACCGGAAGTGACATCATCCAAGTCCCCGTGACCAGAAGTGACGTCATGAAAGGTGCCGGAACCTGGTGGCATTTCCTGGGAATGGTCTGCAAGGAACTGAGAAAGACAGTCAGTACATCCTGCCGCCCCCTGGTCTGATGTGGTATTACAATTACTCATGCCCTTTAGGTGCCTCCTACTCACACATGTGTGACAATATATAGCTCTGGTATCTGAAAACTTAACAATCAATGTAGACCTCAGTGTGCATCATCTAAAGCAATGTATTATGGAATGCATGTAGTAATAAATGACATTGCATTTGTTATTCCAACAGGTGGAATATCACAAATATTTGTAAGCTATACAACACATTACTACAAATGTTTGTGAAGACTGATGTGTTAGAATGACAAATACATATGCATATGTCTCAGTTATATGCCATTTGATATGGGATTAATATAAGCAGTGTTAATGTTTATGATGCACACCATCTGCTGGATTGACAAATAATAATAATTCTTTACATTTATATAGTGTTTTTCTAACTACTCAAAGTGCGAGTGGCACATATTGAGTGGGGAGCCACTTCAACCACCACTTATGTGTAGTACCCACATGAATGATGCAATGCCAGCCATTTATTGCACAAATATGCTCACCACACAACTGTTAGGTGGTGAAATGGTGAGAGAGATAGCCAGTTAGAGACACTGGGTAATTAGGGAGCCAGAATGACTAGGCCATGATACATCTTGCTGTTTACAAAGAATGCCAAGGGATCATTTATGACCACAGAGAGTCAGGACCTTGATTTTATGTCTCATCCAAAGGATGGAGCCATGTTTACAGCACAGTGTCCCCATACTGCACTAGGGCACTGAGATCCATATTCAGACCACAGGGTAAGAGCCCCCTGCTGTCCTCTCATTTAGTCTGAAAGAAATAAGTACATACATTGGGCTGGAGGAGTCAAAAAATCCTGGAATTGTGAAAAAAACAAAACCCCTCTATTATAAAACTAACAGCAATTCCCTTTTCGTCAGCTTTAAAGTACTGTCCTTGGGATGCAATACACTTGTCCCAGTGCTTCTTCCATTGAAGGAAAATATATTTCCTGTCCTCATATTTTATTAACTTGTCTAGAGCCTCCTGAAATTTTTCCTGGATTTATTCCATGGTAGAAAATCTTCCTCCCTTCAGTTTTAATTTTAATGTTGGGAACAAAAAAGAAGTTATAGGGAGCAAGATCTGGTGATTCTTCCGACGGCCTGCCTCTCCTTCTCTTCTGACCTTCAAAACTTTTGTCTTTTGTTTAATCTCCCTCTAATTTACTCAAGCTTCATTTTGTCCCTGTGGGCGTACCGAACCCCGAGCGCTAAGGAAGAAAGTGACTGAACCGCACATGTCTACACATGAACGCAGAATCACAAATTCTCCTAGCAACACCCTGGGGCTGCTCCAACACGCTACCTTGTGCAGCTACTCCTGAGCCAGAAGTGTACCACTTTTAATTAAAAACTACCATACTGCAGCATATTAGCAAAGTATTGCTTATAAAATACAGAGATTAAGCATCACTTATAAAATGTGCATTTTTATTGTTACATGCTAAATAGTTTTGAGAAAAGGCCTGCTTACTAAAACCAATTACAGTAATTTGTACTTCTTTGACTCAAGGGTGGAAATCAAAATACATAGGGAAGGTTCAGGTGGATTGCCATTGGATATGGGACTGTGTAAACCTGATACAGAGAGTCGATGGGTTGGGAGTTGAAGCCAGAGCTTAGAGTTGTGGAAAAACAGTCTGGAAAACAGGATTGATTATTACCATAAATAGCTTATTTATATTTATTTACATTTGTTCAGTAACATGGCTAAAATTTTTTATACAACTACAAATGTCCTTAAAATAGAATTTTTTAAATTAGTATTAGTTTTGTCCAGTATAATAAAATGTATTTTTTAAGAAACCATAACATACTGGGGCAATTTCAAAAAATGAACGGTATCAAATTCTCTAACTTTATAATGGGATTTGGCTGACCCTTGTGAATATAAGTCAAGTCAAGTTTACTGTCTTGTGTATATAGTACGATTAAATTCATATTTTCATGTCTCCTCAGGCAGTTCATGAAAACAAAATAAAAATATTAGCTTAATGTGTATAACTGACAAACTAACTGAAACGGTTGTAGAAACCATGACAGACTATCCAGTATGTGCATTTTTAGGCAGCCAACAAGAGTTTAGTTATTGCTTCAATAACATGCTGGAGTTTTTCTTGAGGATGCAACAAAAACATTTTATTATGGAGGCGCAAACAGGATTGTTAACCTTGAACTTTAAAACGTACTTGATAAAATACAAGATGAGAGACCAACCATCAACACACAATAGGTAGGTACAGTAAAACCTCAATTATCATCAGGGGTCGGGGCCAAGGCCGTGATGGATAAGAAAAAAGACAGATAACAGAACAGCTACTTTAAAAATGATATACAACATATTAGTTTAGTGAATACTCATATTTATTTACAAAACAAAACTTTATTAATAAAATATAACATAATATTAACAAAATGAATTAATTCATATAATATTGTAACGACCAGCGTAATAGGCAAACACAACTCAGAGGTACTGCAGTTTTCTACGTTTTACTTAGAGTGTTCGTTCCTTAACAAACGGTACCCTTTCTTATACTCCATTATCTGGGTTACAGAGCACATCTCCAAAATAATAAAAGAAAGCTTTCCCTACCAATAATTATCCCCTCCATCTCACAGTCTGTCTTTTTCTATATCGCAAACACTCCTGCTTATTGTCTCCTGACTCTCAACCCAAAACTTCTGTCGCATCTTTCTTTTCCTCGTAACTTCTCCTGTCACTCATCTCCTAAGAGGCATATCCACCCTTTGCAGAATTAAGTCATTCTCCCAGTCCTATAACTTAAACCCTTTCTGTTCCCATACAGCGCATCACAAGCTGCCTGCACATCACAATAACAGAATTTAAAAAGAAAATTTCAATACAGAATAATACAGAAGAACATTAACATTAATACAAAATAACATTACCTTCAGTGGTTTCCATTTTTGACACGATTTTCAATTTTGTCTGCATCATGCTTTAACTTGTTTCGCTGTTGTTCTTCCTACTCTGTAAATTGAACCAATACTTGAAGTGCTTTTGCCATTTTATAAATGTTTAATAATTTCACTTTTTGTGACAAATCCAACACCACCCATATGTTTATTGGCCATAACAATGTAGTTTATTTATAACAAAAGAGAAAAGCTATGAAACGCTATTAAAGCTGAAGGTATATAACTGACACTGTGATTTCAAAATGCAGCATGACAAGGTGCTGGGGAAGAACACTACGCATTAGCAGAAGGGAAAGTTGTTCCAATGTGCAGAACTTGCAGCATATCGTGAGGTAGTAGTTCAGTAGAGTCTCACTTATCCGACGTTCAGCCGGCCCGTTTATGTTGGATAAGTGAAAATGTTGGAAAATGGCAGGTGTTAAGAAAAAACCTATTAAACGTCAAACTTTTTTATAATTTTACACATTACGAACCTAATAATCATGTTTTACAACAAAACAACAAAATAAATTAACTGAAAAAATGAACTTACAGTTACAGAATTGTCTGACGTTAAATACAATGTACTGTACTTAAAAAGTTCAGTCCTGTGATGATTTAAAGAAATTTTTGATTGTAGTCTGCTTTCCTGACGAGTGCCGTTTCTTTGCTGTAAAGTCTCGCCATCTTTGCAGCATCATTATGTCGATTCCTGTAGCTTCTTCTTGTTGCTCAATGTAATTAACTGCAGTTTCTAGCCTTAACTCCGTCACTAAATAGTCAACATCCGTACGAGCGTATACTGTTTACTACAGCATTGTGACTGCGTGTGTGTGTTTGTGCTGTGACGTGCGAGTCTCCATCTTGCACCCGAAAACTCGAAGCTGAGTCTCAGTACTTTTAGCAACACCAGCTTTATTAAGCTTGAAACAGCAACAGCGAGGTTATTTAATGTAGCGGGATCTTTCATTCTCCTATACACAGACACAGCAGTCAGTCAGGGTCGGGGGGAACATAATACTGAGCCCAGCACATTTATAATGTCCCTTGTTCCTTGTATCACCCATCAATGGCAGGCGCTTATAGCATCTTTTCGGATTGGCTTTTACATCGAACTGCTACAGCGCTGGGAGACTGCGATTGCAGCTTTGGGACGCTCTTCCACGTGTCGTCCCGTTGGATGGAATCCCACAAGAGTTTAGAAACTCACTCACACCAGCCATGATTCTTTTCAAAGGTAAAGTGCAAGTTAATTTGCTTTATGTATTTTTACTTTATGTTTTGTATTAATCATTTTTATATGAATAGTTTTGGGTTGTGGAACGAATCATCTGAGTTTCCATTATTTCTTTTGGGGAAATTCGCATTGATATACTGTACGAGTGCTTTGGACTGCAAGCACATTTCCAGAACGAATTATAAAACCAAGATTCCACTGTAATTAGCTGTGGCAGAGTCGGGAACAACAAAAAATAGACTACGCTCACGCTCGCAACTTGCAGTTCTTGTTGCCGATTAATGCGTATTTTTTTTTTGTTTGTTTTTTTTTTTGCGGTGGGACGTCGGATAATACGGAATGTTGGATAAGCGAAGGTAGGATAAGCGAGACTCTACTGTAACAGGTAGACAATGGTGCTTTTTTTTTTTATTGCCCTGTCGATTAGTGGGGACTAACAGTTAATCGAGGTTTTACTGTATTTAGAACATATTGTGCAGATATGTACCTTTCTTAAAAAAAATGATGGTGTGTTAGCTCTTACTTTTTAATTCTTGCCAAAATTGGAGTATTATAATTATCACATATAATTATCATAATTGATCAAGGCAAAACAGCAAGTTGGTTAAATTTATAAATGACACTAAACTAAGTAGTGTCCATCAAAATCACTACAAGCAATCCTGGAAAAAATTAAGGTTGAACTGTAGTGTTTTACACAAAAGGTAAAAATATTCAATATAACGTCTTTCAATCTAAAATCCAACTGTATGTCCTCTTTTCACGTGAGGACTACTTAACAGATTTAGATCGGGTTTTTTTCTATAATTTGCTTGAACATTCCAGTTGATTTTGCGGCTTCTCTCATCGCGCTAAGAATCATAGTTCACTTGCAGGATCGATATATTCGCGCTAATCCAAGACAGAGGCTACAGGCTGAGGGGAGATGGAAGTGTGACATCAGGAGTGGGGAGCTGGGCAGGGCCCTCTTTACTGTCCTTTTTCACTAATACGTGTGCGGAGCTGTGGGGAGGCTAGTCATTCGTAAGTTTGAAAATATACCTTATCAGAAAAACATAAGAATCCTAATGGCATGGTCAGTCAACTTTACGACACAGTGTACAGCAGAGCGAGAACAGAGGACAGATTACAAGCAATAATGGGATCCTGGGCTGTAAGGCACACTGAAGTTATACCCATGCAGTTTTTCTCTTAACATTAAAGGAAACACAGATAAAGGGAAACAGAGAATAGTCACTAGATTTATTCCGGATTGTATGGTACAAACTAAAACACAAGAGTTAAGGAGTTAAATTGTTTTAACTTAAAGCAAACAGGAATTGAGGGGGTGATGTGATAGAAATGTTTAAAATATTGAAGAAAGCAAATAAGGTGGATGACAGCTGTTAATTTAAAATTAGTTCTTCAATAAGTACATAGGGTTACAGATGGAAGCTGGTTAAAGACAAATTTGGCAGAAAAGTTTGAAAGTATTTCTACTCAAAGACAACTATGAATAAATTAAACAAGTTACCATGCTGTGTAGTTGAGAGTAGTACTTTCAGTATATTAACATATTTATATTTGGGAAATATGAACAGAAAACAAGCAAGGATAATAGGACTAGTTTCGTCCCATAAAACCTTTGTGTCGTGACAGGGCGAGTGAATGAAACAGTAGGTTGTTTTCTCCTGCTTTGCCATTTGGATCTGGTGCCAGATCATGCTAGCATGTTCTAGACATCCAGAGAAGCCCGATATCCCCGCCTTCTGTATAGATGTGTCAATATATTCATTTCTGCGCAGGTACTCGGCCATCCTCCATGCAATGATACTGAAGAAGACTTTACCCTCCACATTAAGCAGGGAGATTGGACGGAACTGACTGATGTTCATTGCGTCCTTTTCCTTTGGAATGAAGACCCCACCTGCCCTACGCCACACTTTGGGTATGGCTCTCTTCTGCAATACTGTACTGTACTGCCATATATTAATTGTATATCAAGGTACACCAGGTTTTGTCGGAGTTCTTTAAACAAATACAAGCTAGCAAGTATGGTGTTCCATTTAGCGGCATGACATGTTCTATGTCTGTTAGCTTAGTGATCTTGTACCTTATACTCTTCCATAGAATAAAAGCAATTTACACATTCTAGTGACCTCTCTGTATCTATCCACCTACACATTCTAGTGACCTCTCTGTATCTATCCACCTTTAGGTGCAACGACACAGGCACAGGGTTTAATAATTAAAAATACTTCATGAGGACATGTCATATTTGATCTGTTGAAATGCCAAATTAGGTATGCTATGCTATGAAGGAGCCTTTATCCAGCCTTACACAATACATCCCACTATTTTTCTTAATCACGGTTTATTAGCCATCATCCCTAAGAGTGGAACTCCTACATTATAATTGCTTTTACGTTTTTCTTATTGTATGCTGTGAGGCATTTATGAACATGGCCTGACCAAATCTGTACAAGCAAAAGGAATTAATATCACTGATGGGTGGGTAATAAAGCTTTAGAAAAAAGTGACCTTTCTAAATATTAAAAAGACCTTTACTTTAAGCTATGAAAAACATTCCTTTATAATGATACCGGGGATTCTTCCAGACCACGAGAAAAACATCCTGTAATGACAAGTGAGGGAAAGAAATTAACTGATCATTGCATAGTGAACCATGGAATCTGAAAATTATTAATAGTGTGTTTTGGTCTTTACATCATACTCAAAAAAGTAAATAAACAGATGTGGCAAATATAAGTAATTTCCATGTTAAAAAAAGGGTTTGAGACATTTCAGCTGTGTAGCCTTCACAGTCAATACAGTATTTTTCCAACCTCATTTTCTATAAAGGTTTGTGTAGAAATAAAATGTACCTATTTTCTTTCCTTTTGCAAATTCACGCTGATGCAATCCTACGCAAACTCCATATAGACAAAGAACATTAGCAAAAGGTTCACCTGTACCTTTTACTTAAAACAGTGTAAAGTTACGTTAAAACAAATCTTAAAGCAATATATAGCCACAATCACACTGAAAACGATTTTTCCTCATACTAAACACTGAAGGTACACCAATAACCTCCTTGCTTCCATCGCACACTATTCAGAGCTAAGTGTCAGTCACAGCAAAGCTTCTGGGAGAGCGAGTGCTCTACACGGCCTTCAAAGTTACAAATGGTGCTCATGTTAAAATGGGTTAACATTATGACATTTTCAGATTTTCTATAGCTGAATTTAAAATCTCCAATTAATCTAATATGACTCTGTTTTGGTTGTGAGAAGAGGACATGATGAAAAATTCATGCAGACAACGGGAAAACCTAGAAATTCCACACTGAATGTGACCAATTCAGGATTTGAAGATGATTTCCAAGATGATGAGGTAACAATAACCACTAAAGACTGCACTATCTAATGTATTATTTAATGATACTGTAATAAGAGCAAGTGTGAAAAATGCTGATAGAAAATGTATTTTTACAAATAAAAGCATACTGAAATATGTTAATAAGACAGCTAATATGCTATTAAAAAATTGGACCACGGGGTAAGAGATCTGCAGCAAAGTGTTCCAAGTGACTATAAAGGCAGTAAACAAAAAAAGTCTAACAATGGATCAATTAAAAGTGTCTTCTTAAAGTTTGACCACTTGAAGATAATATAATGATCAGTGTAAAGGAGATGTCAAAACTGAAAGGTTAAACCGTGAAAAATATTTTCAAACACTGATAACAAGGTGCTCTTTTAATGTCACCTTTATACAGTATTTAACATGAATATAGTTTTATTAAGTGTTACTGTCTTTTCCCAATATCCTCTGCTCATCCTTCTCTCCTCCTACATAACTATTCCTGCTTGTTATCTCCAAATTTTAAGCCAGTGGCATCAACATATGCAAGTCTATACTAAGGCATCTACTAAATCTCTGTCCTTATTTTGACACTGCAAAAAATGAAATCTAAGCAAGTGCAAAAATATTTGCATCATGACATTAAATCTTGTTTTCCTTATTGTAAGGATTATTGACTTATCAAAAATAAGCAGATTTGGTAAATAAAAAAAATAAATAAAAGCAAAACAACTTCTATGTAAACTTTTATCTTGTTTTTGCATATGGATTTTTGTGTAAACTTACTTCTTCTTCACCCATCTTGTGGAAAGCATTTTGTCTGCATCCTCTAAAAACCAAAATTCCCAGCATACTCAGTGTAAATTTGTGAATTGACAGTATATCAACTCTAATTAACTTTTTGCTGTACATTTGGTTGTTGATCCCATCTGTCACTTGTGTCCTTTAAATGTCACTTTTTTACATAGGTTTCAGGATTGTCCTCCAGTCGTTACTTTCCTGTCCTCTATCCTCTCTGTTACTATTTCCCTTTTGCTTCACATATTTCTTCTTCTGGGCATGCTCACAATCTTACAGAGTCAATGTGGAATCACCAAAATCACATTTATGTACAGTGTAAGAAAAAACTACAAAAAAGCATGATGAAAATGTGCAAACTACTCAGTAAAAAGGCATAGCATTTGACCTCAGGATGATGGTTCCATGAAAAGGCAGTGAAAATCAGTGTAAAACCATGGAATGTGCTGCACATATCTTATAATGCAGTATTTCCATATTATAAAAATGCTACAGATACTGAGCTTTAATGGTGTTTAGAGTGTCTGGAAATGAAAAACTAAACATTTTCTTATTCTGAAGAAATTAGCACTGGATTGAAGGAATGAAAACAAATTATTAAGATTTAGAATACAAATGTTCCTAAAAATTAAAATAAAAAGTAACTGATATTTTGGTGTCCAATCTTATGCATATGAATGCTTAACAGCTGAATATCCACCATCAGACCTGAAGTCTGTAAATAAAAGATACACAATAGCTATAGTTGTTGTTATTATTATGTAGATGTAAATGGTAATTTTTGACTTGAATAAAAAAGACTATCAACAGGAAACATGCTATTAACAATAAGCTGAACATTGTAGTTAAAAATTAAAGAGTCACCTAGAAAGTTTGATTTGTCATTAGCAAGATTAATAAAGGCTAAATATGTTATTTTTTCAGATAATATGCAAATTGGTAGTCCCGATGACTGAGTAGATACTGCCAAAGTAAAACTAATGTCACAGCTTGATCAAACAATTTCTTATGCCGAAATGACCAAGGGGGCACCCAAGTGATTGAGTCTCATGCTGAAATTAAGAGTGAGATATTCCAGGCTGCACTAAATGACCTGGTGTCAGTGCACTAAATTTTTAAAAGTATGATCAGCCCTCTGTTAAGTGGCCTGGGGTGGTCTTTATCCGGCTTTGTGTGCAGTCATATATGACGAGGGAGTACAGAAGAATAGCTCAATAGTGTCAATGTTTTGATAAACTACACTGTTAATTGGCTGAGTGTGTTAGCTGTGCGGTCCGGACAGAGTTCCATCTTGGGCCTTATCATATTTGATATTTATTTATTATTCGGGGTGAGTAAACCTGACATAGTTTGTCTTTTCCTTTTTGCTGTATATGTATGATGTGCAGCTCTACACCTTCATGAATTTCCGATCATGAATTCACTAAATTTTAATGAGTTCGCTCTCTGACATCAGGTCAGAGTTGGCATGTAACTATCTCAGAATAAATGAGGAAGAGACTGAGGTACTCATTATAGGTGCCGAAAAACACTGATAGTAAAGAGATCTTCCTGTCTCTTCATAGCACATTCTAAGCCAAATGTTATGTAGATTTTGATTCATAATTGAACTTTCTATCTCTATTTAATAAAGTTATTAAATATGCATTTTACTTTCTCAGGGAAAATAGCTAAAGTGAGACTATATTTATGTTTCCAAGCTGTAAGTGTATATACGTTTATTACTAGTAAACTTTATTACTGCAATGCTCTATTTATTTCTTTGCATTTCACTTGTATTTTTTATTAATTAGACTGAATAAAAAAGAGCAAATCCCTCTTTCCATGTTTTTGTGCAACTGGATTTTTAGAGAATCTGCCCTTTTAGCCATTTCCGCATTTTTTAAGTTTCTGTTGCCTTCTGTTTATCTTATTTATAATTTTGCATCTGTAGTATTGTACATTGATAAAGAAGAAAATACTCAGGTAGTGATTCTCATTTAAATAAATGTAGACAGGAGGCCATCTTAACCATAATGTTTCTATAAGAGGAAGAATAAAAAAGTAATTGAAACTGCTCACCTGTTAAACTAGGACATCCTGACTTTATTTGTACCAACATATATAAATTAGAAATGAGATCATATATAATATTTAACTTTATGTTTTGTTCTGTGATAACAGTTTACATATAAGAAGTCTTACTGCTTTTAACCAGGTATTCACCCATGACTCTTATTTATTAACTATTTTGGGACTTTATATGATACTTAAAGCAAAAGGGTGTTTCTGGACTACAGTATACCATGTATCTGTATACTGATTGGTAAGGCTGAAATGCTTTGTAGTCATTATACTGTACGTAAATGAACATAACTATTTGAAGGAATCTGTCTGTTAGATTTCTTCGGTCTGTCATGTTGCATTAAACAAAGTACATGGGGTCCCCACCTGTTGGTGTAAATAAATGATGTCCATGTTTGGAGTTTATACATAATGATCGTTCAAGACTTTTCCTCAATGGTTTCCTTCTTGAAATTTTTTATTTTAGGATTTATGATAAGCTGCACTTCTTATACAATATATTTTAATTATAGTAACATTATAGTAATGGAACTATTTTTGTACGGTATAACAGTTTCTATTGTTTTTATTGGTTGTGGGGTAGCTTGGGATGGACCTTATCTAGTATGCAGTGCTGCAGCACCACAGCAGATTTTAGATGAATCAGAAATCAAAACAAACTCCACACCCAAAGTGAAAATGTATTAAATTATAAAATATATTGAATAAAAATAAACTGCAATATACAGGGAAACAAAGTTTGTAAGAGTTCAAAAAGTGTAAAGATGTTTTATGTAGATGTTTTTGGGATACTGAAGGAAATCTGAACACTTACAGAAAACTCACATAGACTCACGCATTGAAATCGTTGCACAGAGCTGGAGGTCCTGAGGAGATTACTGCATACATATTATTAATTAACAATGTGACATATGCAATATGAAATACACTAAGGTGCTACATTAGTGATATTTATACTTTGTAAGTTTTATAAAAATATTAAGAGTTTATTATGTACTTTGTGTTTCAAAGTGATAAAGAATATCATGGAATAATGACAGCCTGTAACCTATCATATCAAATGCCTGTAAGGTGAAATTAAATGGTGACATGGCAAAATAGTAGGATGGCCTTAGAAACTGCCTTGTCTTACCGTAAACCACAGATTAATTAAGCAAAACCCCAGAGAAGAACATTTGGGGTACATGTTAAAGAATTTTCAAAAAGTAAAAGTAAGTAACCAGAAGGATTTTTAGACCCAATGAACAAAACCAGAAACAAATTTCAAAAATTGAAGTCAAAAAGGAATGTGTAAGAAAGAGTGCTAATGTTAACTGTAAATGTAATTTTCTTTCTCTAACTACAATATTTATTTTGTTGTTTTCTTAATTGAAAAGCGTCTATATCAGCTAATGAAATTAACATAAAAATAAATAATAAAAAAGAAGTGGAAACTGATAACATAATAGATAGTACAAAATGAACAAAAATTTTTCTAAAAGCACAGTAATAACACCTTTGATTGCTACTTGGAAAAAAAGTTTAGAAAATAAATTAATTAGCTTACCTTTCAACATTGTGTTCATTTGAAGATGGCGCCTAATTCACATAGTTGTTTATTCTTTTTTCATTCAAACAATTTTTGCAAAACTGATTATGTTATCTAACTTTAATGTGTGCAATGGCATAATACAGTAATCCCTCCTCAATCGCGGGGGTTTGCGTTCCAGAACCTCCCACAATAGGTGAAAATCCGCAAAGTAGAAACCATATGTTTGTATGGTTATTTTTATATATTTTAAGCCCTTATAAACTCTCCCACACTGTTTATAAATATTCCTCTCACAGTTATACATCATAAACCCTTTGTATTCTCTTTGATATTAGGTAAGATTCATTGAAATTATGTAAGTAAACACACTGTTTATATACAGTAAAACTTAAATATTATTTTAAAGATATCGAGCGTCTCCAATATCACATATGTTACAGCCATTACGACAGACAGGCCACCAGCAATAAATATGTACAATGCAAGAAAAATTGTATAAAGTAAATGTGTGTACAGTGACACTAAACGTATGTACATGTATTAAGTACTGTACGTAGAAATTTAATTATGGTTACTCACCAACAATGACACGATGACTTGTCCGATAACGATGAGTTTAGTTTTACTGCACAACAAAGGAGAGTGTTACAGCTCTTCTAAAGGAGCCTCTTCAGGCGACTGTGTAGCACCACCGTTGTTCTTCTTCCGGTAGTCTTCAATCCAAATCCCTAAAGCAGATTCCATTCGGACTACTGCCTTATTACGTCCACTTAGAACTCGTTTTGCACCCTGGTTAAAAGGACACTGTGGCCGTAGATCTTATATTCTTTTCCTCCTTTTGTAAATAAAAAGAATCGTGGACTCATTGATGCCGTAATGGCGTCCTACAGCAGTGTAGCTTGTCCCTTCCTTCAACATATCCAAAACTTTTACCTTTTCGGCAATCGTTAGCATCTTCCGTTGGCGCTTGGGCATGGCCCCTGAAGCAGTAGCAGGAGCAGATTGTTTTGGAGCCATAATGAAGGGCTTGACTATGCACAAAGATAAACACAAAAGAGCACAAAAGTTAACTCTTTACACAGCGAAACACGTTGATGCTGAATGAGACTTCCTGGTTAACGCTGCGGAATGGAATTTGGTGCTCCGTCGCTGAGCCAATCAGCACACAGGAACTTAACTGCGTGCTCTGATTGGTTAGCTTCTCAGCCATCTGCCAATAGCATCCCTTGTATGAAATCAACTGGGCAAACCAACTGAGGAAGCATGTACCAGAAGTAGAAAGACCCATTGTCCGCAGAAATCCACGAAGCAGTGAAAAATCTGCGCTATATATTTAGATATGCTTACATATAAAATCCACGATAGAGTAAGGCCGCAAAAGTCGAAATGCGATATAGCAAGGGATTACTGTATAGGAAGCTTTGACTATGTGTTTGTGTTTTGGATTTTCTTTTTTTAATATTAGTTCTGGCATTTTATTTTTCCTTGTTTCACATTTGAATGTTTGCCACATTGTGCGAGGATAATGCTGCACATCAGATAAAAGATTTTATCATGCATGGATTATTAGGTGCCATTTTCCATAACAGATGACAGAAGTTAAGAGTTTATTTGTCATATGTTTGCACGAGAAAGATGTTATGACTGACTTTTACAAAAACCAAACATCACTTTTAGTTTCACTTTCATTTTTTTATGGGATTACTTCAGAGGTGTTTTATGGCTGTATGTTCATCCAACAATGGCCCCTTTTCTATACTGTGGTCAGGTACAGTAAATGATACCAACACCTAAAATCCAGTTCTGAGAAACTTAATAGGAGCATTTTCCGTCTCCATCTTGAATAAGGAGAGTGCCAGCACATACAGTACTTTACTGATTTCTTATTGTTACTCTCTTACATTAAGTTATTTAAGCTAATTAGTAGTTATTACTTCTCAAAATATTTTGATCATATTAATGATTTTTGATACTTACAAAGTCATCTATTTTTGTTATTGTCCTTTCATATTCTTCTTAAATGGCACAATTGTTGGAGTTGAGCAACTAAACAATTCACTACATATTGTACTGTATGCTTAATTTTTATGTGGCAAATAAAATTTGATTTGGTTTGATATTAGAAACACTGCCTATCATCTTCCATTTAGTAACAACTTTTTTTTTATGACTTGTCTTTTTCACATACCAGTACTAATGATGGTTAATTCACTCTGCATTTGTTTATACTGTCACACACAAGCGATTAGGCGACAACTAAAGGGCCCAACAAGGCGCGGAAACATGCAGGATGGGAGCTAAGGCAGCACATTAATGTCACCCTTCCTACAATTTACTTCCTTTTAAGATCCCATAAATTGCTCAGTTTGTCGGCCATTATTTGTCAATTGTTTTTTTACAAAACCTGACTGTTGTACTTGCTCAAACAAGACATTTATCGGACCACAGAGTATAAGGGGACGGATCCCCAACCTTTAATCTGTGTCTCTGTGTTTTCTTCGTAATATTTACAATTAAGCAAAAAAGCAACATTCTCATTACGTAAAAAAAAAGCTAACACAACTTTGACCTGTGTATTCAGAAATCACAGAAAGCAAGGCCAATTGATGTTAGCAGTACTGTATATTCATGATGTCATTGGGTGCCTGCTGTCATGCATGTGTCGGCTTGTGATGTCATGGACACAATCTACATAAATCATGAGGAAAACAAAACATAAGAACTTTTCTGTTTGTCAGATAAGAGAATACACCTTTGTTGATATTAAATTTCTTGAAAGAATGAAACTTTGGTTTTACTGATTATCAGAGAAATATGGTAGTTGGTATGAATCTTGATTTATTTTTTCTAAGATCTTGTTTCTTTTTTTGCCTGCTTTTCATTTTGTTTACATTTTTACTGTCATTCTGGCAAAGCCATTTTGTGTTTTGTATGGTTGCCCCAAATTTGTGAAATTGGCTGCAGACTTGTTGTTCATGGTTGCTATGCCCATTTCCAGTTATGTGACATGACTTTATGTAGGATAATCTTTGTTTGTGTGCTTCAAGAAACTTCTTTAGGTGAATTATGGCTTTTTCATCTTTGCTCTGCCTTGTTTCACTAAAGATTTTTGCTCCACATTTTCACATTTATAAATGTGCCCTTTTTGCCCTGTATCATATTTCATCTCAATGTCCTTCTTTCTCTATTTTTGTTATCTTCATTTTTCATCACAAAGTGTGCCCAATCTCAGGATGACATAGATAACATCCAACGTTTTGTTATATCATGTATTATTATGACATCATTATCATTATGACATTAATAAATTTTGGTACCATTTTCTAAAATACTTTATGCTATTTTGTGTTTCTGATGTCAATGGCTGACACTATTTTGTCTGTCTGTGTCCAATTTTTTCTTACATAATAAAAGGAAAGGCTTGTGAGAAAAAATGCTTTTGAGTCTTGTTTTGGTTGGAATCTTCTGATTATGAATGGCTTTGTGAATGACTGTGAGTTTCTTGATGTTTTCCTAAAATTTTCATGAACTGTCTCTTGACCATCAGTTTTACTGACTTAAGGTATGTGCACCTTACCTTCTGTAAACTTCTTAAAGAAACATTTGCCATTCCATAAATAATTTGGTCCATTTTTTTTTGCTTAATCATTCAGCACAGACATCATAAAGCATATGCTTTATGTGGTTTACCTAAGTAAATTATACAATGCACAATTTAAGCACAAGAGATAGCATTTCATCTTGGCAAAAATGGTCACTAATATTATAGATGAGTGATGGTGCAACCATGGTCTAAAACAAAGCAAAGTACTTCAACAGTCAGTCATCAGGAAAATATAATGCTTAATCTGGGAACCAACATGAACTCAGGGTCAGGCACAAACAAGGTTATACAACTAATATTTCACACAGATAAATAGTTGTTACTTTCAAGCAGCCAAAGGCAGAAAGGACAGGTGAGGCTTAGGCCAGCTGTGTAAACAAAGAGATGCTGTGCAGCTGTTACTTGGTAGCAGCCTGACAGGTGACCTGCCACTTGATGGGAACTGGTCAGCTGTAAAGAAAAACAGGAACAATCATTTCAGCCACACGGCTGGCTAAGCTCAAACAAAAAAGAGAGAGCTGCTACTTAGTGTTCAGCATCTGTAAAGACAAGACAAGGACAGGAGAACCCAATAAGAGATTGAACAGGCAAATCACAATTTCTTATTGCAGCACAGAATGAGCAAATAAACAGAAAAAATAAGCAAGCCATCTAACAAGAATGTATTTCAAAGGTACAAAACAGTGACTATAAAATGGATTTCACCCAATTAGAAGTTTTCACATTT
This sequence comes from Polypterus bichir lapradei, assembly GCA_026402145.1. Lineage (NCBI taxonomy): Eukaryota > Metazoa > Chordata > Cladistia > Polypteriformes > Polypteridae > Polypterus > Polypterus bichir. The sequence goes on along the minus strand of JANRMT010062808.1, from coordinate 55,832,206 downwards.
TATTATTATACAATATTGAATCGCAGGCGGCATGGTGGCGCAGTGGTAGCACTGCTGCCTCGCAGTAAGGAGACCTGGGTTTCTCCCCGTGTCTGCATGGGTTTCCTCTGGATGCTCCGGTTTCCTCCCACAGTCGAAAGACATGCAGGTTAGGTGCAATGGTGATCCTAAATTGTCCCAAGTGTGTGCTTGGTGTGTGTGTGTGTGTGTGTGTGTGCCCTGTGGTAGGCTGGCACTCTGCCCAGGGTTTGTTCCTGCCTTGCTCCCTGTGTTGGCTGGGACTGGCTCCAGCAGACCCCCGTGACCCTGTGTTAGGATATAGTGGGTTGGATGGAGACTGACTGACTGACAACATTGAATCACAGTGAATCTCATCTGGCTTTTTTGATATGATCAATAGAAAATGACTCTTTGATGTCAAAACAATAACAGACCTTTTTTTTTGCAGTTGGTTGTGCAGCTTTGTGTGTCTTGTGCCAGTTTTTGTTTTGTAAATAATTTTGTAAGTTTTTCTATGAACAGTCAGCCATTCTGTCTGTAGTTTCTTTATTATAAAATACTTAAATATATTTTTAAAAGTTTCTTAATTCCACATGTTATCACCTATAGAATTCATTAGAACAATTACATTCTTAGGTGGGTGGCTGGCGTTGATCATCTATAGCCTGGATGCACTGCTATCAATGAGACAAACTACTATGTCATGTACTGCTACCATACCAGATGAATTTAAATCTCTCAAACCTGAAAAGAGAAGTTTAAAACCAAACCACCAATGATCTTTATAAGCAACAAAATAAAGTGGACGAGCTGAGGACATCTGCATGATAGCTCAACAAGTATCGTGAAAGCTGTCTAGTGTACTTTACTGAGATCTGGTTTAGCAACACCAGTTCAAACATGATGTTGAAATAGATTTGTGTGTGAACAGCAAGACAGAAACTCAGCTTCTGGTAAGCAGACAGGTGGTGGTGTCTGTCCATACATTAATAAAAGGTGATGTAATAATATCATTTTGAGAGAGAGCACATCTGCACTCTGAATATTGAAATGATCACTGTTGGACTTCATCCATGCTACCTGCTTCACTAGTTTAATCATTTAACAATTTGCATTTATAGCTTAACCATTTAATCATTTGTAGCAGTTTATGTTCCAGCATATCATGATGAGGGAGCTGCAGCTGAAACTGTTTTTGAAACTAAAAAGTTGGAAATAAAATCATTTGGCTCTTTCAAACTCGTGATGGATTATTAGAATTTATGTAAACTGGAATCACTATTCCCACATTACCATCAATGTGTTAATGTTAATACTAGAGAGGACAACATACTGGACAAGTAATATGGAAACATCTCTGGTATCTACATATCCTATTGTAGATCAGCCCTGGGTACTTCTGACAATGTTACTGCTCACTTGCTACCAAAGTCCAATCAAAAGCAGAAAAAATAAAAAACAGCCATGTGGAAAACACAGGCTTGGTCCAAAGACTGACTGAGGTGTACTGACATTGTCTCAGACACGAGACAAGACCAATCATATCATCAGTAAATATATCAAATTCTATTAATCTAAAGTCATTAAGGAAATAACTGTCAATAGGTCACCAAAGACATAAAAGCACTATTTTTGGAAAATCTGTGTTTTTCCAAATGCTGTCCACGACAGTGGTTCTTTTTTTGTGACCCAATTTTGCCTACTGCATGTCTTCGCGACCCATAATTGCCACGATCATTGTTGTGTACCCCTCTTGTAGAACTGCTACTGATCGTCATCCAGGTGGTAGTTCCTCTTTCCCCTGTGGAGAATCACTTCCAGTACTCATCCAGGGAGTTTGTTTTAATCTGCCAAGCACCAACCCATTGCAAGTGTTTCCTTTAATCATTCGCAACTTGTTCTTATTCAGTACAATTTTAATTCATGACTCAGTGCAACACAATTATAGACATCACGTGTCCCAAAAGGGGTTGCGACCCATAGTTTAAAAAAGATTGCTGCAGGAAAATGATATAGAAGAAAAGTGGGGTTTACAACAGAGGATAAACAAGTTAATTAAACAAAGGAAAATGATGTATGGGAAAAAAAAGTCAAGAGGTGGTTAAATGATAACAGTCAAAACAGGTTTGGAGAGATCTGAAAACTACCACAGGATATAGTTCTACAAAAAGACCTTCCCAATAGACAAGGTTTACAAGCTCTTAGCTGATGACCTAAATAACTTTTTAACAATATTTGAAACAAATGATTTCAGTACACATAATGCAAGAAGAAAGAAACATACCCTGTAAAGATGCCAGCAATATTTCTGTGATGAAGGTCAGCATAATTGAAGTGAAGAAATGTTTGCAGCAGATCAAAACCAACAGGGCAGTGGGGCCAGATGGCATATCAGGTCGGCTCCTGAAGTCCTGCTTGAAGCAGTTCTCACCAGTTTTTCATTTGCTTTTTACATCTTATCTGCCCTTTTCTTGATAAGCCTGGCTCTTATGCCAGAGCAGTATTTCCAGATTTTTCTTCAGTATTCCATACTATCCTGCCTCACATAGTGATTAAGAAATTGAAGTTAAGATATTTGCAACACCATGGATTCAGGACTTTCTTTTAAATCATTTGCAAATAGTCAAAGCACTTTTTCAAATAATAATATAATAATAATAATAATAATACATTTTATTTATATAGCACCTTTCCCATGTTCAGAGAAATCCAGAAAGAACAACAGGGCATATGTGATGCAAAAATAATATAATAAAACACTAAATAAAGATAAATATAAAAATACAGAAAGTATTGAAATAAATTAAGAGACAATAACATACAAAAATACAAATACTACAATAAAACACTGAACAAATAACATGATTTTTTAATACAAACACAAATCATCTTGAGCATCTGAACAGAGAGGTGTAAACTGAAAGAGGAATCTGAATGTCAGGGTAAGTTAAATGACTTCCTAAACAAATGAGTTTAAAGTTATTTTAAAAAAAAAGAATGAATTGAGTCAGCGGATTTCATTAATTTGGGGAGGTCTGAGTGCAATTGAGCTGAAAACAAAGTCACCCTGGTTAGTTTGGGACATAACGAGACTGACAAAATCAGTGCAGCTCGGTGGGTGGACAGGAGTGTAGTGCTGGATGCTGTTGATCTAGTCCAGTGCAAGGCCATTTAAAGCTTAATAATTTGTTAGTAGAATTGTATATTCAGTTCTGTAAGACACAGGGAGCCAGGGAAGGTGAAGCATTAAGTGTGTTATGTGCTTGCTGTGTAAGGACTCTTACAGCAAAATTTTGAACCAACTGCAGCTGTGATAAAGGAGTAGAAGGGCCACCTGACAGTAAGGAGTTACAGTAGTTGATGCAGGATGTAATAAAAGCATGGACAAGTTCCTCAGGATTAGAAAAGGACAAGAATGAGTGAGCACAGAATATTTTACTGAGGTGGAAGTAAGAATATGTCTTTATGGGGATTATGTGGTTAGAATATTAAAGGAAAATATCAAAAATGATACCAAAATTCCAAGCAGAAGAAAAAGGTCTGGTGACATCAGCACCTAGAGTGATTGAAAAGGAGCTCATTTTTTTGAGTTTAGCTTTAGCGCCAGTTAGCATGATATTGGTTTTGTTGCAGTTTAGTTTTAAGGTGTTCTGTTCCATCCAGGCTTCAATTTCAATGAGGCAAGTTCTGATGAGCTTTCACTTTTAACACTGAAATAGAGCTGAGTATCATGTGCATATAAATGATAACCCAGTTCAAAACTGCAAATAATATGGCCAAAGAGAAGCATATAGATAAAGAACAGCACAAGGCCAAGGACAGAACCTTGAGGAACTCCTTTTGTGACAGGCCCTAACCTGGAATTGCTGTTGCCAAGACTAACAAACTCTTGCAAATCAGTCAGCTAGGACTTAAAGCGCTGGAGGACAGTGTTCATCATTCAGGCTAAGTAGAACATCATGCTTGACAGCATCAAATGCTGCACTGAGGTCTAACAGAATTAATATGCTGGTTTGCCCAGAGTCTGTTACCATAAACAAATCATTAGTTACACAAAGTAGAGCAGTTTCACAGTTATGCTGTGCTTTGAAACCAGACGTTGAAGCCAGAAGGGGTTCCATGAATTTATTACAAGTTAAGTAACTGGTGTGTTGGGAGGCCACGACACACTTTTGACAGAAAAAGTAAGTGAGAGATAGGCTGAAAATTGTTCAGACTGTCAGCATCAAGACCGGACGTTTTTACTGTTTTGGCTACATAAATGGTTTTTCAAAGTAGCTGGCACAGAACCAATGTCAAAGGATGTATTTATTGTTGTTGTAACTGCAAGTATCAACATGCAAATATGGCATGAAGGCAGGATTTAAGATTTATGGTGAGGATGGGGTTGAGTATACAAATAGTAGGCATCATCTTGCAGAGCAGGTCATTAATAGATATAGATGTAACTAGTGAAAATTTCAAAAGAACACTGGATGGAGTGGGAAGACAAGGAAAAATATAAGTAGGATTAGGCTGTATTAGTCAAATTATTTAGGTTTTTAACTTTATTACAGAATAAGTTAAGGAATCTTTCACTGGTCATCAGGCCAGATGCAGGATGAAGTAATTTATTAACCAATGAGAAAAAACTCTTGGGTTATTTTGGCCACTGTCTATTATTCTGACACAGCGCACATTCTTTGCTGCAGTTAATGCATCTCTGTAAGTTCTTTGATGTTCAAAAAAAGCCTAGGCATACACAGTGAGGTCAGTCTTACATGACAGTCTCTCACGTCAACTACTTTCATAGACCGTAATGCTGAATTATACCATGGAGTTGAATGCTTAAAGGATACCTCCTTGTGTTTTAAAGGAGCTGTTTTATCTAGTGCTGAATGGAGGGCTGAGTTACAGTCATCAACAAGACGATCTAATGTAGATGGAACAGATAAAGACAGAAAAAGATAGAAATGGATTCAGAAAGGTTTGGGTGATGGATAGTTTTAAGGTTTCTGAAAGAAATGTGACGTTTATAGTTAAGAGCAAGATGAGGCATTGAGACAGTGAAAAACACTACTTTACGGTCAGAGAGGCATATATATCAGTGCTGTAAGTGTTGCCAAAAGATAAGCCAGATGTTGAAACCAGTTCTAATATGTGATCACAGGAGCAGGAAGGAACATCAACATGCTGCACCAAGTAACAGCAGTCCAGCAGGGACAGAAAATAATTTCCCATCTTACATGGATGTAAATGTGGATGATCACCTACGATAATGACTGTCTGGAAAAGAGAACTTCATTGAGTTAGCAAGAATGTTACTGCACAAGTGACCTGAGACAGAACAATACTGTTGTGATAGAAAGCATGAAAGCCATTAATTACTTCCATCAAGTGGACTGTTTAGTACATTTTTGTAACTTTCTTACTCTGAACATCAAAAAGACAAAAGAAATGATATTGGACTTTAAGATTCAGAACCCTGTATGTTCTCCACTTGTTCCTCTTGGGGAGGAGGAAGAAATAGTGACTGAATATACATTCTTAGGAACTATCTTAGATCATTTTGAATAACACAAAAATATCTATTCTAAATGCAATTAGCACTTATCCCCCCCCCATTTTAAGTTTTAAAGTTAGCCTATTTAAAGTGGACAAGGACCTCATGTTCTTCTTTCTTTGCAATGTGATCCTGTCTGACATCACTTCCAGCTTCATTGCCTGGTTTAGTGGTTTGACAAATCAAAATTTAAAAATGCTGCAGAAGGTAATCTGACATGCAGCCAAAATTATTGGATCTAATGTAGATGAATTGGTATGTGTGTGTCAGAGGGCAATGCTGAAAAAACTGGAAATTCTCTCAGCTGATGACAGACACATATTACATGCAGAACTTCATTTCAGTAAATCATGCAGGATAGTTGCTTTAAAAACCGCTTTAGAAATGTCTTTCTTCCTAGTGCCATTCATCTTTTTGATAAGGAATACTGAAGATAATAATAAATCCAGGGGAGTCAAGTATCATATGTATTGTGTAACTGTTTAAGTAAAAGCTCACTGTCAAATTCTTTAAAGCAGTTAACAAAGTATTATCTTTTTTTTTTGTTCAAATGATGGAAATGTTTCAGCATGTTTGTGCAAATTTTAACCTGTTTGTCTCAGTGTTTTACTTTTGCTTGTTAATGGATGTCACTGATAATCCAAATCCAAATTTCATGTACTATGGCTATATAAAAGACATCTCTACAAAGCGGTGTAAATTAATTACAAAAATACAACAAAGAATAAATGACTGCATAAGAAAGCATCCATTTTTAGTCAGTATTTATTAGAGCTGCATTTGACAGCCATGACAGCCTTCAGTTTATGTGCACAGGTCTCTATCAGCATTGCAGTTCTGGATACTGGAATTTTCCCCCTATTCTTTGCAAGACTACTGTAGTCAAACTTTATTGGGTTGCATGGGGATCATGAGAATGGCCTTTTTTAAGTCCAGCCACAAATTCCTTCCAACTACTTCCAGCAAACTCTGGCTAAGATGACACATGGATTTGTTTCTCCTTCCCATTCTTGCATAAAACTGCAACTGGTGGACCACCCGGGCAAAATGTGCTTTATGCACAGTTTGTTCAATCTTAGCCAATGTAGCTTGTAACTACTGTGGTACCTTGAGATACTAATGCCCCAACGTACAAGTTTTTTGAGATACAAGCTGTCACTAGGTCAATTTTTTGCCTTGAGTTACGAGCCAAAATTCGAAATACGAGCCATCAAAGAGCTTGTCGCCACACATTCCGAGGAACTGACGACAGAGGAGTTGACGGAACTACAGATGCAGCAACATGCAGAGGAGGTTATCTCTTCCTTGAGATAAAGGAAGTGTTGGCAATGTGGGAAAAAGTTTTGAACTTTAAAGAAAAGAAACACCCTGAAAAAGTTACAACTGATCGTACAGCGGTGCTATTTAATAACACTTGCCTAACACTTGACTTTATTGAAAAGAAACCCTAAAAAAGTTATAACTGACCGTGCAGCGGCGCTATTTTATGACACTTGCCTAACACTTGACTTTATTGAAAAGAAACCCTGAAAAAGTTACAACTGATCATGCAGCGGCGCTATTTAATGACACTTGCGTAACTCATTTCAGAAACATTCTAAAGGGGACGACTAAACAAAGCTCCTTGGACAGGTTTCTATTGAAATGCCCTACGAATGAAAGAGACAAAAGCGTGGTAAAAAAGAAAAAAACTAGTGAAGAAGAAAATTAAGTTAAGCAAAAGTGAAGTGAAAGAAAAAAACATTACAATACGCTAATCAGCTTTGCCAACATCTGTTTATTTCTTTTAGATTCTCTTTTATGTATTAAGTTTTATTTTGTTTGTATACAATATTTGTTCATTTTAAATACATTTTTCTTATGTTGAAAACATTTAACAAAAAATTGGGGTGGTTTTTTGGGGTCTGGCATGAATTAATCTCATTTCAATTCATTTCAGTGGGGAAAACTGATTTGAGATACGAGCATTTTGACTTATGAGCTTGGTCACGGAATGAATTAAACTCACATCTCAAGGTATCACTGTACAGAATCAGAATTATCATACAGTGGATTCAGAAAGTATTTAGATCTTTTCTTCACACATTATATTGTGGATTTAATTAAAAATGGATACATTTTACATTATTGCCCATCAGTCTACATTCAATAACTCATGACAAAGTAAAAACAAGTTTTTTAAAAAGGTATGCAAATTTATTAAAAAAAACAAAATCAAAAACTGAACATTTATTCAGCTATTCAGACCATTTGCAGTAGCCATCCAAACTTTGGTCTGGTGTATTCTGTTGCTTTAATTACCCTTGAGATTTGTGTAGAACTACCTGTGGAAAACTGAATTGACTGGACTAAGTTTGAAAAGGCACACACCGGTATATATAAGGTCCCACAATTCATAAAGCATGTTAGGTCAAAAACCAAGCCATGAAGTCCAAGGAACTCTTTGTAGACCTCTGTGATAAAATTGTGGTGAGGTATATATTACAGCAAGGATATAAAACCATCTCTAAATGTTTGTGTGTTCCCAGGTGCACAGTAGCCTCAATAACTATGAAACAGAAGACATTAGGACTCCTCCTAGAGAGTTGGACATCCATGGAGGTGATCAAGAACTCAACAGTTACTCTGCAAAAGCTTTATAAGTCCTCTGCTGAGATATGAGAACCCTTCAGAAGGATGGGCATCTCAGTAGCGCTCCATCAATCAAGAGTTTATAGTAGAGTGGCTAATTCCAGCTTGGAGTATACCAAACTGCAGTTAAAGGACTGTGAGACATTCTTTAGTCTGATGAAACAAAAATAGAAGTCTTTGGGCAGAACTCCAAGCACTATGTCTAGTAAAGACCAGGCACAATCATCACATGTTTAGCGCTGTTCCTACGGTGGAGCATGGTGGTGTCATGTGACAGTGTGCATCTGTTCCTTGCTTCTTATTCCATAATGGGAGCTATAATGAACCTGACACCGTTGATAATATAACCGGATGAGCATGGCAGATGAGGACAAAACACACACGAAGCAAGGGGCAAGATGCAAAGTGCTCAGTGTTTTTTTTTATAAAAACAAAATCCAAATAATGTCCAATGTGCAATGTTCAAAAAAGATTCAATAAATAAATAATCTATAAAATGCGTACACTGGAGGTTAAAATCCAATACATAAGAAATCTATTAAAACAATGTTAAAATTCAGGAAAGAGTCTTTAAAATTTTCATTCCCGGTGCTTCCCTGTTAAAACCGACGCCTTTCATGCTTACCCTACTTGGACCTCACAGCATGGAGAGACATTCACCAACAGACATCTTTCAAAATTGGCCAGTGTCCCTGCCCCCCCAATCCACAGCATTCCACAGGGAGTCAGTAGACCTTGCTCCCGCGCCCACGCTGCCAATCCAGGCTCCAGCTGGCGAGATGATCCTACTGAGTGTAACGATCACTCCTGCTCCTGGCTGCTCAGGAAGAGTGATCCTTGTGCCCCCTTCTGAGCGCAGGCCACGTGCTACCTCCTGGGGCACCATTCCCGTCCGCCTACTTCCACTCTAATTATTGGCTTGCTACTGCTCCTGCCTTTCTTTCTGTCTTTCTTTTCTTGTCTCTTTCTTACGCTCCCCTTTATAGGCTGGGGAGCTGCGTGACAGCGCAGGTCTCCTTCAGACTCTCTTCACATATGGGAGCCTCTAGAACCCAACACGTTGATAGTTATGACCGAGATCCATACATCCATCCATTGTCCAACCTGCTATATCCTAACTACAGGGTCATGGGGGTCTGCTGGAGCCAATCATTATGATCGAGATGAGCTGACAAATAAAGATAAATCTCACATGGACCAAATGGATGGTGGAAAGTGCTCAGGTGCTTTTATTAAAAACAGTCAAAAACAAACCAAAAAATTGTCCACTGTGCAGTGTTCAAATGTCCATAAATAAATCCTTAAAAACCAAGTGAAAATGGGGAATAAAAACCATAATAAATAAATGCAATAAAACCAGAGGTTAAAATGCAGTTACTAACTCCTCCCGATCTCAGCCCACCTCCTTCTTTGTCTCCCTTGCTCACCCATTACTCGCATAGCCGGCAAAGACTCAGCAGCCACGAACTCCTTTCCTGCGACCCTCATCTTGGCTCTCTTCAAAATGAGCAGCCAGACTATCCAAGGTCAACACTCCTCCCATCTTCCTTTGCGCTCCCGCAGCTGTAGCTCGGATGAATATGGAGGTCATCAGCCATGCTCATCCCACTCGACACCATTATTCAGTGGGGTGAACCGGCCCCTAGAATGCCACAGCCTACGCTCTTTCGCGGTGCCCCAGTTCGTGCTGCCTTCCCCTTCCAGGTGGCCAGATCGTCCTCCCGAGACTGCTATTCTCGTCTTTTAACCTCTATTCTTTCTCGAACTTCAATCCTATATCATCCATTCCTCCTGTGCCGGCCCATAGTTATACAGCTCTGTGGGCGCAGCACCTTAATCACACACTGAAGGAAACTGATAAAGCAATTGAGAATGATCGTACTTGTTGGTGCAACTTGCCCCAATTAACTTATTAATTCCCAGTGGTCGTGCAATCGCGCCCACAGAGACTGACACGGCTATCTGGATTTATTTTAAACTGCCCATTTTTTGAAGCCACAGACCCGCTATATCACAAGCTGTTGCAAGCTGAATGCCACCCCAGGCTGATAATAAGGCAGTCAGACTACCCACACGTGCCGGCAAAGCAACGCATGGATGGCTGACCACCTCGCACCAACCAGGAAACGGGGTGTCTTCGGCAGACTGTTCGCACCTGCTCCCCCTCCCCAGAATGAGTATGTTCATTATTTATTAATTGACTAGCAAAATACCCACACTTTGCAGCGGCAAAGTACTGCCTTAAAATTTTTATTAAGAAGAAAATTAAACCTTTTTAAACTAAGGGAAAATATACCAATAATTATTTGTTAAGGATCTCTTTGTATACCACATTGTCAGTTCGGCCCTCCGGTTGTAATATGACCAAGCTGTGCGCTGAGCTTACTCTTGAGCATGCAACGTACAGTTGGCCATATGAAAAGTAATCTTGTCTCAGATCTCACAGCTTGGATTGCTGCTGTCATAATCGGTTTGAGTTTTATGGTTTGTTTCAATTACGACAGTACAGTAATCCCTCGCTATATCGCGCTTCGACTTTCACGGATTCACTCTATCGCGGATTTTAAATGTAAGCATATCTAAATATATATCACGGATTTTTCGCTGGTTCGTGGATTTCTGCGGACAATGGGTCTTTTAATTTATGGTACATGCTTCCTCAGTTTGTTTGCCCAGTTGATTTCATACAAGGGACGCTATTGGCGGATGGCTTAGAAGCTACCCAATCAGAGCATGTATTACATATTAACTAAAACTCCTCAATGATATAAGATATGCTTCCCGCGTGGTGCTTGATATGTTTGCTTTTCTATGTCTCTCTCACTCTCTCTGGGAGTGTGAGCAGAGGGGCTGTTTGCCTAGAGGTTACGGACGCTCCTCTTCGGCATACTTAAAAACCCAAAAGCACATATTGATTTTTTGATTGTTTGCTTTAATCTCGCACTCTCTCTCTCTCTCTCTGACATTCTCTGCACCTGACACGCACTCCTTTGAAGAGAAGATATGTTTGCATTCTTTTAATTGTGAGAAAGAACTGTCATCTCTGTCTTGTCATGGAGCACAGTTTAAACTTTTGACTAAAGGGTGTTGTTTCATGTCTAGAGGGCTCTAATAATGTTAACAGTGTGGGAGAGTTTATAAGGGCTTAAAATACATAAAAATAACCATACAAACATATGGTTTCTACTTTGCGGATTTTCATCTATCGCGGGGAGTTCTGGAACGCAAGCCCCGCGATCAAGGAGGGATTACTGTATTTGCAGGACTTGTGTTGAAGTGACATTCGGCATCTGTCAAGTGTTGTTAGCATACAACCGGTTTCATTGATAACTTCACATCCAGCTTTTGAGAGTTTAAACATTCATAAACATCAAAGTGTCCACTACTGAAATCGTCACCTGTGAATCTAAGATGTTTAAGAGGCATTGGCGGTTGTCGAAAGGTGTAAAATATTTGGCCATTTCGGTACACTTGAACGCGACAACCGAACAATTCAGCGGCAGCCATCAACTCACATGCAGAACCATAGGTGAAGGGCTTAAGCATTTTACTCTTATAGTGCTCCTGTGTAGTATAATTATCTCCTGTACCGTCATCAGTCCACACCTTGAACCTATTCCAGTCATTCAATACATAAGACACAATGTTCCTCCGGATATCAAGAGTGAGCCTGATATGGCCGTGCAATATGTAACAAAGAGAATGGAAAAGGTAGGTGCCATCTCCAGGCATGGAAACCACTCGGTAAGTGACAGTTCTTTGATCGATGATGATCACCTCGATAGACATGTTAATGGGGGTACGATTAGAACGATAAAGGAAATGGGAACCTGAACAATGTAAAGTAAGTCTAAAATACCTACACAATAACTATAATCATAATAAACGAACAATAAAACAGCGGAGAAGCCGTGGATTAAATAAAAAGGCTGCAGTTATCAGCAGGGAGACGTGAATTCTGTGGCGAAGCAAGGAAGGGAATGTAGAGACCGGAGCGACAGACAGCCTTATATAGGCAGGCAGCCAACAATGTGGGAGGCGTTGGGATGGGGGACCCAATGCCGCCTCACACGGTGACCGAGCTGCAGGCTATGGACGTATATATGTACGTAAGTAGGATTCAGTTAGCGTTGGGAACCCGCGTACCAAATTTCGTGAAGATGGGCCCATAAGTAACAAAGACTGTTGGAAAGTTCAATATGGCGGCCGACAATGGCGTCATACCACCGAAATAAGTATGTACATTGGTTTCGGTTAGCACAGGGAAGCCGCCTACCAAATTTCGTGAAGATTTGGCCATAAATTAGAAAGATCAACATGGCGGACGTTGTCGACTGTTATGACCGTTACGTGTAGAATTTCTAAATGAAACCTGCTTAACTTTTGTAAGTAAGCTGTAAGGAATGAGCCTGCCAAATTTCAGCCTTCTACCTACACGGGAAGTTGGAGAATTAGTGACGTTGGAAAGTTCAATATGGCGGCCGACATTGGCGTCATACTACCGAAATAAGTACGTACATCGGTTTTGGTTAGCGCAGGGAAACCGCCTACCAAATTTCGTGAAGATGGGGCCAGCCTTCTACCTACACGGGAAGTTGGAGAATTAGTGACGTTGGAAAGTTCAATATAGCGGACGACAGTGGCGTCATACCACCGAAATAAGTACGTACATCGGTTTCGGTTAGTGCAGGGAAGCCGCCTATCAAATTTCGTGAAGATGGGGCCATAAAT
>JANRMT010062808.1:55776184-55819202 GCA_026402145.1 Polypterus bichir lapradei | reverse complement strand
GGGGGCCATAAATAAGAAAGTTCAACATGGCGGACGTTGTCGACCGTTATGACCGTTACGTGTAGAATTTCGAAATGAAACCTGCTTAACTTTTGTAAGTAAGCTGTAAGGAATAAGCCTGCCAAATTTCAGCCTTCTACCTACACGGGAAGTTGGAGAATTAGTGATGAGTCAGTGAGTGAGTGAGTGAGTGAGTCAGTCAGTCAGTCAGTCAGTCAGTCAGTCAGTCAGTCAGTCAGTCAGTGAGGGCTTTGCCTTTTATTAGTATAGATTAAAATGGCCACTCTTTTTGAGTCGTGGATCTGCTATACCACATGACAACATCATGCTATGTGAATGCTTCTCAGCAACAGAGACAGGGATACCAGTAAGAATTAAAGCAAAGATGAATGTAGTCAAATAAGAGTGGTCATTGAACAAAACCAGCTCAAGAGTACATGCAACCTCAGACTGGAGCAACAGTTCACCTTTCATGACAATGACCTGAAACATACAGCCAACAGTGGTTTCTGAAGAAGGCTGTGACTGTCCTTGAGAGGCCCAGCCAAAACCCAGAACTAAAACCCATGGAACATCTGTGAAGGGACCTGAAGATTTCAGATTACAGACATTTCCCATCTAATCTAATTCAACTTGACAGGAATTGCTAGGAAGAATGGAATAAACGTTTATAAGTTACAAAGAAACTTTTTTCTGTTTGAACAGAGTAATAAGTTGGCACTAATTCTTTATGTTACTAGCATGCTGATTTGCTGAGTTGCTGGTTGTTCCATCCATTGCAAGAAAAGCTTAGTGTTATTCATTTTGAAGTTGGATTTTATTTTCTATAATGCAGACAAGAATGTTGGAGTCAGTTGTGTACAAGCAAACACACTGCTGTCCTCCATTCTGTACAATGCATCCAAAATTCCTCTGTTCAGAGCAACTGGATAACTTGGTGTCAATTCAAATTCTGCACAGAGGGTGCTTTAGATTCCAGACAACTCAAATAATTGTATCCTTTAATTTATTATGAAGATCTAACAAGGTTAGATATAATAATACTAAAAATCAAAAAAATGAACCCAGAGGCTGACCTGCCTTCACAACATGCCCCCGAGTTACTGTAAAAATTAATGCTCTTAGTATAAACTGTCTCTGTTGTACAGAAAGTGAACTATAGTCCTTTGAAGAAAGGCACAACAGGGTATTACAGAGATAAGCAATAAGGCAAGTATATCTATTACACACCTTATTAATAAAATATGCCGATTTAAGGATTATGTTTATATTTTGTATTCTGTTGCTTACTGTTATTTTTTGGTCTTCACATGCCCCATCACCTAATTGCTGTGCCAATGCCATACAATGGCTTTATAAAAACTGTGTCAAGAAAAAGATGTTGGAACTGCCACTGACATATGGTGGGTCATACTACAAAGTAGATCTTTTTAAACATAGCAATTGCCTTGCAGGACTCACATCCTGGGCAGCTGTTGTTAAGAGACATGTAGATTCAGAAGGACCGGACAGGAGCCACTTCAAAAGATGCTTATCTTTATGAATTACTGACCTCATTATCAAAACAATACCTATTGTTTTTTATTTATTTTAATGTTCTGCTCAATTATGACACAACTTTTTGAATGTAGCAGTCTGTTTTACAATTAGCCATCTAATAATGGAGTGCCATAGTGGTGCCAGAAGAAGCAAATAAGACTGCATAACGTATATGACAATCCATGAGCAAACAAAAAACAAGGAGGTGTCATTCCAAGGCATAAAGAACGCAAAAACTAGACACTAACACATTAGAAAATCATTGCCTGTTCTGATTAATCTTGGCCCTGGCTAAGTCTGGTTGATTTGGCACAGGGACATGCCAATAAATGACTGTCAGCAATATACCCTGGTGGTAACAATTTAAAGATGTGTTTTTGTTGGTTGTGGCAAATATTAGGCTCATTGGTATTGACAGAGCAGCATTTGAATTCACTGGTCATCTGAACACTGCTGCCGTTTCTTCTTGACGTTTGGGAATGGACTGTCTATGCAGGATAATCATAAATGCCACAAGGCCAGGAAAGCCCTGGTTCCAGAGACATAGCAATGAATTACACTTAATTCAGTGACCTTCCCAGTCACCAGATTTCAATCAAACTGACCATTTGTTGGATGAGATGTAAAGAGCTATTTTGAGTATTCCCCTCCTTGAACTGTCACCTTATTGTGGTGGAGGGGTTTGCGTGTCCCAATGATCCTAGGAGCTATGTTGTCCGGGGCTTTATGCCCCTGGTAGGGCCACCCAAGGCAAACTGGTCCTAGGTGAGCGATGAGACAAAGATTGGTTCAACAAACCTCCAATGAAGAATAAAAACTGTGGACGACGTTTTCCCTTGCCCGGACGTGGGTCACCGGGGCCCCCCTCTGGAGCCAGGCCTGGGGGTGGGGCTCGATGGCGAGCGCCTCGTGGCCGGGTCTGCACCCATGGGGCTCGGCCTGGCACAGCCCGAAGAGGTAACGTGGGTCCTCCTTCCCATGAGCTCACCACCTATGGGAGGGGCCAAGGAGGTCAGGTGCAGTGTGAGTTTGGTGGTGGCCGGAGGCGGGGACCTTGGCGTTCTGATCCTCGGCTACAGAAACTGGCTCTTGGGACGTGGAATGTCACCTCTCTGAAGGGGAAGGAGCCTGAGCTAGTGCGTGAGGTTGAGAGGTTCCGGCTAGATATAGTCGGACTCACCCCGACGCACAGCTTGGACTCTGGAACCAATCTCCTTGAGAGGGGCTGGACTCTCTACCACTCTGGAGTTGCCCCCGGTGAGAGGCGCCGAGCAGGTGTGGGCATACTTACTGCCCCCTGACTTGGAGCCTGTGCGTTGGGGTTTACCCTGGTGGACGAGAGGGTGGCCTCCCTCCGCCTTCGGGTGGGGAGAAGGGTCCTGGCTATTGTTTGTGCGTATGCGCCGAACAGCAGTTTGGAGTATTCACCCTTTTTGGAGTCTCTGGAGGTGGTGCTAGAGGGCATACCTTCTGGGGATTCCCTCGTTTTGCTGGGAGACTTCAATGCCCACATGGGCAATGACAGTGAGACCTGGAAGGGCGTGATTGGGAGGAATGGCCCCCCCGATCTGAACCCGAGAGGTGTTTTGTTATTGGACTTCTGTGCTCGCCATGGATTGTCCATAGCGAACACCATGTTCAAGCATAAGGGTGTTCATATGTGCACTTGGCACCAGGACACCCTAGGCCTCAGTTCGATGATCGACTTTGTGGTTGTGTCGTCGGACTTGCGGCCATATGTCTTGGACACTCGGGTGAAGAGAGGGGCGGAGCTTTAAACTGATCACCACCTGGTGGTGAGTTGGCTTCGATGGTGGGGGAAGATGCCGGTCAGACCTGGTAGGCCCAAATGTGTTGTGAGGGTCTGCTGGGAACGGCTGGCAGAATCCCCTGTCAGAAGTAGCTTCAACTCCCACCTTCGGCAGAACTTCGACCACGTCCAGAGGGAGGTGGGGGACATTGAGTCCGAATGGGCCGTGTTCCGTGCCTCTATTGTTGAGGCGGCTGACCGGAGCTGTGGCCATAAGGTGGTCGGTGCCTGTCGCGGCGGCAATCCCCAAACCCGTTGGTGGACACCGGCGGTGAGGGATGCCGTCAAGCTGAAGAAGGAGTCCTATAGGACCTTTTTGTCCTGTGGGTCTCTGGAGGCAGCTGATAGGTACTGGCAGGCCAAGCGGAATGCGGCTTCGGCTGTTGCTGAGGCAAAAACATGGGAGGAGTTTGGAGAGGCCATGGAGAACGACTTTCGGACGGCTTCGAGAAGATTCTGGTCCACTGTCCGGCGTCTCAGGAAGGGGAAGCAGTACAGTGTCAACACCGTATATGGTGGGGATGGTGCGCTGCTGACCTCGACTCGGGACGTTGTGGGTCGGTGGGGGGAGTACTTCGAAGACCTCCTCAATCCCACTAACATGCCTTCCAATGAGGAAGCAGAGCCTGGGGACTCTGAGGTGAGCTCTCCCATCTCTGGGACTGAAGTCACCGAGGTGGTCAAAAAACTCCTTGGTGGCAGGGCCCCAGGGGTGGATAAGATACGCCCGGAGTTCCTTAAGGCTCTGGATGTTGTAGGACTGTCTTGGTTGATACGTCTCTGCAACATCGCATGGACATCGGGGACAGTGCCTCTGGATTGGCAGACTGGGGTGGTGGTCCCCCTCTTTAAAAAGGGGGACCGGAGGGTGTGTTCCAACTATAGAGGGATCACACTCCTCAGCCTCCCTGGAAAAGTCTATTCGGGGGTTCTGGAGAGGAGGGTCCGTCGGATAGTCGAACCTCGGATTCAGGAGGAACAGTGTGGTTTTCGTCCTGGTCGCGGAACAGTGGACCAGCTCTACACCCTTAGCAGAGTCCTGGAGGGTGCATGGGAGTTTGCCCAACCAGTCTACATGTGCTTTGTGGACTTGGAAAAGGCGTTCGACCGTGTCCCTCGGGGAGTCCTGTGGGGGGTGCTCCGGGAGTATGGGGTACTGGACCCCCTGATAAGAGCTGTTCAGTCCCTGTACAACCGGTGTCAGAGCTTGGTCCGCATTGCCGGCAGTAAATCGAGCCCGTTTCCAGTGAGAGTTGGACTCCGCCAGGGCTGCCCTTTGTCACCGATTCTGTTCATAACTTTTATGGACAGAATTTCTAGGCGCAGCCAGGGTGTTGAAGGGGTCCGGTTTGGTGGACTCAGTATTGGGTCACTGCTTTTTGCAGTGAGACCATGGTCCTCAGCCGGAAAATGGTGGAGTGCCCTCTCAGGGTTGGGGGCGAGATCCTGCCCCAAGTGGAGGAGTTTAAGTATCTCGGGGTCTTGTTCACGAGTGAGGGAAGAATGGATCGTGAGATCGACAGGCGGATCGGTGCGGCATCCGCAGTGATGCGGGCTCTGCATCGGTCTGTCGTGGTGAAAAAAGAGTTGAGCCGTAAGGCAAAGCTCTCAATTTACCAGTCGATCTACCTTCCTACCCTCACCTATGGTCATGAGCTATGGGTAGTGACCGAAAGAACGAGATCGCGAATACAAGCGGCTGAAATGAGTTTCCTCCGCAGGGTGTCTGGGCTTTCCCTTAAAGATAGGGTGAGGAGCTCAGTCATCCGGGAGGGGCTCAGAGTAGAGCCGCTGCTCTTCCACATCGAGAGGAGTGAGATGAGGTGGCTCGGGCATCTGATCAGGATGCCTCCTGGACGCCTCCCTGGTGAGGTGTTCCGGGCACGTCCAACTGGGAGGAGGCCCTGGGGAAGACCCAGGACACGCTGGAGGGACTATGTCTCCCGGCTGGCCTGGGAACACCTTGGGATTCTCCCGGAAGAGCTGGAAGAAGTGGCCGGGGAGAGGGAAGTCTGGGCTTCTCTCCTTAAGCTGCTACCCCCGCAACCCGACCTCGGATAAGCGGAAGAGGATGGATGGATGGATGGATATTTTGAGTATTGGTCTATTTACTACTTATTTGCAGCATCCCTGCATCCCTGTGCTGCACTTTTAAAACCTTTTTAGTTTATCAACCATGAATTCTGGCTGTTTTATTTAAAAATTAAGGACTAACTGATTATCTGGTGGGGCATGGTGCTTAGTAAGGTGACTTCTCAATTTATTTATACTCAATTATTTCACTTAAGGGTTCACTGAAAACCAATATCTCTCTATTATAAAAAAAAAAACCCTGGAAAGGAAAAGCAGGGCGATGAGACGTGATCTTCTTGAAAGACACTTAAAAGACCCGTGAGACGTAAACAATATCAAATAACAGAGCACAGCCAATAAACACTCAGTCGTTTAAAAGCGCGTAGCACACACAGATCCTGTGCTCTCAGCACATATAAAGTGTATAAGGACCATACATTCTAGATGAAACGTCAACGACTAAGCAAAGAAGAAAGAGCAGCGTGGAGAAAAGAGACCCAAAAGCGCTGGAGAGAAAAAAAGGCACATAAGAGATTATGAAAGCATTGGAATTCGAAAGGCTCGAACAAACAATGGCGTGATACACATGCAGAGAAATGTAAAGAATATGAAAGCAGTAAAATTTGAAAGTATTGTAGCATCCCAGCCAGGCTGAAACCTTTTTTGTTTTAAGTGACTGCTAGGTCCAATTGAGGGAGGGCGGAGTACAGCACGGAAGACTGATAGCGGGTATTGATTGATGCTGCAAATTGGGCAAGAACCGGGGGATGAGAGGTTGGAAATGGTGCTAGTAAGTTGTGTTTGGGGTTACGAAGTCGCCGATTGTTCAAGTAAAACTTTTGTGACACTTTATTGTGTCAGTCGCTACAGTATCAAAAAAAAGATGGTAAAAATTGCATTAGCGCAAACAAAAGGAAATTAATCATCAGGACCAGGTGTAATTGAAAAAATAGCAGGACAAAGCGAGGTCAGAAATAAAAGGCAAAGAGCAGAAAAAAAAATCTTTTCGCCTTCGCATCATTCAATGCACAAAACGTAGATTTACACAATAATGGACCAAACACTATGAGAATCTGTGGTCCCGCAACAGTTAAAGCAATGACAAGTTTCATTTCAAAGAAAACACAATTCGGTCATGTGTATATTTATGATCATGGAGAAGCGATCACAACGTGAGCAGCAGAGACACGAAGTGGCAAAAAGGACAGTGGCTGCACAGGCATTAAAATGATCGAAGCTGCCCCCCTTTCACAACGCGAGCAGCGTTATACGTCCTGCAAGAAAGACATTTAACCAGGCCCGGGGCCGGAAATAAAGGACAAGTATTATTTTTACAACTTCACGTGAGACAAGACAGTGAGCCATAATTTAAAACAAGTCCACGGACATTTAACCTAGCAGTTGTTGGGTTGCTTTTGGCAGACACGCGTCATGTGCTCACGGCTCTTAAAACAACGACATGCGACAAGCAGAACAGGCAGCTCACCAGCAGAAGAAAGACAGCAGATGATCCGACGGCATATCCTTAGTGTGCGTTCAGCCGCCCCTTCACAATGCGAGCAGCGTTATACGTCCTGCGAGAAAGAGATGCAACAACGTTCGGGGCCAGAAATAAAGGACAAGTATTTTTTTTACAAAAGTTTTTAAAGTAGAAGTGAAAATAATGCATATGTAACAATTCTCATGAAAATAACAATTTCTTTAAAATGTATATCCGGTAAACCAAATACGGGGGTAGGTGAGCGAGGCGAGCAGGGGGCAGAGCCCCCTAGTTTAAAGAAATAAAAATTTTTACACAATCCTATAAATTGCAGTTCAATTAGATGTAGCAGTGTCTTGGACAATATCCAAATAGCAATGCTTTTCTTCCTTTTCAACTCATTAACTTGTCATTTCTTGAAGTAAGACTCTCTCCTGTCTACCTTCAACATTAACCTACAATTCCCTTGATATCTCTCCATAGATCCTCATATGCCTTAAAGGTGCAATCAGTATGTAAATACATGCAACTGATAAAGAAGATTAAAATAGTTTATTTTCTAATGTTAATTTTAAGTACTCAGCAAGCTGTAATAAAACATTCTAGTGTAATTACTTAACTGAACATTAATGAAACCATAACCTTGTGTTTTTTTCTATAGCTATAATAAAATGCACCATTCATACATAGTGGACATTCAACAGGAACACTTTGGATAGTTATTTTTTGAAAATAGACATTTTTTTTCTTAAACTATATACACTTGTATATAAAATCAAATCATAGCACATAATTTGAAATTAACAGGCATTCTGGCTCCAGCATCAGAGGTTAAGTGAGTTGAGAGGCGATTTTACATGCTGACAAAGTGTCGATCAAACACAGGAAGCTCTGCAGTCTACTTTATGCTATAGGAGGATAAGTAAATATATATAGGTAAATAACATTCAATGTGGCTTTCATATAAGTAATATATACATGTTTTTTTTATATAAAGACCATCACAAAACATAATCACAAACAGAACTTGGCACAATACCTTGGAAAGCTCAGCATGCCTTGATGTCTCGTTGAAGAACATGTGCATGTCAAATTTCACTGACAGGATGATTCCCGACCTCTTGCTGCATCCAAGTGGTGCCATCTTTCACCTTTATGCCTGGTGCAGCTGCGTTGTTCTTATGTGTCAATGGACATTTCTTGCGAGAAGGGCTTCTGTTCTCTTTCTCCGATGTAGAACCCTCTTCCTCATCTGATCTCACCTCTGTTATTGCACATCTTTGTTTGAAAACAGCACTGTCAGATCGGGGGGAGCGTGAACGTGACTGAAATAATAAAACTGAATAAAAAAAAAAAACACTAACCTTTACAAGTACCATAAATTTACACCAGCTGTTACAGACTCAAATCAAATGTATGTTTTTATTGTATAATAGTGACAATAAGAGTAGCTCACTACTCAAAACAGAAGTTCTGGGAAGCAGCCAGAATCAAACATGCGACCTCTTGATTATGAATCAGCATTTCTTATCGCTGCACTACCCAAGCGGTCCTATCAGTGTTACCCTAACCTAATTTCTTTTTCTTCAGTTATATTCTTGAATAAAAGCACAATAGTTTTGTTATATGTGTACCTTTTGTGAAAGTGTTCATTTGATATTTGGACTTCAGTCTTCACACATTATACACTTCATGTCAAAATTTTGTTGTTAGTACTAAAACATGAAAAAAGTTTCTGTTTTAGGAATTCTTGAATTTCTTGCTTTTCTCATCATTCAACATATACACAGATCGTTGTAGACATGGAACACATGCAATGCATGTGTTCCAAATAACGATATATTATTTACCCTGTACAACTACAAGCACCTCACACGCTGATAAACAAGACTTGAGCTGGGAGAACTTTTTGTCTGAGTTGAGCTCCACTGGGGGACAGGGATGGCACAGGAAGCTGCTTGCTACTTGTGCTGATCGACTCATTTACAAAACAAAAAATGCTGATGGAGAGGTGTTAAGGTAGCCTGAGATCATGAGTTTTTTCGTAGGCTTCAGGGATTCTAGTGTTAAAAAGCTGCTAAAACCCCATTATTTTAATATAGCTTTTTCGTAGCTACATTTCAGTTGTATTCCTAATTGACTATATGGGTATAGAATTATATTCACCAGGAATCCAAAATCTATACTAATCCCCATTATTTTCTGCTGCCCCTACTGGTTCTTCAGTGATGGTGATCACCGTCTTTATCAAATCCTATCATGTGAAGCATGAAAACAAAGCGGAGTGATTTAGCAACATTTGTGTTGTGTAGAATGCACAACGGGGGCAGGGCGGTCTATTGGTCTTGGGACCCATGCAGATTTTATTCTTTCTCCAGCCTAACTGGAGTTTTTTTTTTGTTGTTGTTTGTTTTTTCTGTACTCCCGGCCATTTAACCTTACCTTGTTCTGTTGGTACTTTTTCTTTGATATTATTACCTGATATTGTTTTTCTTTTCTTTTGATTTTTTTCTTTGTTATCTTGTAAAGCACTTTGAGCTACATCGTTGTATGAAAATGTGCTATGTAAATAAATGCTGTTGTTGTTGTTGATAAGCACTATATAGGAGTTAGTAAGATGTTGTATTTAGGATAGAACCACAGAGCCAGGACAAAGAACAGAAAAGACTACCACTGGCTGGCAGCTGTGAAACTAACTAAAACAAAAACAATATTTATTTATATAGCATATTTTCATACAAAGAAGTAGCTTAAAGTGCTTTGCAGTAATAATAGTTACTTCAAAAAGGGTTGCAAAAACAAATGTAAACATCTGAAGAGCAATTAGTTATGAAAAGTTATTTTAAACTGTAAGAATGAAACTGTTACTGTTAATCTCCAACTGAATAACCAGATGCTATGGCCAGACAGCAAGGAAAGGAAAGGAAAAAATAATGTGGACACCAGAGAAAATAATCCTCCAGGGTTTTCTAAACCCAAAAGACCACTCAGCCCATCTGGGAGCTCTAACACATGTATATACTGTATTTCAGCAATTACTGGTTACACTATTACAGTATGAGAAAAGCCTTGTGTACAACAGGTTTCTTCATTTTTTCCTGCTATCACAGGTCATTGTAACGTAGTGATCAGGTGGTGATGGAACAGAATGCATAGTGATTAGTGACTAGAATATAGAACATTTGTATTTTTGATAAGAGGTAGTCACCACACCCACTTAATCAGCCAACCACACTGTGAGGAAGAAAAGATTAGAAATTAAAGAATCATTCAATTAAACAGCTGGATTTTTGGTTACTTTTGTAGTATTCAGCTGTACTGGCCTGATATATCTCTAACACTAAAGTGTTCCAAATTTTTGATGCATAAAAACAAAAGATGGCTTCACTCTTGAAAAAGTTCACTAGAGGATCTAAGATTATGATCAGGAATATAGGGAGACAAACAACCCAAAATATAAGGTAATACATGTGTTCAGAGCCATATATACAATTAGCATTATTTTCAAATCAGCCATGAAGTACACAAGGAGCCAGTATATTGATACTTGTGAAATTTATTACCTTTCTTACATGGATTTTTGTCTGGTTTGGGGTTTTAAACATAAGGATTTAACTTCTGACCTTACCTTTTATTTTTGTCATGTTTTGATAGATGTTGCTATTCATTACTTCATGTAGTTATTTTTGTTTAATTGCTTTTCTTTGTTTTGTCAGATTATTACAACTTTATTTCTGCTTTTGACTATAGTGTGCCTTGCCGATTGGTTTTGTTTGTTTGCGCCTGACCATGTTTCTAGCTTTGACCTTGGCATGTCTCAGATCATGTTTTTTTGGTGTCATAAAAATGCCGGACCCACGTTTACTATCCATTAAGATGCTAAGTGTAAAGTGTTCAGATTTTCTATTTTAAATTTTGTTCATCTTGCTGTTGTCCTTTGTAGTAACTGCAGCTGAATTCTGTCTTTTTTAGGTAATCTTGATAAGAGTGCATTACAGTTATCAAGACCACTACAGTGAAAAGCAGTGTATTAACTTTACAACATATTGTAGTTTTATAAGAGGTCTAATTCTTGCGATCTCTTTTAAATGAAGGAAAAATGAATGAAAATGACTTACTAATATGTTTAATGTATGAATAAAATTTAAACCCATAATCCATAAGGACTCCTATATCCTTTATTTCTGGTCAAATTTGAAAAGGCAAATTATCCAATTTTATTTCTGTGATCTTGCCAATGATTAAAATTTCTGCCTTTTCCTACAGTTAGAAGAAATTATTAATCCTCAGTTTGTTACACTAATAAGACATTGAATCAGAGAATTTAAAGCCTCTTGTACTAATAATAAATAAATCTGTGTTGTTTGCATACACATGGGAATTTATTTCATGCTTTGATATCACACTGTTTATTAAAAATATTAGAAAAATGCTTTCCTTTTTACTCATAGTAAAATACATTGTTATGTTAAAGAAAATACAGTAATGATCTGACATGCTGATATCCAGGATAAGGGTGACATCGATGTTAAGCCCCTTCAAAAATAAATAGATCTAATGAGTGAACTCCACTTGTATGTTAAATGGGTGACCTAATAAGAAAAATAAAAAGAGTTTAAAAAATTGCTAAATTCAGGGACCACAATTATTATATGATAGTCAATATTAAAACTGATCATAAACAGTATTATTATACTTAATAAAACCAAAAATGAATGAATAAATAAGGCATTATATTTTGGTGGCCAATAAATAGTAAACTAAAACTGCCAAGAGTAATAGTTTCATATTTTATACTTTTAGAGAAGTTATCTGCTCACATTTCTATCCTTCACAAATTCACTGAGAAATTTAAAATTTGGGATTGTGCTTCAGTTAATAGTATAAATTTGTCACTAATATTTGGGTGGGAGTCGAACTGAATTTAGTTTTGTTAAGTTTTACTTTTTTGTATGGAATGTAACTTTCTTTTATTAAATTCAATAAAAAACTGTCACTAATAAGGCATGTTTCAAAACAGAAAAGACTGTTTTCCTTTTAGAGAAAACATCCTTTACACAAAACATTTTACTTATTAATGGTATAATATTACATAAGTCTATATTAAAGATTTCAGGAAAAAACAGCTACACAGTAATTTTAGAACAACTACAGATACTGATTGCTATTAACACTATTACTAGTCTGTTTGTGTTCTTTAGTGCAGGGTTTCCCAACATTTTTCATGGCAAAGCCCCCTAAGAGGCTTACCTTAGGCTGAGGACACTCAACTTATCCGAAATGTCTATAAGCTTGTTAAGTACATGTAACAAAACTATATAAAACAAGGCACTTTAACTATGGAAAAAATAGACTGCTCATAATTAATAAATCAATTGTACAGTTGGTCCACTCTGGGTTGCAGCTAGCTTAGGGACAATCTCAAATCATTTTCCACATTTAGACATGCTTTGTTTTTGGTTTTTAGTAATTTCAATGCAGAAAACCCTGCCTTACACAGTTATGTTGTTGCAAACGATAAGAGGCATCGGATGGATTTTTCGCTCAATATTGGGTATTCATTTCTGAGATTGCCCCAAAATTCTGACAGGAGAATGGCATTTTCAAACTTCCATCACTGGCTATTTGAATTAATTACTCTCAATTAATTAATTACCTCAAATCAAGACAATCCTCTTTAGTTCTGGACTCAAATGGATTTCTGATCCAGTTTAAATGACGATTGTCCATATCTAGAAAATAGTTGCTAAAGTATTCTTTCATGTGTGCCAGATGTGACAATATTATAGGCAGAACTGTGTCTGTAGGTGCATTGGATGTTCCAGCTCCTGGAAAAGGATCTGGAGCATTACAGTATTTCCTTTGTTTAGCTTTTTCTCCCAAAGTCCAATTATTTGTATAAATGTACAAACTTTATCTTGCAAATTAAATACTCTGTGATTGTGGCCCTGCATGCTCTGATTAAAGCAATTTTACTTTAACTTTTACTTTACGCAAGCTTCAGAACCCATGACTGGTTGTCAAAACAGCTAGCAAACTGGGGTTCTCACGAACGAGAGAAATTCACACAGCTTTTCATGGAGATCAAACACTCGCCATAAAACTACCCCGTGAGACAGCCACTGGACCTCAGAATGGAGGTCACTGCACAGTGTTTAAGGGGATGTGCTTTGATACTGTTTACAACATTAACAACGTCTTGGAGCACCTGTTGCAATTCATCCTTCAACCTGTTAGTGAAAAGTGCCTCTCTGTGCAGTGTTTATGCAAGCCCTCTGGAGCTCTGGGGCCTCATGCATAACACAGTGCGTAGAATTCACACTATAACATGGTGTACGAACAAAAGCGGAAATGTGCTTACACACAAAAAAAATCCAGATGCATAAATCTGTGCAAACAGCATCTTCCACGTTCTTCCGCTACATAAATCCCGGTCAGCATGAAAAGTAACGCACGTGTACGCAACTGCTGTCCCACCCCAACTCCTCCCAGAATTACGCCTCTTTGAATATGCAAATCAACATAAACAGCCCTTAAGCTCAACGTTCTGTGAAAAGGCAATGGCAAAACTACGGGGGGAAATAGAAGAATTTCAGCGAATACCAATTAGAGGCAAGGAAAAATGTACTATTTGTTGGTTTAAACAATGGTATAAACAACAAAAGGAGTTGATCGAGTGACATAGAGTGTCGGAGAAACTCGAAAGCTTAAGTTCAGAAAAACGCACAGTGCCCAAAATAAAAAAGAAGTTGTCAGATATCAAAGTCGGCGTGAAAAGGCAAGTCGAAGCCCACCGTCTGAGTGTCATATGGAAGCGTATTAGGGTACAGAGGAAAAAAATAGGCACACAGTGGGTAAAAAAGCACAAAATGTCAACTTTAATCACGTAGTTTATTTTGTCATTAAAGTATAACATCATAAACTTCATCTTTAAATCATTTATTTCACTAATTTCTCAAGTCCCATCGTAACTAAAGTAGCACGTTAAATGCTTTGTCTTGTATTTGATCTTCTATGTGTGTGAATCAGTACGTGCTTCTTAAACAGGCTTTCTCTTCCTCCGACAGGACACAGAATCCATTACATTTGTGATATTACAGCTCTCTGAATAATAAAAATACTGAGATTTATACTTGATATCATTTTAATGATGATAGAAGTTAAAGCATGTTATTAAACATGGGAACACGGTGGCACAGTAACGCAAGATGCTTGGGGCACTGTGCACGACCTTCGATGAAATAATTTATTGCAGCAGTACTTTCTCTTTCAAATGTACTAACCTCCAATTCCTGTCCTTACTTTTCTTTCTCTAAAGTACCCAATTGCAAAACAATCAGCTCTGTAATAGACGTTAAGCCATCTGTTAGAATGCCGATTCTTCAAAACTTTTCAAGGAACATTGAAATATCTTCGTAGTACATGTTTATTTATTCCATCCATCTATCCTTCCCTTGTCATGCCAGCCCCAGCAAGAATACAGCACCGAGGCAGGCACAATCTATGAACGGAGTGCCAGCTCCTCGCTAGTGATGCGGCACCGTGTCCTCACATGTTTAATTATTAACAATATACATTATTTAAATGAAGTTAAAGTTTTATCTGTGTAATATAATAAACATATTTTGCTGCATTTCATCTTAAAAATGATATCGTCATCATATGTAAATATGCGCTTTATAAAGTGGCTCAGGTTGTGCAATATTATAACTGTATCGCAAGTTTACAGTGAGATAATTGTACTTATAAGTACAAAGCGTTCTACAAGGAGCAGTTGATGGACTGATTAAGTGCGTTTAGAGTTCTTGGGATGAAACTGTTTCTGAACCGCGAGGAAAGCCTCTGAAGCATTTGCCATATGAGAGCAGTTCAAATATACAGCATGGCTGAGGCAGTGTGTGCTTGATGCTGTATACCAATAATTCTCTTTTCGGTCAGCTGCTGTAAATCTGTGATTTCATACTCAGATACAGTGATATAAATACTCCGAGTGGTGCAGTGAGAGTAATATGGAAAAAGATGATCCACTGTGCAACCCCTAATGGGAGCAGTTGAAAGAAGAAGAAGAAGGTACAGTGAGAGTAACAACGCTAAAGCAGCTATGGTATTTAGAATAGTTTGACCATTCTGTGGACCATTATATGGTTATGGGTTGATTACAATGAGATGCCTTAAAATAATAAACAATATGCAGTTAATTTCAGTGTATTTATAAAGCTGCGTCAGGGATGTGGATCTAAAAAAGAAAGGGAAACCACACTGGAACAGTATCACTTCTTTGACTCTGGGTGCCACCAGTTTGCAAAACTGAGCGGAGAACTTGCGTACGCCAGGGTTTTAGCTAGTGTGAAAACGTGCATGGCTTTACGCCAAGTTTAGGTTTTATACATCGCGATCTGAGCGTGGAAACAGGCTTACGCAACATTTTTGTGCGTTCGCCCTGTCTATACATGAGGCCCCAGATGTTGAAAATTCAAGTTTTGCACTATAGAGTATAAGTGTTATGATCAGATGTCTTATTTATTTTTTTCTGTTCATCTTGGATTTTACACAAAGACCAAACCTTTAAACTAAAACCCAAGGAATTTATTTTTAATATTTACCTCTTGAGTTATTTCTTATTGTTTTCATGCTGAGCTATTTTTAATGTTGATAAAAATAAATAGCATTTTACCACAACACCACTTTTTTTTTAAAATCTAAATCTATGTATTACAGAAGTTTTATAATATGACAGTCAAACAAAGGTTTCATGTGTTATTCAATATTCAGAATTCAACAAAATTACAAGACTTAAAACGTCTGATGAATCAGAAAAAAACTTGATCTGATATATCACAGAGATGATTAAGATTTTAATTTTAAACAGCACTAAAACCTGAATCCCCACCCTTACTCAGAGCAGAGGTAAAATAGCATTGTTGTTGTGAATCAACATGTGTTTTTGTTTTATATGGCTGTTTTGACATTTTTTATTTATGTTTTTTAAAATTTTTATGATATTTCTGTCAGTTTTCTTTATTGGTTAATTATGCACTGTGCCTTTAAATCAAGAGTTCCCAAAGTGGTCGATATGGACCCCCTAGGGTCAGTTTGAACTTTCTAGGGGTCGATAGTTTAAATAAAAAAAATTGGTGCTATTTGTTTGTTACTTCAAAACATCTATGATTCCAATAGGTACCTAATTAAGAAGGAAAATAATTCCAAAAAAACACTTTTTTGAGAAAAACACATTACATACTAAACTTGCAAATGAAAAGGTAAAATGTGTCATTAAAAGAGTCACATGTAAGAATGCATGAAAATACATGTAGCACAAACATGTCTGTGCATTGTCTTATCGAATGTATCAAAGAAGGTGCGGACATGAAAAACCGTTGCATTTGACTAGGGGGTGGATGGTTTTAAAAGTTTTTGGTAAAGAGGTCTGCGGTCGAAAAAAGTTTGGGAACTCTTGCTTTAAATGTAGTAATGTTACTTGACTTTCATGTGCAGGGCCACCCCAATATCACTGTTGCGAAGACCTCTCCCAGCTATTATTCTGCCAGAGAAGAGGCCTCAGCAATGCTTTCTTTGAAGTCATTTGGACAGTTTGTGAGGTTTTGCCATTTCTTTGTTTTTTGATTTTTTTTTTTTTTATATTTTTGCTCGGTTTTTTTGGCTTCTGTTAATGGTTTTACATATTGGGACTTGTTTGACTTTGAATTGCTTTTTGGCAACTCATTTGTGTCTCATTTCTGCTCTTATGGGCTTTTCTCTGTATTTTGGAATTTGTGGAAAATACATAATTTCATTTATTAAGATTCTTTATTGTTGTTATGTGAACATGCTCAAGTTTTCTGTCATGTTCTTGTTTTGGGGCTTTTGATATATTTTTGGGACATTTCAAATTAATTTTAAGACTAAAATCTTTTTGGCTCAGCAAGGCCTGAGGCAGGCATGTGAGTTGGGATAAAGATTGCTGTGATGAGGATCTTTCCTGGCAGTCACCCATTTATATTATGTTATGTCCTTCTAATTAGCAGTGCAACCAAAAATGTCAAATTGGTGTGAGTCCTGTTAAAGACCTGCAAAACTAAGCCAGGGTATTCTCTAGCCTGCCTAGAATTGGCCTCACTTTAGGCAGCCTGACCTCCAATCTCCATCAGCAGGATTCAAGCCTGTCCAGGCCCCAAACATGCAGAACAGGCTTTTAAAATTCAAAATGACTTAAATGTCCCAAAATGCACAAAATATCAAAAAATCTCATTCAATGGATAAGAACTATAAAAAAACTCAGGCTTGGAAGGATGAGGCCAAATTAGAGTCTTTAAAATTAAGATATTTATATGAAAATCACAAAACGACAAATAAGCAAATAATTGGAGAAAAGGATTTACCTGAAAAGGCAATCCAAAGCAAACAATTCTCAATCCCCAATCCATTAAACAGTAATCCCAAAAATAGAAGCAAGGAATCCAGAAACCAGAAATAACAAAGAAAAGCAATAGTTACACACAGCAATAACAATTAAATAATGACATGCTGAGGGGCTTCTCAGCCTCAATTTATAGCTTGAGGACGGTCCCTTATTAGTGACGTAAAGGTGGTCCTGCCTCCTGAGTGTTCCACCTAAAAAATACAAGGAACATCAAACAACACATCATATTTAGATAATAACTAATAAATAAACAGACTAATATTAACAAAAATATATAAACACATGAAACATACTTAAAAATAAATAAACAAGACACAAAAAGTAAAATACATAAAAATTAGTGGTAAAAAAGAGACACAGACAGGAGCTCAACAGACATATTTTAAAATACAATAAATTACAATTTTAAAGAAGCTTTGTATAATTCCAAACAAAGCAAATTTGTTTTTTCTTATAAATGCCACTATTTCTTGGTACTGTTACTATGATGGTTGGTAACCAAGGAATGTGTTGTTGAAGTTGCAGTTTATAACATAATTAGTGGAACTCATACAAACATCATAGTAATTGTTTCTTTGTTTTGGGAGTTTTATTTTTTAAATTTACTTCTCTGATTTCTTACTATGATTTAAGCTTAATGTTTAGGCTCTAGTTATTTGATTTCTGATTTTCCGATTTACAATCTCACCTTTCTTTTGGCTTGGATTCATCTTGAATTTCTTATTCCAGTATTTTGCTACATTGTCTGTACACCAACAATGTGATCATCAGAGCAGCCATAGGTCAATGTTTGAGAACTTAGTGGATCAGACTTGACAGGTTGGGGAGCTGGGGATGAACTGTATAGACTTTTTTTCATTAGTGCTACTGCTCCCAATCTTCTGGGCTGATTGTAGGAGTAAAACTAACCAAGACTTGGCCTGATGCTGTGTTGTTGGCTCAGCTCCGGTTAAAGACATTGTGGAAGAGTGTAATTTCAAAGTGTCTTGTGAAGTCTAGAAACGGTGTTTCTCTTCTAGTAAGTTTTCCTGGTGTTACTGGAGTCATTGAAGCTTCTTTTACAGTGTTTATATTATAGTTCCTCACAGATATGCTGAAGCTTCACACGATTGGTCTCTGTTAGGGGAAAACTTCTCACATCTACTGTATATAAGCATAGCACCTTCCATTGTATGTCGTATAGTTCCTTTCATAATTTGTCTTTTATATATTTCCATAAATATCTATATATGTATTATATATTATCTTTCATTATTTGCCTGTTGTGAGAGGAGGGTATATACTCATATTTGCATATGCTCATGTAATTAAGGCTTCAGCCTTGTCTGACTCAAAGTATTTGAATTTTAAGACAAATGTTATTATGAATTACTTTTACTTACTTTAACATAATTTTATGCTTATAGTTCAACACCTGTTAAACCATCAACGCACCCTGTAATGGCACTTGTATCCAGTAACAGATTGGGATGATAAATAAGGAACTGTTATCACCATATAAGGAACCACATATATCTTTGATATACAGTATATACAGATATACAAGAAGTGACACCATTTTTTTCAAGTTAGAAGACAAGGAAAGCATAACTAATGTGCATGCTTACTTCTCCGCGGCAGCATGTGGGTAATTTGAGGATTTCTGTTTAAAGATAAGGAAACCATATGAACTAATAAAGGCTTTATATTAATAGGTTTGTTGTAAATTATCCTTTACTCAAAAGAACATTTCAGTGACATCTTACTCTCAGTCATCCTCCCTTCTTCCAACCAGCATAGCTGCAGGGAAAAGCTAACCAGCTGGCTCACTAAACTAGATACCTGTCTTTAAAATTAATGTGATTTGCCATTTCCCATGGAACAAAAGAGCAGCCAACCAGAGAAATGCTACCTAAAGAAAAGATAACACAAATAAACCTCTAATCATTTGCAATAAACATTTCTGGCATCCTCTAAACTGCCCTAGCCTGCAGGTCCCTTTCAAAAGAAACACCCATGAAACCAAAACTTACATACATATATAAAAAGTAAAAGAAATGCAGTTAAAATTCATCATGAATGGTGCATTTTTATCATAATATCTATAGCCAAATTAACTCAAAAAGGTTATTTTAAAATGTCCTTTATTGAACCGTGTATGTACTCTTGATGACAAGGACTACTGCTCAGTGCCACATGCAGTGAAAGCACCAAATGACTGAAATATTAATTTGCACACTCCACTACAGGTCATAACAATCAGTCTAAACTTAGCAGGATAGCAATATTGCTTCGCTGGAACACATTGTGCTTGTTCAGGTATGCAAAGCAGGCTGTTCCTTGGAATATTGCTGAAGGAAAGGCACATTTAAGGTGCATTTTGTTTTTTTAAACAGTTAACTCATTTGTACTCTGTGATTTAAATGGCCTCTCTAAAATTTAATTATAAACAATTACCAGTCTTATAATACTTTTAATTTACCCAAGATCAGTAAAATTCTTAATGAACTAAATTTATAACCGCCAAGCCTGTTCTGATAATGTAAATGTTTTAAACTGATGGTATTACAGTATTTTTAAAGGCAATTTAGACATATTTCTGTTTTTGAACATAAAGTATTAAAATGCAATCTTTTCCAAAAGAGGCATATTCCATTTTTTTAGAGAGATGTGCCTGAATTATGGATATCCAGGAAACGGCATGTGCAAAAGGGAAAAACAGGAAAAGAATGAATTCCATTTTATGAAAAATTAAGTCACCTCATTGGGCTGTTGAGCTTCCACAAGTTTCAAGATGTACTTTGAAAACATTTTTTATAGGCATCTAAAAATCAGTAAAATGGAAGCTGTCTGAATGTTCCAGGTAAGTTAATTACACAGCTTTGGCACATGAACTGAAAACTAGCATACGCTTTAGCATGGCAAGCATGTTGATGTAGAATGGATTTTTTTTATTTTGGTAATAATAAATGGTGAGGTGTTGATGGAGAAGTATAGGGAAGGCCAGAAGGAGTTGCATTGTGTCTTTGGGATTAACAGTACAGAGTAATGGGGATTGTGGAAGAGAGGTGAAAAAGAGAGTGCAGGAAGGGTGGAATGGGTGGCGAAGAGTGTCAAGAGTAATTTGTGACAGACGGTTATCAGCAAGAGTGAAAGGGAAGATCTATAGAGACAGTAGTGTGACCAGCTTTGTTATATGGGTTGGAGACGGTGGCACTGGAGGTGACATGGATTAGAAATGAGTACATTAGAGAGTCTGCTCAGGTTGGACAGTTGGGAGACAAAGTCAGAGAGGTGAGATTGCATTGGCTTGGACATGTGCAGAGGAGAGATGCTGGGTATGTTAGGAAAAGGATGCTAAGAATAGAGCTGCCAGGCAACAGAAAAAGAGGAAGGCCTAAGATAAGGTTTATGGATGTAGTGAGAGAAGACATGCAGGTGATGGGTGTGACAGAGCAAGATGTAGAGGACAGGATGCTATGGAACAAGATGATCCGCTGTGGCAACCCCTTACGGAAGCAGCCAAAAGAAGAAGTAGAAGAAGAATGATAAACGGTATTTGAAAGGTCATATAATTTCATAAAATCATAGAAACTTAAAAACTCCATCCAGATTTAACATTGCATATATTAACTAAATATTATTGACATTATTGAAAAAATGTTGTCATTCTTGCACCCTTGGAGAACAACTGAATGACATAGGTAAGCCAAGTGATACCACTACAAGGCAGAAGGGAGTGCAGTGTCTGACCTTGAGATGATGCCGAGCTCCGCCCCCTTAGCCCTTACCAATATAACAGAGGATGCAAGACATCCAGGTCATCTTTTGACTACAATATCTGAAGGAGAAGGAGCTCTCTATAGCAAAAAGTTAATGCAAAGTTTTAGGAGCAGGACTTTGATTTTGTTTTTGTATCCTATGGGACTGTTTTGTTGACTGTGCCATTTATTAAATATGGTTGTGCATCTTCTCCAGTGATTCTCTCAAAAATCTTCACCATAATTCTCTTTCACAGCTCAGCTCAAAAAGTTTGACTCTATCAAAAATCTTTTCCAGTCATTAGAAATATGATGTTGCTGATGTTTTGTGTGTTTACTTATTAAATTATGTTTTGAATTTTTCAAATTATGCATTTGGTATCTTTTTTTGTCAGGATTTTATGGTTGTTTTCATGGCCATATTGTTTATGGTTATGGCGCCCGTTGCCATTGTGGTGTGAGACATCACATGGTTATGACACCATCATACCGCCATTATAAAAGATAGCTGATCACAGTTGGCAGCACCTAAACTTTTGGATAGTCTAAAGAAAATCTACTCCAGTGCATTTTGTTTATTTACTATAGTTAGGGAAAGGACTGTCAGTTAATTAAATATGTCAGCTACTGTATTTTTATACTAATTTTGTCTAACATTTATTAATTTTGTTTGTTTAATTTGTTTGGAATATTTTTTCTAGCTCTAGAGTGATTTCCTCTGTAGTCTGGTTCCTTCAAGTAGATGTGAATGCAGCAATTGCACTCTACTACAGACTAAAATAAATGAACTTGGACCCTTTCGAAATGGAGCTCTTGGTGTGGATTCAAACAGATTAAAACTATGGACCTTAAAGAGGGTGCCAAGAAGGGTAAGCTGATATCTTTTCTTTCCTAAATGTGGCCCAGGTGGATCCAGAATCTCTCAAAATTTCCTCCTATGACCATGCAGGCTTATTGTGTGTATACTGGCTATGCCAGTTTTACCAGTCTTCTGCCTCTTATGATCAAATCTTTTAGGTTTTTGCAAAACCAAATAATTCAGATTTAGGTGGTCCATGTTAAAAATATTAGCTTAGAAGAATCTTGGATTCATTTTTTCCCAGACTTCAGTCCCTTTACAGCGCAGTGTAGGAAGGCCATTGCACCAGTTGTTCAAAAACGCATTTTGTGGGGCTTCAGACATACAGTATTTGCTCTGTCCTATTAATCTGAAAATAAGTTTCCTTTGCCGCAATAATTTCATTATAGAGGGCACCTTCTTACTCTGACCTTTTCATTCCTCTACTCATCTTGAATTGATCACTGTATTGATTTTATTCAGCACATTGTTATTCAATTTCATGTTCAAATTATGGCCTTGGATTGGTATTGTTCAGGTTATTAACATACCAATAGTTAAACATTTTGGTTTATAGTGCACATTGTAAACTTTATTGTTGTCTAGATCCCATTTTTGAGCTATCTTTTAGTTTTCTTAATACAATATCAGTGTTAAGTATGCAGTTTCTACATGCACCTGTAATCAGTTGGAGACCCTTTGTATTGTTTATCTGTCTGATGTGTTTTGTGGGGTGGAGGGGTGTTCAGCCGCATGATGTTTAAAGCATCATCCCAGTTGCCAGGTAAAGAATTTATTAATTATCCTTCAGGTTTTCTTGCATATTTTTTATTTCTTAGACTACTCTAAGGTGTTATTCATTTGTTGTGGAATGATTGGGGGGTGGGGGGGTACTGAAGAGTAGGGGTGTCTTAGACCATCATTGCCTGTTGTTGTTTTATGTTAGTTACAGACTGGGTGGGGTCAACAACTAAGGCTGGTTTGTGGGTTAGTCATGGTTGAATATATGTGTTGGGAAATTTGGGTTAGGAGTCTGATCTAGATATCGAGTTTTAATATTTGTAAGGTTTATGATCACCACACCACAGTATACTGATTCTTCCTTCATGTTTTACTTAGACTTCTATCAATCTCTTTTCTCAAACTAACTATTGCAAAGCTTAATATTATTTCATTGAATATCAGGGTTGTGTCAGCAGCACTCTTGCCTGTTAGATCTGCTCAATCGTCACCATGTGGGCATGGCCTCAACTGAAGAGTTGCATTTGCCGGCCGCTGATGTTTCATATTGTAATAACAAAATCTACAGGGTAGCAGCATCTCTTTCCCTTCACTGTAGTAGGTAAGGTGTGTTTATTTTCCTGTGACTTAACTTACAAATTGAAGACTTGAAATCAGATGGCAACTCAGATCAATTTTGTTACTTGATGTCAAACATTATCCTTCATCTTTTTGTATTTCTGTCTTTGTATTTCTATGTCCCGTTTTGTCCCTCCTTCTCTTCTGATCTCATCAGTATCTGCTTAAACTCTCTGACATCGAGCTCCTGGTTCACATTAAACTGAATGTTGCATTAAATCCATTGTTCAATAGATTCACATTGACTGTTGGCATGTGTACTCCTACATTTTCCTTATGTAGGTATACTGCTGATCGTAATTTAAATGATTCATTTTGTTTAATTCATCCTTCAGCCACAGATTTTTTTTTTAATTTCTGCCACAATTCAGAAGTCCCATATTGATTATGTTTTCCTCTAAAATACTTTTGTTCCATTAGTTTCAGATAAGTTATTTATGTAATTTGGTTTATTAGGTCAAAAATTTAACCACTTGCAATTGCACCTTCCATTTCTTTCATCCCATGCTTCAAGATAGAAATTCAGTACTTCTCTTTTGAAAAACATTTTTTTTGCAAACAACCTCCTCTCAATCTCGGTGAGTTAATCAATAATTAACTTCTAGATTATTATTCCAAAGTGTTTAATGACACCTCTAGTTCTACAAACCCAAAGTAAAATCATTCCTGGATTACTGTCCCCTTCTCCATTCCCCATTGGCTGAAATTAAAGAGCTGTTGGACTCTATCAATACCTAAAGTTCCCAGAAATGAATGGGCTCCCGCCTATGTTAATGTCTGCACTCTGGAATCAATTATCCACTCCCATTTTGATATGATTAATATAGCTGCCTTTTTTGGACACCTAAACCCTGGAATCAACATGACAGCTATAATTTTACTTTTAAAGCAAGGCAAAGACTGTACATTATTTTAGAGTTACAAGTCCCTCTCTCTTATTAACTCAGACACAAAACTATTAGTAACAGTTCTGGCCCATCGCTTTCAGAAAGTCATTAGTAAATTAATCCATCCTGATGAGTTTGGCTTTATATGCTCTTGATTAGTCTCTGATTAAACGCACAGTCTTCTGCATATTATTGATTCAGTTCCTTCTATATCAAGTCCTGCCTCAGCAGCCATATAAATTGCTAATTCTTATGGCAAGTTGTGAACAGAATGGGGTTTAGTATGGGTTTTGTAAATTTACTTAAGACTCTTTATACTTCACAGTCCTCCTGTCCAATTCTAACATATCACAGCCCCTTACTGTCAGAGGTACCAATAGTTAAAAATTTTGGTTTATAGTGCACATTGAAATATAAGCATTTGTTTAAGAAATGTCATGAAGAGAACTCCTGAAATGTTTAAGTAATAAAAGGGACGAATGTATTAGGAGGAAGGTAAATGTAATACACAAAATGTTGTAGATGATGAAGAGATCAGCGGATGTCCAGTAAACAACAAAAATAGAAAGTTGTCACATACACTAAGAATTCAAGGGTAATAGCTGGACTTAACAGATATGAGAAGAACAAGAGTGTAGTAAAACAGAATTTTATTATGATAAGTTATTTAGGTTTAAGCCAATGAACCAATCAGAGTAAAGGTATGCATAAATCAGCACTGTTATGTAAATTCAGCTGTTTATGAAATGGACCTTATTTTGATGTTCATTCTGTAACAGACTACTGCGATGAGTGCTCCTTCTTAAGCATTTTTCTGTAGAGTAAATGAATGACACAGTGGACAAGCTTCCTCCTGCCTGGTTCATATTTCAAAGAGGTTTTATCAAACTTGTCCTAATTGAGGATGTTTATTTAATCAATAATTTAATTTCTACTACATTCCCCTTTAGTAAGGGAGCTAGATAGGGATTGCCTCTGTCTCCCTTCTCTTCAATCTGTCCCTTCTAACCCCTATCACAATTTCAAACTCTAGTCATATA
The DNA here is from genome assembly GCA_026402145.1 of Polypterus bichir lapradei. Taxonomy (NCBI): domain Eukaryota; kingdom Metazoa; phylum Chordata; class Cladistia; order Polypteriformes; family Polypteridae; genus Polypterus; species Polypterus bichir. Next base: position 55,794,016 of record JANRMT010062808.1, on the reverse strand, counting down.
TTATCCTTATACACTGATATGTCCTTATTTATTTAGGTAATGCCCCATTCATTATCCCATGTGTTAGAACTTTTCAAGTCTTTTGAAGCCTTGTCTGGTTACAAAATTAATTAGACTAAGTCTTCTCTTTTACCTCTTAACAATTTGCGTCACCAGGTCTCCCTCCCTTCTGTTATCATTTTCTCTTATCGGCTTAGATATGAAGGAACTAATATTTTTGTCTCAGTGCCAGATGTTTCCTCTAACAACTACCATCTCATCATTGCAGAAGTGAGAACATCCATGTAATGGAATTAAAATATATAAAAGAGAAATTGACTGATTTAAGAATTATACTAAGTACTCTTGCTTTCTGAAACATTAATGTTCTTTTGCTGTTGCTTATATACTGTATAATGTCCAAGGATATATGATAAGTGTATGTTAGTTACAAGGTTATTTAAGTTTTAACTGCAAATGTGAAATAAACAGTTTTGTAACAAGTATGCATATATTCTAAGTGGAAAGGACAAAAAGAGACATTGTTTCAGGGTTTTACTGATAAAAACAGATGTTTTGAAATTACTTAACCTTCCTCCAGAGTCTTTAGGAGATTATGTTAAGTACTAAGTTAGGTTGTAAAATTTGTGGTGTGTAGAGAGAGAACAAAGTTTTAGTAATTTTAGTTATATGAGCTCCAGTTATGGAGGCTTTAGACACATGATTACTCCTTCCCTCTCTAGGAAGAAAGTTTGGGGAATGAGAGACAGGTTTTAGAACCTCATTGATAGAGAGAGAGAGAGGTTAGGAGCATGCGGTGATATGGACAATACAAACACAGAGAGAAAGGGCTTACTTGAAATCAGAAAGAACTGACCAGATATGATGACCTAACCAGAGACTTCATGTTGCTAATATTTGTCTGCTTTTAGAACTACAGGGTGATCCAATTTGTTCTGGTATTAATAATCTGTATTTTAATTTTAGTTTATGGCACTATAACATTTAGAGATAATATATTCCTGTTCTATTTGTTTAATTGAAAGCCATAAAAATTATTTCTTTTCTCAGCTAGGTCAATCAGCAGTGAAAGAAATAAGCTACCGTTCAGTCATACCTGTATGAAGTCTGAAAGTTAGTAGCCTATAGTCTTTGGTGCAAGTGGAACTGTGAACTACATATCCCTAAAGGTTGGTAAGTCTAAGAATAAAGAACCATGACTAGTAACAGAGATATAACATGTAATTGTAGTCTACAGAGAAATAATTTGTGTATCTGATAAAAGGGGATTTAAATATTTCAGGAAAGGTGTTCCCAAAAACTTTCTAATGATAAAACACTCTGTTAACAACTGGCCTAAACGTTCTCCTTCTTTTCAGTCTTATCTTGCCATTATCAAAATGATTATTGTACCCCATTTTAATTTAATGAATTTAGAGCAGGTCAGGAAGTTTTTTGTGAAATAGCAATAGACAGAGATTAAATCAGACAGATGGCGTGTTTTAACCTGATCTAGAGTTATGCTATTGAGCCTTCACCCTTTGTCCTATTCAATTATCACTATGTCCTTTTCCTATCCTCCTCTAAGGATCCCTCTAGAATCTGCCATTGCTTTTACCACTTTTTCTATTCACTCCCCTGATGTCTAAACCCTCTAAGCTTTCCCTAGGACCCTTAACTGTATATGTCATTAACATTTGACACAGTGTTGAAAAGCTACTTGCATCTTCTGAAAGATTGCATACTCTCAATCCAATGCTTTAAAACCCTGCCCTCTTAATAGGTGGCTAGCTTTGTGTATTTCCTTCTATACAATGTGGAAGAAACGCAACAGGCTGAATAACTTAGCTCATAGAATCAAGGACTAATTTATAATTCCACATGCAGAACCAGAGACAAAACAGACAGAACAGTGTATGCCAAGGTAAGGTGTCTGACCTTTTCTCTGAGCACCATCCCTTTTAACTCTCTTTACCATCATGTAATGTTATAGAGGCATGATTCTATTGATGCCCATTACACATCAAGCACGTTTCACGTATCTGCTAGTATTGCTTGTTTGTGTCGTTCTTCATCAATCGCTATCTCAAAGGTCAATGTTGTGCCTGCTATTACAGAATCAGCTTTTAACAAGTACAAGATATACTGGAAAAACAGTTTAAGATTTATACTAAAATTAGGGTTTATACTTCAGCAATAGCATTTGAGATCAGTGTGCAGGGGAATCTATTTAATAGTTTTGGACTCATGACATTCTACTCTTTACAAGATCATTTTAATTTTAATACCCTTAACTCTGAACAATGCTCAGAACATGTGGAATTTCTTTAACTACCCTTCTACCAGCTCCCTTTCTGTACTCTATCATGTTCATTCTTTACCTTGAGAAAAAACTGTTTTTACTCTCTAGTCTTACCTTTGAAGAGTATCTGCAGCTCAGGAAAGGGTGGCCGATTTTTTAATAAATAAATAATTAATGGCCGGCTCTATCTCCATGGGTGTGTGTGCTCATGCAGCTGCGGGAGGCTGCTGGAGTAACTGGGGAAGACGCACCTGAATGTGAGGATGCAGTCTGTCTCAGTTGCTTCATTGGATTCCTGCAATACACGATTGGGACGCTGCACCCATGGAGGCATATAAGGAAGAGCCAATCCAAGAAAAGGGGAAGAACAGAGAAGATCGGAGACTGATTGGGAGGAGAATTACGGAAAAAAGAGAAAACAAGCTTGGCAGGAAGGAAGACTGATCGGGAGAAAAGAAAAAAGGAAAGGAGAACAAAATAAAAGATAGAAAGGTTAAGAAAAGAATGGAGAGAAGGTGGAAGGCGGAGAAAGTTGGTGTAAGTGAGCCAATGAGAGAAGAAGAAGGCAGGCAGCTGGGAGGAAGTCCCTGGGAGAGCATGCAGCCGACACTCAGAAGCTGAAGGAGGCCACTTCAGTCGAGCGATTTAGGAGTTGGAGAGACTGAGGTGTTTCTTGGTGGAAGTGACACCGCAGTAGGCCAGGAGAAAGGCAGCAGAAGCTGCAGGGGTATTGAAAGCTCAGTGAGGAGTCCTACAGGCGGAAGCATGGACTCCAGGGACACAAGCCTGGAATTGGGAGTGAGAGGCTTGGTGTAGTGCCACAGACTGCAGCAGAGGCCCAAGCCTAGGAACAGTGTAGAAGGTTGGCTGAACTGCTGATTAATGGCTTCTTTGGCTGCAAGAGCCCATATTGGGTGAAGCTAAGGAGATGTCCGTTTTTAAAGGAGTGCACCAGGGCTCATGATTTTATGGAGGGCTTCCTGCACTGTGTTATTTATTTTTTTTTTTTTTTTTTTTTTTTTTTTTTTTTGCACTTTTGACCCTTGTTTGTTTTTGACTGTTTTTAATAAAAGCACTTTGGCACCTATCTTCTCCTATGTTTGTGTTTTGTGTCCTCATCCAGTGGCTCATCCCTTGGGTACGTTATTTGGATTCCAAAGGTAGTATGGAGACAACCTGCACTATCACACTTTGGTCCAGAGATCTTTCCTATCTCTCTTTCCACCTTTTATAGGACGTCATATTTTCCAATGTCAGGTATTGCACCAGAAATCCAAACTATAAATATATCTTGTTCAGAATCCTACATAGACTACATCCTCTTCACTGCAAGTATCATCTGATGGACCTCATCCCTGACAGTCTTTGATAATTTTGCCATCCTGTTGTACCTGGTACTTTTCTTCATATGTAATGGCACTACTTTCCTGGATTTTTCCTTTTAGACACACATGTCACGTCACCTGTCATCTTCTTTTCCCTCTTTGAGTATTCCTTCTTTGTCTCAAATTTTCCTACTTGTAGACCTGTCTATGCTTTTTCTTACACATTCTCAATGCAAATTTTCCTGCCTTGGTACTCTGGCAGCCAAATTAATTCTTGACTTCAGCTGGAAGGCACCCAAGTCTGTTACTGTGGACAATTGGGAGTCTTCCTTTTACAATTTAATCCATCTTGATTCATCTGCATCACAGATTATTGCTGCCTCCAGCAATTCAATTGAAATATGGACTACCCCTGCTCAATTGTTTAAATCCCTGTTTGTTGCATCCTCTGACTCTTTCCTGTTAACTGACATTTATTTTCACTTTGCAACTCCAGTTTCATTTTGTTGCTTTTTACCGTTCTCTTCTTTGACCACTGATTTATATCAAAATATTTACTCTCCTTGTCTAGGGTGGGATAATATGAGTTGGATTTTTTCCTTATTTTTATACCCTTCCTGTTATATGTTTTTAATTTCATAAAAAATTGATCCAAAAATAAATGAATAAATTAAAAGTTCAATATGTATTTTAAAAGCTGACTAGTAATGGAAAAATAGATGCTCTTAGAAAGGAAAGAAATCTCATGACTAGACAAAATCTTACAAGAATTCTATAGAAAAAGTTGTTGTGCTTGCTGTTCAAAGATCAACAGACATCTTAATGACATGGAGTTCCTTTACCCCCCCCCCGGCCCGCCCCCCCTATTTTGCTCTCCTGCTGTGAGATAGATACTTAATGCCAGACAGTTAGTAAAGTTATTGTAATCATTGAAAAGGAGAGAAAAATGCTTTTTAAAAACTATTTGTTATAAAGTTTTGCTTAACCTAAGGAATGACCCCATTACTATATGGCAAGTGGACAAGGGTGATGCTATTGTAGTTATGAATACGTCTTCATATTTAGATGAAGGCCTTTGCAAGGTCAATCACCTTATTATCTCTGAGCAGTTAAAAAAGGGATCCTTCACCTCATATTGCTTCCTTAATCAAGTCTACAATAGATCAACCTTTCCATTATTTTACTGTAACTATAAGCAACCATGTCTTATGACAAGTGGTTGTCCAATCATAAAAGTAATAAATCGGAGCTTAGCAGACACCACTGACTTATTTTTTATCTCATCAAAACAAATAAGGTCTCAGCCTTTTAGAAATGTCACAGCCATACAGTAAATATATAATAAAGAAATAACTAATCATTCTGCAACCAAGGGTGATAAAGTATGTATGTTCTTCTTTAAAAAGTACTTATTCTGCTGTGTTTTGTGAATTTTTACATTTTTTACGGCAAACACAAACTCAATAAATGACATTTACCTACTGCAATTTGTTTGCTGAAAAATATTAAAAGCCAAAATAATGAAAGTGAGTTTATTGATAAGGTTTTCTGTGACTTTTAAGTGCCTGGAAATATCAGTTGACTTTACTGTGACCCTTTTCCTCCTTCCCAATTAAACCTTTCCTTTTGACCGAGAAATACTTTTGCTAGTTTGTCAACCTTGATTATTTTGTATTGAGTATACCACATGACTAAATGTTCTTGAATTTATGCTAGATGAAATTTTGTTCATTATTTGTGCTCTCAAGGGGAGTGTAATCCTTGACAACACCATTCGACGGTACTGAGGAACATGTTCAGAGATTCTTTCTTGCATGAAACAGCACTAGTGAGAAAACAGCTGCCTTTCTTGATTAAGCTGAAGGCAATTAACAATCAAGAACAAACAATAACTCATTGATGACATTTACTGTGCTTCATAATTATGCACAATCATGCTGGTGTAATTTGGTTAAGCTGCTTAGATAAATAAGTTACCATACTGTTACTTTACACAAGAAAAAATAATTCAGTTACTATGCAAATATAGGACATTAAAAATATATATGTATTTATATGTGTGTGTGTGTGGTTATACATCTACGTTCAGAAACACCCGCCATGAAACATGGCTTGTCATATCTTTAAATTACACTACTACTACACTGGATAGCTGACCTTCAGTAAAAGACAAACATAGATGAACCCTGGAAGGATGCATACAGTTTGAGCGATTGCCAGTATCTTAACCACATCATAGTGAGCAGATATATTCTACTGTAGGTGAAAATTGTTATTTAACTACTTTGGAAAACATGTGTCTTATAGACAGATAGCACAATAGGAAGCATCTATTTTCTTCCAACACGCAAAATATCAGTCTATTTTATGAATATGCCTTTTCATTGAAAGGTGACAGGGTACAACTAACGTTCAATTGCTGTCAAATATGCCTGCGCTTATAGGTGGTCATGGTGCAAACAAGTATAGTGACATTTTCTGCTTTATGGAGAGCTGGCTTAAACCTGATATACAGTACCTGACACTGTTTTAATGCTGGATGGATTTCATCTTATTCAAGCAGACAATGACCCGGTGCAGTGTGAAAAAAAAGACAGGATGGGGAGTGGTCATCTATATGAATGAGGAATAGTGTTAAAGGGAGGATAGTACAGTTAAAACTACAGTTTGTAATTCAGACATTGAAATTCTGGCTGTCAAAATTCATCCATGTTATTTGCTCAGGGACATAAATTACATCATCCTTATCAATGTTTATATTTCTCCCTCCACAAATCAGGAAATGATTCATTCTGTTACCAATATTTTAATGAAGACTCATTCCAACCCTGCAGTTACTCGATAATATGAGGTGACTTCAACCATGTGACTTTAGAACAAATGATGACAAATTTCTGTCAGTTTGTGACCGGTTTCACTTGAGGAAATAACGATCTGGACCTCTTATATTCAAATGTTAAAGATTCCTTTAAGTGTAATCTACTTGCTCCTTAAGGCAAATCAGAACACATCCTGATTCATCTTATTCCCATCTAAAAGCCTGTTATTGAACAGCAAACTGTTACCACCAATGGTGAGGAGCCTGAAGGCTGAAATGTCTCTGAATGACTGTTTCCAAATGACAGACTGGGAAATTTATTGAGGGACTCTGTCACTGTATCACAGACAATATTAACAGTTCTGTGTTGACGCAGTGGTACAAACAAAGAAAGTGTGTTACATTCCAAACAACAAGCCCTGGATTACTAAGGAGCTGAAAGGTCTCCAGTCACAAAGAGGCTCTGGAGGACGTACAGCAAGTGCTAAAGAAAAAGCTGAGTGAAGGAAAGGAAGCTTACAACGCTAAAATAGAAATATTGACTCAGATTAACATGACGGATATCTGGAATGGACTGGGTATAATCACTTGACTCAAGCAATCCAGTAGGGGATGTGGACAAAGCTGACTCCCTGCACAAATATTTAAATAAGTTTTCAGTCCCACTGCCACCTTTTTCCAACGACCAGCGTTCCCACATCATCACTAGTACATCAATAACTCCTACCATGTCAACCTGGTCAGTGACAAGTCCACCTCTGACCATCTGTTTGAACTGTCCATAACTGAAGACCAAGTAAGGAGACAAATGAGGAAGCTACCCACAGGAAAAGCTGTAGGACCAAATGGAGTCAGTCCTCAAATTCTTAAGGACCGTCCTTACCAACTTTGTGGTGTCCTCTGTCACCTGTTCAGTCTGTCCCTAAGAATTCAAAAAGTGCTACTGCTGTGAAAAACATCCTACATTGCTCCTGTTCCAATGAAGGTCAGGCACATCTTCACTTAATCACTACAGACCAGTGGCACTTAGGTCTCACATCATGAAGACCTTTGAGAGACTAGTCCTGGACTATATGAGTCATCTTGTGGTAGACCACTTAGACCCACTGCAGTTTGCCTATTGGATAAAGATTGGAGGGGAGGATGGAATTATCCATCTGCTCCACAAGGCTTATTCTCACCTGGGCAAAGATGGCAGCACTGTGGGAATTATGTTTTCTGATTTCTCCAGTGCCTTCAATACCATCCAGCCCACCTTGTTAAGCAGTAATCTCAAAGATATGCAGGTGGGTAAGCCTATGATGTCCTGGATAATTCACAAGGCAACAAAAAAAAAATTTTGTTTTGTTCCTGGCAAGACAATGTTATTTTCGTGTTGCTTGGGTCAAAAGCAACTAGTAACAATCATCCATTGAGTCAAAACATTGGTTTTGTCACTTCTGTCCAACATTTTGTATACAGTCATGGCCATAAGTTTAGTATCACTGCAGCAAAACCTTGTTTGAGTCACTGCTGATAATTCTGTCGTTCAATGGCATTAAGTTATGGTGCCAAGCTGTTGTATATATAAAGTCTAAACATACACCAATGTAATTGCTGTAACATCAATCGGATATATTGCTAGATGTCGTTGACATGGCTGCCAGATGGCAGCACCTGTATAGCAGCAGCAATTTGCTGTTTACCAAACCCAAAGTATGTAACAACCTTACGGGGACTGCTGCTGCGGCACGTTGATTCCTGACATGGTATTTACTTAACGGATTACTGTACAGAAAATTTACAGTATTTGGACGACTTTTCCTACTGACGCTGCTGCTGTGTAAGGGTATACAGCAGCTCACTCTCTAGTTGCAGCACAAGTGCTAGGCATATCACTACTGAGAATCGAGCGATAGAGCAAATTAGACATATTTTACATTTTACAGTACTAAACTAGTGAGTATTTTATTCAAGTATGGCATCAAGAGGTTGTAAATATCCAGCGGACTCTTTTTGTTATATTTGCGGTGAGTTTATCAAAAAGCGTGCAAAAAAACACTCATTGACTACATCTGCAAGAATGAATGCAGCATATAAAGAATACTTTGGTATGCCAGTTGGAGATCAAGATAAGTCTTGGGCTCCACACTTTAGTTGCGAGTGCTGCAAGAAGACTCTTAAAGGTTGGTTCCGGGGAGAGAAGAGAAGCATGAAGTTTGCGATATCAAGAATTTGGCGAGAACCAACAGATCACCTGAACAACTGCTATTTTTGCATGGTAGATCCATCAAAACGATGTTCTGGGAAAAATGCATCTGCTGTGTTCTATCCTGACATCCCTTCTTCGGTCGCCCCAGTTCCACATTCCTCTGATCTTCCTATTCCAGCACCACCGCAGAACATACAGATGTCTACGGAAGACACCAGCTCAGACAGCGATACTGATGATGAAAGCACTCCATACTTTCCTAACCAGAATGACCTCAATGACTTGGTGGGAGAGCTTGGTCTCACTAAAGCTAAAGCCGATCTTCTGACATCCTGACTGAAACAGTGGAACTTGTTAGACAAAAGCGTGCAAGTTACAGATCAGAGAAAACGACATCAAGTATTTTCCATTTTTTTCACCCTTCAAGATAACCTTTGCTACTGCCATGATGTGACAGGTCTATTTGATGCAATTGGGATATCATGTAACCCACAGGATTGGCGCCTCTTTATCAACAGTTCTTCCAGGAGCCTAAAAGCAGTTCTTCTCCACAATGGGAATCAGCTACCGTCTATCCTGGTGGCTCACTCAGCACAGCTTAAGGAAGAATACAACAGCGTCAAACTGCTGCTGCAGGCTTTGAACTATGAACAGTATGGCTGGGAGGTCACTGGTGATTTTAAAATGGTAGCTTTCTTAATGGGTCTTCAGGGTGGTTTCACCACGTTTCCATGCTACCTTTGTCTTTGGAACAGCAGAGACACCAAAGAACACTACCATCGTCGAGACTGGCCAGAGAGGAGCAACTTCACCGTTGGAATTAACAATGTCAAATGGGAGCCTCTGGTGGATCCTAAGAAGGTTCTTATGCCGCCCTTGCACATCAAGTTGGGGCTAATGAAACAATTTGTCACAGCTCTCGGTAAAGAGTCTGCAGCCATGAAATACCTAGAAGAATTCTTTCCCAAGCTGCCTGAGGCTAAAGTAAAAGCTGGTATCTTTGTTGGACCACAGATAAAGAAAATCATGGAGTGTCAGCAATTTCCCAGCACTCTTACAGAGGTCCAAAAGGCAGCTTGGAGCAGCTTCATTGCAGTAGTACAGGAATTCCTCGGAAATCATAAGGCCAAGAATTATGTGGATCTGGTAGAGACACTAGTAAGAATCTATCAGGATATGGGGTGTAGGATGTTGCTAAAGGTGCACATCCTGGATGCTGATCTACAAAATTTTAAGGAGAACATGGGAGCATACTCAGAGGAATAAGGAGAAAGATTCCACCAAGATCTCAAGGAATTTGAGCGTCGATACCAAGGACAATACAACGAGAATATGATGGGGGACTACATCTGGGGTCTTGTTCGTGACAGTAACTTAGTTTACAATCGTCAGTCTAAAAGGACATGTAATTTTTAAGTTTAATTGGACTATATGGACACAAGTCAGAAGACTTTGTAAAAAATTTGAAGTCTCTTGCAAAGACTGTTAATGTTATTTTAATGCGTGTTCTGAACTATTGATGTCCTGACCACAAAATCAAAGTTATTTTGAAATGAAAGTTATTTTCTATCATTTGGATATATAAGCTAACAGGAACTAATAGTTATTTCACAGACGCAAAGCTGTGTTACATGGTGTAATGGACTGTCTGGCAGGTAGACTGTAGTTTGTGAGACTTAAGGACGGATGTGAGCAACAGTGAAGCACCACAAGGAACAGCCCTGTCTCCTCTTCTCATCACTCTGTACACCTTAGAATATAAATTTAATACCAGGTCATGTCACTTGCAGAAATTCTCAGATGATTTTAAACTTATGGGGTATATTGATAAGGGGGATGAGACAGAGAATAGGAATCAGGTGGAGGAGTTTGTCTCTTAATGCAAGAGAATTGTCTGCATCTCAACATAAGCAAAACCAAGGAACTTTTTATTGAGTTTCTCACTAAAGAGCCTCTAGGCCCAGTCACTATTCAAGTAGTGGATACAAAGGTGATCCATGACTACAAGTACTTGGGGGTCCACATTAATGAGAGGTTGGACTGGTCTAGGAACACAGAGGGACTGTATAAAAGAGGGCAGAGCAGGTTCTTCATTCTTTGGAAACGGTGTTCCTTTAATGTGGGAAGTGACATCCTTCACATCTTCTACAACTCTGTGATGGCCAGTGTGATTTTCTATACTTTGTGTGCTGAGCGGGTAACATCAGTTCAAGAGCGGCCCACCGAATCAACAAGCTAATTAAAAGGGCAAGCTCAGTTATAGGGCACACTCCGGACTCCCTGGAGGTCGTAGTGAAGGAGAGAATGAAAGCAAAACTGAGTGTCATTATGAACAATGTTGCACATCCTCTTTCTGACACACTGACACTGAGGACTTTCAGCCAACATGTTATTCAGCAGAAATGTGTCAAGAAACACTATCCTTTATACCAATAGTAATACATATGCTGGGACTGTGAGCCAAGTCAGAACTTTCCTTTCTTTTGAATTGTCTTGCTTTATAGTCATTCGTTTTTTTTCAGACAAATGTGTGTGTATATATTTATTTATTCATTTGTTTGATTGTTTAAAGATCTATCTATCTATCTATCTATCTATCTATCTATCTATCTATCTATGACTCTTTTGTAAACCAGCTACTGTGGCTTGTGACCTTGCTTTGTTTTTTTTGTTATTTTTTTGTCCTTTTTATTTTGGTAAAGATTTTTGGATTAAGTACAGTAAGTGTCTAACAACAATTGGGTGTAGGAAAATCACTTCTGATTTACAGAAGTGAGTGCAGGAAATTAACCAACTTGGACTGGAGCATCGGTTCATTTCAGGTAACAAAATGCAGGAAAAAAAAACTTCTGACCATTTAGCAAACAGTTAAATAAAACTGACAAATATGAATGAGGCAACTTATGATTTGTTACAATCAAAACATCACTATTGATTTTTAAGTTAATGTACTTTAGCAAATTATACCGAAGGATGTTGACTCATCACAAAAGTGAAAACAGCGCGACTCAATGAAAAGTTTATGAATGTGCAGGTAGGGTTAAAGTAGGAGGAACAAGTGTAACCATTGAAGCTGGATCTGTTTGACCATTAACTTCACACACATAAGCTGACATCAACATGGCAAATGCCTAAGAAGAGCAACAGATTATGTTGTCTGCTGTTGCTGCACATTTGGATATCAACTATGGATCTCCACATGTCATAGTGAACGATGCATTGGGCTGCCATAATGTTTGCGTAACATAGGTACCTAAACAGCTTAGTGATTTGGACTATTCAACATCCTGTGGTAAATTTCAGCAGGTTTCACTGCCTCTTGTCAAAGAAATCTCACTACGACCCATTGTTGAACAATGGTGCGATCCCACAGTGGACTGTCCAGGTTCATTTGACCTTGGCTTCAACTAGACTAATGGCAGAGCACTGCAGTGTGTGTGTGTGTGTGTGTGTGTGTTTGTGTGTGTGTGTGTTCAAAGTGCCTATAAGGCATGACAAACATGTCGGATTGTATCAGCTTCTATCCAATGTGGTGAACACGTAATTTTCATTTATTGTTAAGTGCTTCCTAAAAATCTGTTGAAACCAAAGTAACACATTAAGTCCTTCATAATCTACATGCTCCCATCCCACTTGTTAATTTCCTAGTGCTTCTTCAATTGGTTTCTAGTTGAAAGACTGTTTTCATTTCAATTTACTGGAGTTATTCATGATATATTTTAGAAATAACTATACTGTGCATAAGGGAGTGTGGAAATTTTTTAATAAGTAGTGGAATTTATTTATTCATCTTCATTTAACCAGTTGTAGACAATTTTCGTGAAATCGCTTGAAACTGGTTCTGGGCTAAATGCAGCGCAGAGGTGGCGTATGTATCCCACCAATGCCAGTTAATGTGTATTCGATACATACCAAGGATCGTATTAGAAGCACCAGTCACGCCATCTAGCAGTCATAGTGGAAACTACATCCGCCTGATAGAAGCGAAGTGTTGGCATAGCCGTGCATCTAGATTTTGGCTGCAAATTTTGAGAAATTTCGAGGTAAGTTGTACTAAGATAAAAACACGTACCAGCTTATTGTTTGCTTGTGTGTTATATTCAAATTAACAATCTCCACTTAATTTAGAATCTGCTTGACAGCAAAAACACAAATAATTTCTTTTCTGAAATAATTGTAAATAAATTTAGACAAGAAAAGGTTAAGAATTGTTGAAAATACCATTTTATGTCAAATAAGTATATAAGGAATTTACAAATTGCTCCTAGGCTGTCCACATGGTATATGCATGCCAAAAAATTGATTAATTTACATTGTGATATTTATATGGTGATGTAAATATTGAAACTCACAATTATTTCATAATTTGGAACGGAATTTATTTTTAAATTTCTTCTGGGGCATTCTAATGATGGAGGTGCAACCCCTGCGAAGGGATTAAATGGAGTCTGTTGCTGAATAGACATTACTGGAATTGTTTATCTTTGTTAAGGTTTAGAAATAGGAACTTTTTTAGCACTTTGACCTAATTTGGTTAAACTTTTACAATTGAAAGGTTTTTTTCTATTTGACAAAAGATTTGATTGTTCAAATGGTGCATTTGTTTATTAATTATTTACTTGCCGTTGTTAAAGGTTATTTTAAAATAAGTATAACAAGGAGGCATTCACAGCACTTACAGGGTGAGCCTGCCTAAGAGGCAGGAAATATAAAACAGACAAGTAGCTATAGAGAGTGTCTGCTTTTTCATCAAAGAATGACATAAGAGGCTGTTAGTCTTCTTCTGGAAAAAAACTCTGTAGCTGGGACTTGTGCCTCCTGGAGAATGAAGATAATGTTAAAACTGCTGTAGCTACAAGAGTCTAGGCTGGGTACCTTATGTAGTAATTCTGCTTATGTTATTACACTTTAGATTGTATTTTGCCTGTGGTTTCCTTGCCTGATAATTAAAATGATTCAAAACTCATTATTAATTCCTGGTCAGAAAGAGTAGACTTCTTCCATGTGGCCTGTGCATTGCGTAGTCTTTGGTGAAACATCACTATATGAAATGGATGTACATTTGCAGCTAAAGCACCAACTTCCTAGTGGGCACACAATGACTGACAGTCCTTGAATCTGGTAAGCAGAAACAAGAACATACAGATTTTTGAGACAGTCCGTGCATACTGTAGTCTTAAAATAGTAGTATATGTTAAGGGTGTACCTTAGCGACTGAAGCCACATCTGCCTACTGGGAACACGGCTGACAATCCTGTCCAGGTGAACGCACTACAGCTTGGAGTATATGCTCCAAGCAAAGCAAATAACCTACGGTTTAGAGTCAGTGGGAAAATAAAAACATTTTCCACCATATTTTAGATGTTTAGGCACGTCTTATCTTCATATCTCATCTCGATTTTGTTCCTTCTTGCTGTTGGAAAAGCTGCGTTATGACTTAGTAAGTGACAACACTCTGTTGTCATCTGAAAGCAAAACACACACTTGTTTAAAAAAGTGTGTTTTTCTTTGACAGTTTTGCCTGCCATTTCTTTTGAATTTATCACAGAAATTGTAAGTGTCCATTTTTGTGAAAATGTATATTATTTTTATTATTACTATTAATGTTAACTATTGAGTTTGATAATATTTTAACTTCTACTTTGTCAATGTCAATGTCACTTTATTTATATAGCACATTTAAAACAACATAGTAATGCTGCGGCCAAAGTGCTTTACAATAATAGAATAAAAGAAAAAACAATAAAACATAAATAGTAATAAAATATATAAACATAAAATAAGATAGATAATAAATAGGAATGATGTTATATGATCACAAAGAGGAAAACCATCAGTATTACTGAAGGTCACTGAATGCAAGTGAAAAGAAGTGAGTTTTTAATCTTGTTTTGAACTGTTCAATTGTAGACGACTCCTTTATATGATGAGGTAGAGAGTTCCACAGGCGAGGGGCAGCAGCTGCAAAGGCCCTGTCCCCCTTGGTTTTAGTACTTTGCCAGCCTTATGTTAAATGGCATTCATTTTATGGACAAATAGGTGCCCTCAATGGCTGTTTATTTTTGTTAAATCCATTTTTCTTTACTTCTGAAAAAACAGACATTTAATATTGATTAAACAATGGTGAGTGTTGATTGATTCAGTGATGATACAGATAAATCACTTCAACAGCAAGACAAAAACAAAACTGTGCAGTGTCATACACATGCACTTGGGAGACAACTTAAAGGCTCATCTAATGGTAATTACACCCCAAGTCAAGGGTTGGCACTATGCCTTCTTCTCACTTGCTGACAACCTGAAGCACCAGCGGATCACTTTCGGGTCACAGTTCCCTGGAAATGCCTCTTTCTCTATCTCTTCCTCTTAAAAGGTTCCACTACCATATTGAGCCAGTCTAACTTATTGATTTGCGTCTGAAAAATCATCTCATTATTTTTGTTACCTTTTGAATTTTCTTTCATCAATATATACAAGGTTCACCTCCAATGTGGCTCAAATCTTCCTGACTCTCCTGTGTTTTCTTACAGTGGCCTAGTCAACAGGATTTACTGACCATGAGTGAACTGGTGGACTTGACTATGTTGATAACAGAAGAAGTTCATGCACTATAGGTACAGGTGGGCAACCAGGGTACTTAGCTCACTAAAAGTCAGAAATTTGTCTCACGGCCCGGATGGCACTTTATGAATGAAAGAGGCACTCATTTCCAGTAATATTCTTGAGTATATCATATAATTACATGACTGATTCAATAAAATTTGACCTATCCAAAAAGAAAACATGGAGCATGGCCTGCCGATATAATACGCCTCTGAAAAGACCTCTCACTATTTTTGCTATCTTTTGAATTTTATTTTATCAAAATATACAGGGTTCATTTATGTTGGTTTTTATTACACTGTTAAATGAAGATATATTATGTATTAAAAATTTGCACATTCTTTTGAACTGTTTATAGCTGTAGTTATCTTTCAGAATCACAGGAAACAAACCAATGTAATTAAATGCAGTAGGTTACTGGTGAATACAGCATGTTCACTGCTCTAAACACTCTAGTAAATTGTGTTTATTTGACCATCTTAAACAATTACTAAACTGCTATTTTATTTATTCTACAATAAAACTGTACAATGTGTAATCCTGGATACTAGAAAGCAGTTTAATAAAATGAATGGATCTTGCTGAAATAGATTAACTGAGCATCATATACTGTATATCATGGATGTAGTAGTAAATACAGTGACACTGTATAAAATATGTAGAAAATACAAACTTTGCTTATCTATTTGGAATTGGTACATATCACTTATGTTAACTAGGCACACACTTATGATCAAGTTCAATTTTCTGGAAAACTTTGTTGCACACTTGATATAACAATTTTTGACTTGATATTGCCTTTTAATTTTTTTCTGTAAGATTATGAAATTTCTGACATCTTTGAATTGATTTCACCAACTTGCTTGATAGTGTGTTCTCCATTTTAACATGTTTATATTACTGAATAGAGTGGTAGAGTTTTTAATTGTTGTTTCTACAATATGCTTTACATTGAATGAGACTCATTTCGCTTCTTTTTAATAGGATTTTCTTTGGCAATGACTTAATAATTCATTTAGTTTACAGTATGTTCAGCAGATAATACAATTCATTCTTGAAGACAAAACAAGACAAAGCTTACATAGTATTGATGCTATAGTGCAGATTCAGGTTAGTCACATTTGATTTAAATCTGTTCCTTCACATTTTGTCTGATGGCTGCCTCTCACATGTACTCTTATCAGAATTGTCCTTTTCATCTCTCCTAGCCTTCTTACCCTTTCGACACATATATTTCACACCTACTGTTGTAGTGTCAAACTGATTTTGACTAGTTTGATTTATCATCTTGTTTATTGTATTTTTAGTGGCACCATTCTGGGTGGGTCATGTGACTGAACATGTCATACATAGAAATGTTGCTGTACTTAGCAGTATAAATATTCTGGAGATCAGCCTGTTCAGTATCCCTCAGTATTAAAAACTCTGTTAAAAAGAATTCTTATCAGTAGTTGGTATTGCTAAACATTTCTAAAGTTAGTTTCAGGTTTCCTTTCAATTTTGATCTTCTTTCTTTGCAAGACTATTGACTTTTCTTTAATCCTTTAAAAATAAACATATTGTGGTATTGTTGCTCTTTCTGGTTTTGACCTTCACACTCCTTTGACTGTTCTGTTGCCTGGCCCTCTGGTTGTCATCTTCTGGTCATTTTGCCATCGCACTTACAATGGGCATCTGCTGCTTGCCTTCAAAACCCATGGCACAATACAAGCAACTGTAATACTTTATGACTGGAAAATTAAAAATCTAAAACTTTAAAAAAGTTTAGGAACAATGTACAATGGGATATTGCGATAGGACAACTGAATTTCTCTTACATTTAATAAGTAGAGCATTTCTGTAAAAGTCTCTGCTGTAGTTCACTCAGGTTTTGCATTTTTTAAACAAAGTATAATTAATAACTGTTTTCAGTTTAACTTTCAATGTACTGGGACCTCGTCCAGGTCTGTTTAGTAGGTTTGAAAATGAAATAATTTATTTAAAATTAATGTAGAGAACCTTTTATAACAGTGATATTCATATATGTTCTGGTTAAAATGAATGTTACAGTGTTTCCACCTGTTTGTTATTTTTGCATTACAAATTACACTCATTGAGTTGTCTGCTTCAAATGCAGCAACATCAGTAATTGTTAACTACAAGCTGCTAAAGTCATGCATATGTTAAAACATGCCTGAATTCATTTTAATGCTTTTGAGCATATTTCAAGAAGCATGAGGCAAATATATATACTGAAATCTTGATTTTATGTATGAGTTACCGTAGATCCCGGAATACAAGCCGACCCGGTATATTAGCCGATCCCCTTCTCTACCGACTAAATTACATGTATTTGCCGATGACCGGTATTTAAGCCGACCCCCTTCTCCAAGAAAAATTTTCTAAATTTCCTTAAAAGTGTCTCTTCGGGTATATTTATAATGTTTATCGGCGAGAATTTGAGACTGCCGGCATTTTTGATGGAAACTAGGAAGTGATTGAGGAGAAGTTTGGTAAATTGGAACCTTTGTGTTGAAACTATATACGCAAATACGGTACATCGGCGGGTGGATTTCCGGAGACTTGTTATAAATTTGATTAACTTAAATACGCAATACAGTGGACCCTTGACTTA
>JANRMT010062808.1:55642464-55771184 GCA_026402145.1 Polypterus bichir lapradei | reverse complement strand
TAACACTCTCTTTCTCCTGTTCCACCACTCCTCCTCAAGCTTAGTCCTCCTCCTCCCGACTCTGGCTCCTTGAGTGGTGGTGGCTGGCCCTTTTTATAACCCAACAGGAAGTGTTCCAGGTGCGTGATCACCTGGTCCTAATTGCACCTCCGGGTGGGGCTGAAGAGTCGTCCAGCCAGGCTGCTGAGTCCATGCAGCTCCCCCTAGCGGCCATCCGAGCCCCCAACCAGGCTGTGGAGGACTCCATCTCCCATGGAGCCCTGCGGGTGGTTGGGGAATCACCGTCAGCTAGGGAGGCTGCCACCAAGCGTCCCAGGGGAGGTACTGGACTGGTACTGGACTGCCCATGGTGGATTATTTCAATCATCCATTTATAAATCTATTCTCTTTTTTTAATTTTTACCCCTTTGACTTGGGACTAGAAAAAGGTCATCATTCTTATCAAATGTCAAAAAAGGTTCCTAAAAGAACAACAACATCTGACCGCAAAATCTTTGCCCTGATATCCCCAAGGTTTGGGGACTCGCTGCCAACCTGTGTAAAGTAGTAATGGTTGTTTTGATTCAATTTATGGAATCAATTCTTTTGCACTACCCATTTAAGTTGCTTTTGCCATTTTTCCATACACAAAGCATGATAACATATTTAAGATACGCAATTAACTTAAGACGTTACATTACAGAATCATAAGTGAATGAGAATTGTACAGCTTGTAATGATTCATTTACTAATCAAATAAATAAGAAACATTGGACTGATTCTTGAGTAGTAAGTCATTTACAAATCAAATGAGTCAAGACTCATGAGTCAGGCAGTTCTTGTGTATGCACTCTACATATCCACCAGAGGGTAGCAGCAGTGAATGATGATGTCACATAGGACACACATGCGTTTTAGCATTAGTCCCACTGAGCTGTACTGAACCGATTCATTCGCATGCACAATTGATTTACACTAGGCTGACCCACCTTTTAAGGCGACCGACTTTTAAGTTGACCACTTCTTAAGGCAATTCAATATGTAGATCAATTTGATATTTTATACAAACTCATTAATTTGGTTATATTGCATTTGAGCGGTATTACTTTAATACTCATAGTTTCTGTTATTTTTGTGATGAAATTTAAACTTTTTTTCTATATTGAGGTCGCCCTTTTGAACCCCCCTGATATTTACTACGCGGTGAGGCATTTGTACTCCATCAACATTAATTATTTCCAGAGACATTATTTTGTCTATTTTTCCAGCACATCGCGCACAAAAGCAAGGGAACGATGGGAGCACCAGAACTCTGCTCACATCATGTCGCTTTGTACCACAAGCTGCAAGTAGTAAGTCTGTGATAAGGGAATACCGCTACGCTTTCCACTCACAAGACGGAAGGACAATCCTGACCGCTTTTATATAGTAAGAAAGAAGAAGAAGATTTCGCACAGTCTGGAGTAGAAAATCATCTTTTACCTGGAAAAACGAAACTACAAATCCCATCGTGCATTGCAAAATGGACAAGGCGTGTGTGAAACTCCGCGCCTGCGTAGCACTCACAGGACGGAAGGACAATCCCGACCACTTTTATATAGAAGGATGATACACTGAAAATCATTCACAAATCGTCCATCACTAGTGTGAACCCAGGGTGTTAAACTGGCAGAGACAGGGAGAAAGAGAGATCCATTAAACAATTTTCAAAAACACTTTTTTTAAACACAGCTAAACGAGATGCTAGGCCATCACAGGATACAATCATGTATACAACCACACTCACACACTCCAGGCCAGTTGGCAGAAAATAGTTAACTAATTAATAGCACTAATACTCCATTCTTCGTATTTCTTATTTGGATTAATTTTAACAAGTACATTCCCGCTAAAAAAATGAAATATTTTGCTTTTAACCAGCTCCTATTAATATTCCCATGAATACATTTATTGATTGTGCTTACTGGAAAAGGAATTACAAGAAAGGTAAGTTCATTCAATTATATAAATAATTATGTTACATACATCAGCTTAAATGGAGCAATTAAGAGGGAAGACTCATACTGCAGTAGAAGATACTGCATAATGCTTCCACAGGAAAAACTTCAATGTATGTTATGACTTTTTGCAATATATTTTCCTTTCAATCTTTAACAAAGACTGTTCACAAATAATAATTTGCTAATAAAAGCCATACTATAGTGATATTTTACTTAACAATGTTTTTGCTTTTACAACTCTTTATCACCAGTTCCCACCCTCACCATCTTACCTGCACCTTGACCTTCACAGGTCAGTTGCAGTGTGCTATGTGCTTGGGATTGTCCCCTGCTGATCTGATCTTAGTACATATTTATAGCAACAAGACTAACTTTGCAGTTTTACTGCTGTTGCAAAGTGCTCCAGAGCTGCAGATTCCTCTACAGCAGACCAAGCCTGATTAATTACTGTGGGTAATGTTACAAAATTAGTTTCACATGTATCAGACAGACTCTTATGGATATGAAAAAGCATTAATATGCCATTAACAATTATGTTAACCATATTTTATATTTATAATTGGACTGACGTTTTGCATGACACTGAAACAAATACTGTGTATTTAACTCAATGGCAGAGAAAAAGACAAGTGATGCATGAAAATATTTACATTGTGTAATGTAAAAAATTGAAAAATAAAGCTCAACATACATTTAACCATCACTCTATAGTAAAAAAGTCAATGTCCCTAATGAAGAAATCCCTTGGCTACCTGTTCAGAAAGTGTGCGTTGAAAGATGTCGTAAGTTTCTTGAGATGTGTCTAAGCAGTTACACTCTGTTAGAGGAGTTTCTTCTATACTGTATGCCTTCGTAGTGTCATGGAGATATCTTTGTGGATGTAATCTAAATCTGACAAGACAGCTCTAACATTATGCATTATATAGAGCTTGTACTCTATTGTGAAGTTTTCACTGCAGTGGCTATTAGGAAAAGCTGACGCATAATGAATCAGCTCTTCTGTATTATCCATGTAATTGGAAAAAAGTTAGAGTGAGACTAGATTAAAAGCCACAGGGCGCAGTAAAAAGATATGGCACCCAAAGTGTGTGCACCACCAAATACTCCATGATGGAAGATACAGTTTCAGAGAAACAATAATGCTTCAGATATTACTCTACTAATTCGTACCTCTTGTCTTCATTACTTTCTGTAGATGTATTTCTGAGTTTTTTCATATGCTTGAAGTGAATAAAAATTTACAATGACAATAGCCAATTTAATGTACCTTACCGACTGAAATTATTTTTAATGTTTATATGAGGGGGTACTTTTTCTCTGTAAATTGAGATAAATGTGCAGCATTGCATCGTTAATTGAGAGAGGGTGAGATCTTAATTGCAGATGTGCCGCCATTAGCTGGCAATCAGTTGAGCAAAAAGAGAAGAACCACAAAACCACAAGACTAACGGTGAAGGAGTTGGCATTGATCTTGTTCCGACATTTACTGGGACAGCACTTAGACCTGACGATCATCTGCTTTTACAAACAAACTATGTAGTCTGGTTCTGATACCCTTCTAGTATGGTAGTGTTCTCAGGTACATTGCAACTGACCCCAAAGTTTTGTTTAGAAAACAGCCAGATACAATATTGTATTTTTATTTTGCATTCATATATACTGTAGTATATGTGTAAATATTTATTCTTCTGTAATTGTGATATTATGCAGAAATTGCATTCTTTTGTGCCTTAAAAAAGATAAAGTGGTAAAGTTACTTGGAAATACAGATGTTGAGCTGAATACACTCCGTACTCGAAGTTCTGCAATGCAAGCTAAAATCCACAAAGAAAAATGTGGGGTGGCCACCTATTAACAAAGACATAAAGTCACACCACCAAATAAAGGTGCTTTTTAATATTCATTTTAAGCCACATAAAGTTAAACAACACTGATCAACTTTACGTTTCAGATTACTACTTGTCAACTGATTTTAGGAAATCCAGATAATAATTTCAGTATGGCAACCCAGTCAAATTTTTGTCTTTTTAATCATCTTAATCTTAATCATCAATAAGATTAAGTCATTTGTATAGTCTGCCATTACGCCTCGTCCATTTTGCTCTGTTTTTTTAATGTGGCCATCTGATCGTGGTGCATATTAATGTAGGTGTAAATGTGCTTCATTTTACCTTCACATTTCTCATATGTGTTCAGACTGCTGCTCTCACTCAGTCCATCCATCCATTATCCAACCCACTATATCCTAACTACAGGGTCACGGGGGTCTGCTGGAGCCAATCCCAGAAAACACAGGGCGTACTCACTCAGTCCACTGATTTAAATTTTTTTCCATTCAAGGCTAATTTCAGCTCCATGGCTGCTGGCAGCTTTCCTGACAAAGTGCTGCAACCAAACAAAAAGCTGATAAAGAGGGAAGGCAGTTTCAAGAGTTATGCAAGGCAGACTGTATGATTGTGATCGGCAGTGATGTACCTGTGACTCTTGTTTGCAAAGAAACTATGGTGATGGTAGTTGTTTGTGGATATATTCTGGTTTGCATTAAGTATATAAAGTGTTACTTTTGTCCCTCAATAAAACTGAATTTGAAACAATGGAAGAAAAAGATAAGTATCCTTACTGTTTCATACTGCAAGCATTCAAATATAACTGCAGTATACTCTCTACCAAAGCATGGGAAATATGACAAAACAACTGTGGTTTCAGAATTATAGCTCATTATCTACTAGTGATATTTTTTGTTGTATATACAGTTTTCATTATTACTGTGCTCACTTTAAGGTGAACAATATAGGCGCAATAAAAAAACTGACGAAGAAGAACCAGTAGATGAAATAAGACACAGAGAGCAGGCAAAATCAGAGTCAAAAGGTACAGGCAACGGTTGCTTCCAAAAAGAACAAACTAGCAAGCGTAAAAATGAAAATGTAGAGCAAAAATCTTTGCTCAAAAAAGGCAGAATAGTCAAAAAGCCAAATCTATAAAGTATTTAAATAACCAAAAAAATTACTTTGAAGGTTGTTAATGAAACATTGTTTAATTATGTAAGAGCTTGGATCCTCAATACAGTATGTTATATAGATGGGACCTGATGACACAACAGGTCATGTGTCCTTCGTGTTATGTTGTCAGCAACAGGCATAAAAAACAGAAACAAAATGGTTGCAGAAATGCAAAGATAGTCACAAAATAGCATATCCAGTATAACAGTAAAAGTATTATTAACAAGAAAATCATTTCCAAAACTGAAACATTCATTACTTTAGAAAATTTAACAAATCACTTACTTGTAAAAATAATCATATCATAAGCAGTTATTTATTGTGTCATTTTTAGCCAGCAAAATTTTATTTTTAATGCTTTGTGTTAAACTACCCATTTCATAAATAACCACAGGGGAATGGTGAGCCAGAGATGTTCCTGGAAGACCTTGGTTTACCACCACCATTATAGACAACACTCACTCATTCGCATAACAAAACTCATTTAGAAGTGTGGGAGGTAAACTGGCATACCCGGAAAAAAAAATGTATGCAGTCACTAGCAGGATGGGCAGCTTCTGGTTTGCTGGTCTTTAAAGTAGCCTTTTCTTGTTAAATTAATTTCCCTATGCAGCAAAATAGTCTTTAACTTAACATTCCTTGTAAGCACATTGTCCAGCATAGAATTGTGAACTTATGTCATACATTTAATAACAAATTTAATTTGCAGTTTCCATTAATGCTTTATGTCTGTGTGATTACAGGATGTTATTTAGACAAGTAATTTTAGGACTGTCTGACAATTGTGTCCCAGGAGCTGCTTTAAAATTCTTTTCATGCTGGCAACTACAAAAGTACTGTTTTGTAATCAAACAAATCCTAATTGAGATGCACATTGGCTGCTTCGCATTCTGTTGTGTTTTTTGTTTTTGATTTTTTTTTTCATGTCCTGCTTCTTTTTTGCTAACACTCATTTCCCTTTGGGATTAAAACTCATTTTACTTTTCAAATTGATTTTTATAGGGTTTGGGTAAATGCATAAAATAATGCAAAGCTAAACCTTCAAATAATATAAAAATAATATAAAAATATGGTACTGCTCTACAGTTTTCTGTGGCATACAGTACATCATAAAATAAAAGGATTGTTACATTATTAAAAAATAAAAGATTTACAGAATTGAACATCTGCAAGAAAGAGATCCAAATCTGTTTCTTTTGAGTTTGTCCAAATAGCCATGCATATTTTTGGTAGTGGCTGTGTAGATGAGCTATCCATCCATCCATTATCCAACCAGCTATATCCTCCCAGCCAACACAGGCCGCAAGGCAGGAAACAAACCCCGGGCAGGGTACCAGCCCACTGCAGTAGATTATATATATATATATATATATATATACTAGCTATCCCCTGCAGCTCTGCCCACTTGTAGTGAAACAAGACAAATTTAAAAAATCAATAAACAAATAGATATCGCTAGCTAAGCAGAGGCAAGATACGCTCCAAAATATGGCCAGAGGTACAGCGATTTGCCCTGCCCGGCTTTCCACTCCTGACGTTACGTTCCCCCCTCCCCTCAACCCACAGCCTCTGTCTCAGACTAGTGCAAATTAATCACTCCTGTGAGCAAACTATGATGCTTAGCGCGGTGACATAAGTTGCAAAATCAACTGGAATGTTCAAGCAAATTATAGAAAAAAACCCGATCTAAATTCGTTAAGTAGTTCTCTCGTGAATAGTGGACAGGCAGATAGATAGACAGATATTGGATTTTATATATAGAGCGATATTTATATATATGTATATTGTGAACAGCCACAGGGAGATACAGCTCCCCAAACCCGAACACAGACGGGCACAGAGACACACAAGTGCAAAACACCACACACAGTTTATTTCTTCCTGGGGCAGCTCTATTTTCCGTTCCCCACTTCAGAGCACAGTACACAATTCCCAACACAACACTCCTCAGTCCCTTCTTTTTTTCTTCTTTCTTTCTCTCTCTCTCTTTCTTCTCTGCTGCCTTCACTCCTCTCCCAGCAAGCTTTGTCCTCCATCTCCCGACTCTGGCTCTTCGAACCAAGTGAGGCAGCCTTTTTTATAGTGCACCTGGAATTGCTCTAGATGCTCTCTGATCCTCTTCCAGCAGCACTTCCAGTTGTAGTGGAAGTGCAGCAGTCCAGGGCTCTGGATCTGTCCAGGTCCCCAGCAGGGTTAAGAATATTTCCTCTGTCCCGGTCCTTCCAGCACAGGGGTGT
Organism: Polypterus bichir lapradei; assembly: GCA_026402145.1. Classification (NCBI taxonomy): domain Eukaryota; kingdom Metazoa; phylum Chordata; class Cladistia; order Polypteriformes; family Polypteridae; genus Polypterus; species Polypterus bichir. The sequence goes on along the minus strand of JANRMT010062808.1, from coordinate 55,763,966 downwards.
CCTGGCCGGGCATACTGTATGTGTATATATATATATATATATATATATATATATATATACACACAGTATTTATATATATTTACACACATATAGGCATTCTTTGGTCTTGACAGACCATAGAATATATGCACGTAGACAGGATAGAGAATCATAAGGTGTTGTTGGGACAGTGCTTGATGTGGCTACAGAGCCAGATTGGTGAGCGACAGTTACTCTGGCAATAATTACACATAAAGTTGATGCTGCCTGGTTTCATTCCCTGAATTATTTTCACCAGTCTCACTACTCTGTAGCAGCTTGATTCAACATAGTCTCTGTTTTGCTGGCAGCTCTCCAGATTTCATGTCTGCAGTGAATGTCATTACTAGTTTATTCCTTCCAGCTGTTGACATCTGTGTCCAAGGACTTCATGTCACACTTGCAGATGTCCTTAAAACAGAGGTGATGGCAACCTTGTGTCCTAGTGCCAGCAGCCAGCTCACCGTACAAGAGATCCTTGGGGATCCTTCTACCAGACATCCGGTGCCAATACAGCGGAGACAGTGCTGCATTGTGTGTAAGGACTGGGGATCTGGGCACTTTAAAGGACCTCATCATTTTTGACATGGTTCTGCCTGCTGATGTTGAGAATGAGCCTGTGGTTATGCAAATTCTAGTCTGTAGAGTACAGCGTACAGGATTTGCTGCCATACAGCAGACTACTGAAAATGCAGATGTTGTAGACAGCCATCATGGTGTGGAGAATCAGTTTTGTGTTTTTCCAGACTCTCTGTGTCAGGGTGGCAAAGGTTAAGGCAACATTGGAGACCCTCTGGTCGATCTCTGTATCCAGCGAGAGAGTGTCAGTAACTGTGGAGCCATGTTACGGGCACTAATGCACCACTTCCAAATCATAGTTGAAGATGGTGATTGAGGGTGGACTCTTTACACCTTGGCTGATGGTTAGTCCAAACTCCTGACATGCTCTGGAAAACTGATCCTTTAATTTCTGCAGTAGCTGCATTGACCATCCACTCACAAGAGCATCACTGGCAAACAGAATGTCCTTTCTAAGGACAGGCTTAATTTTTATCTTTTCTCTTAGGCTTGAAACGCTGAACAGCCTGTTGCCAGACTTGGTATAAAGATATACCCCCTCAGTTGGTTCCTTGATAGCCTGTCTCAGCAAGAAAGGAAAGAAGATGCTAAGAAGGGTGGAGGCAAGGATGCACCATCAAATTGGGCACCACTCTTCCTGTCTGTGGAAAGACTGGATCAGGCTAAGAAGCTTAGAAGAGCATCCTATCTTGGCAAGAATCTTGAACAGACCATTGACTGATGAGTCTGAAGGCCTTGGTCAGATCAATAAAAGCAAGACACAGAGACATTCTCTTTTCTCTACTCTTCTGTTGTACCTGCCATTTGAAAAAGATCTTGCCAGTCATGGAGCGCTTGGACAGAAAGGTGCTCTTTGACTCCAGGTAAATTCACTCTGTGAGTTTCTGGAGCATATTCAGCACTAGTCTGGCAAAAACCTTGCCCACAATGCTTAGGAGGGATATTCACATGTAGTTGTTGTTGTCACTTCTGTTCCCTTTTTTTTTGTACAGGGCGACATATGCAGTCTTGCATATCCTTAGGTACTGTTCCCGCTCCCTAACACTTGCAGAGAACATTATGGAGGTGGTTCAGCAGAGGACCTTTGCCGCATTTGATGACCCCTGTTGGGATCCCAATGATACCTGCAAGTCAGCGGTTTTGCCATTATTAGTTACCTCTCACGACACACTAGGGCATGCGTTGAACCTGTTCTTGATGAAGCAACTGATACTACAGAATACCTTACTATGTTCCACCAAACAAGTAACCAAATGGTAAAATATATCATCTATACTAATAAAAGGCAAAGCCCTCACTGACTGACTCACTGACTCATCACTAATTTTCCAACTTCCCGTGTAGGTAGAAGGCTGAAATTTGGCAGGCTCATTGCTTACAGCATACTTACAAAAGTTAGGCAGGTTTCATTTCGAAATTCTACGCGTAACGGTCATAACTGGAACCTACTTACGTACATATATACGTCCATAGCCTGCAGCTCGGTCGCCCTGTGAGGCAGAGTTGCGTCCCTCATCGTCACGCCTCCCACGTAATTGAGTGCCTGCCCATATAAGGCCATCCATCAGCAGCAATCCAATACACGCTGCAGCTAAATATTCGCGGGTGAAGGACTGTGCTTATGCAAATGAAGATGAGATGGTCAAGGATAAACTAGTGTTTGGCACAAACTCAGCGAAAGTGCGAGAGAAACCTTTAAGTGCCGGGTCTTAGCTAACATTAAATAAAGCTGTGGACATCGCAAGATCGCATGAGATAGCCCAACCACAGCTGAGAACCTTCGATGCTTGTACTCCGAGTGGCTCATGTGAACTGACTATGAACGCAGTACGCACACTAAAAGCTCCAAAGAGCGCTGAACAAAAAACGCATTACACAATTGAGAAGGCAGCAAAAGAATATGAAGCGTGTGACACATACAAGCATATTCTTAAGTGCAGGTACCGCGGAAACAAAGAACACGGTGGAAAAAGTCAATGTCCAGCTAAAGACAGTGTAAAAAATGTGGTAAATTGAACCACTTTGCTAAAGTTTGCAGGACTGGGAAAGGTAAACCCGTGCATGCAGTATGTGATGTCTCAGATAAAGAGGAAGACGAGTTATTTATTGATGCAGTAAGAAAGGAACAACCCTCTGAATCTGAACAAGCCTTTGTAGACATATCAATAGGAAAGCAAGGTGTAAAGCTTAAGTTTAAATTAAGTTCATAGACACGCTGCCGCTAAATATTCGCAGGCAAATTCACAACTTAATACCGGGAATGCCTGTTAAACATCTTAGATTCACGAGTACCGATTTGGGTAGTGAACACTTCGATGAATGAAACCTGTAATCTTTACAACAGTTGACAAACACGGAATATAACTTGAACACAACACATACTCCAAATACGAACCTGATCGAAAGACATAATGATAATCAAATCCTTGATGACAGCAACACTCATAACAGTCACAAAACAATTACATTGACACTCATGTTACGTTATTTTTAAAATGTTTCCTTTTCTTTTTCATAACTTCTTTAACACACTACTTTTCCCCTGCAAAGCGCGGCGGGTATTTTGCTAGTATTTTATAAAATTCATTTAAAGTGCTCTAGTGATCTTCATTATTCAAAGTAAAATGTATAATAATGATTGGTCTAGGATGAAAGATTAAATCAAAAAATGTTCTTTCATGAAAAAAGATCCTATTGCTACCAATATTATGGTGCTGTTTTCACGTTGATAGAAAATGTATTAGTCAGTCTAGCTATTAATTTTCTGAACCTAATTTTCTGTTACAGTGTGATAAGGTTACAGTTTTGAGTGTAAAGCATTTACCAGTTTTGGATGGGATGCCTATCTATTGAAACGCATGTTTTGAGAGTGTGGGAGGTCAAGGCATTTCATGATATATCCAACTGTCAGAAAAAAATAGAAAACTACCCAAAATGTAAGGAAAATCAATATAAAGTGTTTGCAATGACCCTTTAGATCTGCATAAAAACAAAAGACAACACAATATAGTTTGTTATTATTAAATTACAGTACATTTGTTTCTTACTGTTATTTATGTTAAACTATTTGTGTAAAGTAGAAAAATATAGTTGAATTAAAGTATATCTTTGTAAAATATTATTGTTCACTGCATGCAGTATAATGTATAACAAAGGAAACATTTAATTAAGCGTGCATTGTTTTCTTGGGCAGCAAATTACCAGTGATTAATGATGCTGCGAGGAGTCTGAACTCTTCTCTAAATGTGGTCAATATCTTTGGGGCTTGCCATGTTTTCCCTGCATCAGCAGTGTTTTTTTTTCCACATTCCAAAGAGGTGCATTTTACCCTAGATTGTGGCACTCTGTCATGGACGTTTGTTCACTACTTTAAGCATTACAGCGTGAAAGCTTATACCATCATTACAATAGTAAAATAATTTTTCATTGTCTCGTAAGTTGCTTCATTATAAAATATATAGTACATTCTGCACTGCATTAGAAATTAAGAGTTATCTACTTAGCATTTTAATTCAGTTGTACTTCAATGTATGTGTTTGTGTTCTTTAGGTAGAACGTGGCCGCAGCTATAGGAACACAATGCATGTTCACTGTACTTTGTTTTTTGCCACTTTAAATTGGGATGAATGACTTTTAAAGTCTGTGCTCTGATGGCCTAGCATCCCAGCCTTTGCTCTTTCTTTTGCACCTGATGCTGTCAAAGTAAGGTCTAGCATCCTGTTAGAATGATCATTCATTTGGTGTCTTTTACTTTTTTCACTATGTAATTATAACTCACTAAATCATATGAGTAGTGGACCTTTGAATTACTGGATCAGCCAAATGATGTCACAGGTCATTGAACTTCTTTGCACTGGCTAACTATTCCAGACCACATCAGAAATAAAGCGTTGGTGCTGAGTTTTATTACTACCAGTCTAAATTCAAACCTGTGTAAATCAACACATCTCTCATGAACCCATCTGAACCTCAACAATATTGATTCCTATAGTACCTTTTTATACAAAACATGTATCTCAAATTAATTTGCTAGAAGTAAAAAATAGAAATACAAAGAATAAATGCATTAAATACAAAGAAAAAATAAAGAATAAATAAAAACATGCATATTAGAGACAAAAAAGAAAACAATAGAAATGGTAGAGCCCTTAAGTATGGATTAAATTGCTAAATTATTTTTTAAGTCTGTAGTTCTTTTAACCATGAATAGTCAGATGGATAGGGAAGACAAGAAAATAAAAACTCTACCTGGCTTGAAGCTGGAGAAAATAAACCTGCAGGGTCCCAAGGTCAAAAGTCCACCTAGTGTAGAAGAAAAATTTTTTTATATTAGCATAGAGAATAGCAAATTAACATAAACAGCTATAAAAAGTAATTAAAAACATTAGATTAAGCATAAATTAGAATGTTAAGCAAATAAGAGAGGTCAAGCAAATAGTTAACTAAAAATCAGTTATATTGCATTATTTTTAAGCTTATAGAAGAAATTACCAGTTTGAGAATGTACAGGAAAAAGAACAGAGATTGACGTACAAAAACCAACTTAGAACAGGATAAGAGTTTGAGAACACCTGTATCCAAGGCTAGGAAGCTAAGGAAACGATACCTCAGACAGAAGATGGCTCTGGGAGGCACATAAAAGAAACCAGCTGGACTGGGGAATAAGCAGAAAGAAAACAAAAGGCTTTTGCTGTAAACAAGGTTACACTGACGTAATGCCATGAAGAGAAAGTCTTAGTAAATTCAGGCATTAGCAAAAATATTAGAAGAATATATTAGGAATTAACTTTAGTGTAGAAATTAAGACAACTCAAGCATGCCAAGCAATGATTGAATGAAAGCATATACTATATTTCTTTTTGATTAAAGCTTAAGCTTCAGGCCACCATTATAAAAAAGTTTTGAAGGTTTAAGAAAGGAAATGATGAGAGGAAACCCATATATGGAATCAAGGCCTTGGCCAGTTAAAGAAAAGAAGAAAAAACAATCTAGAAGTGAACAATAGACAGTGAAAATACCAGCCCTGCCAGCTGCAGGTTGAAGTCAGGAGATAATAAGGGTTCCCATGGAAACTCAAGGTATTGTCGGACAGGAGTAGAGGGGAGTCCGAGAAAATGAGCAAATGAGCTAATATGAGTAAGGTCGGAGAAGATAAGAAATGACTATATAAGTTTTGAGTCCGGAACTGTTCAGGGCTCAGCTCAATTTGGCCGTTTTGGGTTGAGTCCTTGTTATTTTTTGTGTTGATTTATTGCAATAAAGCTTTAAAACTCTGTCTGTCTATCCCGTATCCTAATAGCCTTTATTTTTAGGTAAAAAGCCTTCTGACGATGAATTTTTCGCCACAACAGATCAGCCACTGGGGATACTACTACATATACGGTAAGTGTCCTAAAGTAGCTCACTATTGTTTTCATGCACTGTCCTAGAAGATTAGATGCCATGGGTCTTTTCACAACCATGAGCATCTACATTCCTTCCAAAATCACAGTATACAGTATGCTTTGTTTAGGTGGCACCACAGAAAACCAGAAATTAGAAAGAAGAAGAGGTTAGTAATGTTTGCAGATCTATAATACACATTTATTTGCAATACAAATTTAAATCTATTTGAACAGGTGCAAAAAAGTAATAATGAAAAAGTCAATTTTAACATGGGATTTTAGGAGTTTCTTAAAATGTCTTAACTTGACATATCACTATTAGTAAATTATTCTGGATTTTCAGTACCTAAAAGCAAAAGACTGCCTCACCACTTCTTTTATGATTAGCTCTTGGAACAATAAGCAAACAAGTGTTTGAGGATTAAAAGATTATGATTGGGTACATAAAGGGACAGGAACTCCAAGATTATTCAGAGCTTTATATACAATTAAAAGTATTTTAATATCAGTTCTAAAGGACAAAGATAAACAATGTAATGATGCCAAAACTAGTGAGATGTGCTTATATATATTTTTGTTTGTTTTTACTGGTTAAGATTCTTGCAGCTGAATTCTGAATTAAGTGCAGTCAACTTATGCTTTTTTTAACAGGTAGTCCTGTTAGAAATGCTTTAGAATAATCTAAGTGGCAAACAACAAAAGCGTTAATGAATTTTTCAGCATCTTGAGGTGTTATGAGAATATAAGAACCTTTGCAATATTTCTTAAATGAAAACATGCTGTCACAAGAACGACTCAAGACTATTGCAAAAGTCTGGGGAAGCCACCTGTATAATATGCTCTGGCTGCAAAGGGTTGAATTGAAGCAAGTTGTTTACAAGACAGAAAACAGAACTGAATATGTGGAGGTAAGATGGCAGCTTTAAAGGCTGGTGGAAGAAATGATGTCATCTATGCCGGAACCGGAAGTGGCGTGTTTGGGCCCGGAAGTGATGTCATTGCAAGCGCCAAGACCGGAAGTAACGTCGTCAGAGTTGCTGTAAACCCAGCAGGATTTCCTGGGAACGGTCTGCAAGGAACTGAGAGATACAGTTAGCACACTCTGCTACCCCCTGGTCTGATGTAGAATTACAATTACTCAACCCCTTTAGCTGCCTCCTATTCGCACGTGTGTGACAATGCACTAAGATGAGCTTTGAAGTCTAGATCCAAATCCATAATAATGCCCAAGGTCTTCACTTCTGGCTTGATTTGAAAAACACAGGCAATTAATTTTATTTCTAAGACCCTCACATTTTTAATTTCTTCCAACATGTAGCTGCCGAAAATAAGGTATGGTCAAGCACGGGTAAAACGCGTGCTAAAAGAAATCTCTCAGTTCAAAAATTTAAAAATTATTTAGTGAAAGTTAAAAGCAAATAATCCACACAAGAATAAAAGAAAAAAATAGTTACACCCATAGAATAAAAGGCAAAAAAAGGGAAAAATGTATCTTGTCTTAAACTTAGCTTTTCTTGAGAAACTTTAGTTGTTTCTGTACTTAAAGTTCTTTACTTTTTCTTCTCACTTAAAGATTCTTAAATTCTTATACTGTATACTTAAAAGAGTCCTAGCTTCTTCTTCTGTATGCTTTAAGCATACAGCACAGCACATAAATTAAGTGCTGTTTTCCTACATATTTACTTCACAAACTCAAAAGGCCCATAAGTCGACTGGCACATAGGTATGTGCCCAGGCACGGTTTAAAACCATATGCCTTCCATACCTTACTCAAGGCAAGGCTGTCACTAACTGAAGATTATTGTTTTAGTCAAAGCTGTTAGAAATGGCAGGAATATACCAATACAATTCTGTTTACGGGGGTTATAGGAACCTCCCAGAAATTATGCATTGTCATCTAATAAATATTCATAAATTTTATAGAACCAGAAAATGGCTGTTACACAACAAGTAAATTTGTTTTTTTTCCTTTATGTATTCTTCTGTTCTGTAATTTTGGTAAGGCATTTGGTCAAAGGGGGCAGAGCCTCAGTGTCATTAGATACTACACATAAGCAAAGTTGCATGTCATCTGATGGTAATTTACCTTGTAATTTAAAATAATCTGGTCTAACAAGAGCATGTAGAAATGAGAAAACAGTGGACCACAATTGATCTATGCAGTGCACTGTATACAACATCATGGAACTCTGACATAATCACCGCATCTTACAAGGGTTTTTTTACCTGTTACTTAAGTGGCTAAAGGAGAATATGGTATTCTATAGATTCAAATGCTATGGTGTCAAATGACCCACAAATAATTAAATACTTTAACCAATGCAGTTTAAGTACTATAGTTATCTAAACCATGACTGAAACATTTCAAAAATAGAGTTTACATTTAAGTAATCAATTAACTGCTAAAAAAGTACTTTTTCTAAAATTTTATTTTAAAAAGACAGGTTAGAGATATACATAGTTAAGACTATGGAAGTTTCATTTTATGGAAGGTTGCGATCAACATGGACCTTGACAGAAGACAGAGTTTAATGTATGTGAATATTATTTTGCAAATAATCATTAACAACATTTTTCTTATTTTGAACCTACCATAAATAGTGTTTTATTATCATTTTGTGCAAAAATTTGTCAGAATTTCTGTAAGCCTGTTAAAAATTTCTACTAATGACCAAGAATGTTTTATGCAATGACCAAACAGATTTTGTAGGTGTTTATATTTTTGCAGGTTATAACAAAATTGTAATGTATATATCTGAAAAAGTATTTTCTGGACTTAGGTTTCTTCTGTAGATATCAATGCTTTTAGTAGAACATTTTTATAATCAAAACAATCCTAAATTAATTAAAAAAAATTCTAATGATACAGAATATTCCGCTCAGTTACTCAATAGCCACACATAACAGGCAAATATATTAAAACTTTAAAAATGTATTTATTATTTCAAATGAAAAAAGTGTTTATTGTAAAACAAGGTAACACTACATGTCTTGGTTTTAAAAGAATAGATACGCCTAACCTCCTCATTAAGGAATTGTTATTTAAAAATGTTAAGGAAGCATTGAAGAAAAGGGGGAATTACATATGAGTTAATTACATGCTTGGTGCACAGAGTAGTGATTAAGCATGCTGGTTTACTGTATATCGATATTTGTAGCAGTGCTACTACCAGCTACTGTAGGTGGTTAATTTCACAGGTGCTGATTATACAGCTTTCACTAATTCGAGCAAAGCTCAGTCAAGGAGTAAAACAGGAGGCAACAATCTGTTAACCTCTTCTAATAAAGTTTATTCCTATGACCTTGTCAAGTGCATATCAAAATACTAATACGGAGAGTTGGTGATTTCAGCTGTCTGTCAATGTCTCTGTTTCGGTCAGCCTGCTAATGCACTTATTTTGTGAAAGAGTATGCATTGTACATGAAGATTTACAGTTGGGAAACATTCCATAATTTATTAAGTTATCACAAATAGCAATATGCATTAAGCCAAAATAACTCTGATTTTGATTTTATGTGCTTCAAGTGTAAAATATATATAGTACTAAATGTTAACAGCTAGCCGCTGTATCAGCTGGAGATGACACAACATCAGTATTCAGACAGTAGTAATATAAGCCAGCATTCCATTGTTCATATGATCATCTCTAGGGGAGCCTTAAAAAAGGAGAGACAGCCACAGTCACATTATCACCATTCTAGTGTGGCTATATGGTCCTCCTAAGGATAACAAGCTACCTAAAACAGTGAGCAAAGGTCAATTGGTTCAGTGCAGTCAAACAATGCACAGCATTACATCAGTGTCTTACTGGTGTTTAATTTACTAAAGTGCATACTACTCAATAATTTGTAGATATTCTAAAATTCGTTTGACAATAATGCACTTTTTAAAAGATATCACAGTCTTCAATATTAAAAAAGAGCTAAATTAATACTTAAAAAATTGTTACTAATAAAAATAAAAATGTGAATCCTAAATTTACTTACTTCAATAAAAACTGAAATGCAGTTCAGTCTTTAGAAAGATAGATAGATAGATACTTTATTAATCCCAAGGGGAAACTCACATACTCCAGCAGCAGCATACATATATAAATATATATATATATATATATATATTAAATTAAAGAGTGATAAAAGTGCAGGTATGACATTTAGGTGTTTGTCCTGACATCTCCATACTGTTCTTTATTCGTCTCAGTATGTCACTCCATTTTTTTTATATCTAAAATGTATCCCTAGTTAAATCACTGACTGCATCAAAAATCTCTTTATAATTAACAAATAATCAAGCAACAGCTTGTTTTCAATTAATTTATTAACAATGCAATTAGAAAAATAATTAAATATTCACACTCAATTTTTTTTTTAATTTAATATGTCGTAAGTGCTCAGTCTCGCGTGTAAAAAAATTCCCACAATCAAAATAAACAATCCATAAATGGTCTCTTGCATTTTTAAATTGTTTTAATTTTCTCTTTAGGATTCTCTGATATTGGCAAATCATAATTCAAATCCTATGTAAAGAGGAAAACTTAACTTTGCTGCATATCTTTAGAATTACTGATAACTAAAAAATGTACAGCTATAATGATTCCTCTTCCCAATGAACTGAAAAAATGTCCAGTTGATTATGTTTAAATTTGCATTATCTCCTAAACTACCTGCAATCTACATGATTACTAGCTAAGATATTTTTAAAATAACTATTATATACAATATTTCATTAAAGAATCAACTTTGACACAGATAGTGGTTTCACCTACCATTTCCCTACAACTAGGGTAAAATAGAGTCAAAAGTAAGAATTTGGTTTAAAAAGCATGGTATATTTGTTTCTAGTCTTTTTAATCTCCTTCAAGACTATTGGACTGACACCTTTCCCAGGGTGACTTGCAGTATTTGAGATACGACTGGATACATTTCTTTTGTTTTTCCAATTGGAGCCCAGACAGGTGATGTGACTTGTTCATGGTCACACCTTATGAATAGCAGGACTTGAACCCACAACCTCAGGGATTCAAGTTCACTATGCCACACTGCATGCATTTTCATCCAGAATGAGACTATAGAAGAGGACCCTTCCACTTCCAGCTTTGATGACTCAATTTCCTTTTCTGGCGTTTAAAGCTGCTATATTTAGTCTAATTCAGCAGTTCAGTCTTGAACTCTGATCTGTGCACATCAGTGCTATCTAAACACCCATTTGCAGCCAGGGAATATTATATGGGTGGCAGCCCCAAACCTTTTTATGACTCTTCTCTCTGATTTTTGTGACACCATATAACAAAAATATCATAAAATCACTCTGGTATTAAATACTAAACAGTAATATCTTCATCCAAAATTTTTGCATTGAGAAGTATGATATAAATTATAGTGTAAGATTTTAAAGTGAAAAATCGAGATAGTCAAATGAAGTGAATGGGAGTTCATTTGGTGTAAAAAATGCTGAGAATTCAACTTGCCAGGGACCCTTAATCACTTTATGTATATATCTGCATATCTCTGGCTATTGTGACATGTCTCTCATTATCTCCCTCAACAAGCCTCTTCCCATTCAATCAATAACACCCTAATTTCAAACCCACTACCTCTCCAGTATTATACCTAATTTGAGGCATTTTCTTTTTGCCAATGCTTTCAAAAAGCCAAAGAAAAATAATCAATAAAGCTCAGTCCATTTTTTTCTTAACAGTACTTTGTATTTGCAAGCTTGGTAACATTAAAGGATTTAAATTTGGCATTCACAAGATAATTAACCCATTACCTCTTAAGGTAATGTTTTAAAAAATAAACTCTCTGTCTATTTTACAATGCCAAATGCTTGTCAGACATGGATTGCAAACATTCTGTTGACACCAATGATTAGCACTTTTGTTATAATGAAGCATTGAAAGAATAGCTTTGGATGAGGTCAAGTCATTATGTTAGCAACAATAGGTGTTCAAGTCTTGAAAAAGTTCTCTTTAAGTTTTATTATCTGATTGTTGTGCATGTTTATTGACAGCATTAAGTTTATCAAGTCATTTATAGTCACGCTTTAATTTAATGCTGTGCCTTCAAAACAAATAATGCAAACCAACAGAAAGACCATGAGAAATACATTAGCTCATTCTCATCCAGTTACACTGTTAAATCTGTGCATTCACTTCTAGGAAAGTGTGTATTTTCATGATAACAGATTACTAGAAAGTAAAATACAATACAATATAATACAATACAATTTATTTTTGTATAGCCCAAAATCAAACAAGAAGTGCCGCAATGGGCATTACCAGGCCCTGCCTCTTGACAGCCCCCCAGCCTTGACTCTCTAAGAAGACAAGGAAAAGCTCCCAAAAAAACCCTTATAGGGAAAAAATAAAAGAAACCTTGGGAAAGCCAGTTCAAAAAGAGACCCTTTTCCAGGTAGGTTGGGCGTGCAGTGGGTGTCAAAAAGAAGAGGATATATACAATACAATACACAGAACAAATCCTCAATACAGTAAAAAAAAAATAAAAAATGTACAAGTATGGAGTAGAATTTAACAGTAGATGATATCACATAATATGATTTGGATTTGTTTAGAGTCCTGGAGACCTCAGCCATTAAGCTTGACTTGACTTGCAAAACAACTTGGCAGGTTGGCCGTGGCACAGAGTGCCACATTTGAGTACCGAGAACAGAAAAAGAATAATTGAGGGTTAGTAACAAATTATAACTATCATGTTGCTTATGTTTTAGTGCTAATGACTAACAACAGAGATGCAGTCTGTACAGTTAATCAGCAGCTCTAGTCAGGATATGCTAAACTGAAGTAGTGAGTCTTCAGCTGGAATTTAAAAGCTGAGACCGAAGGGGCATCTCTTATAGTAGCAGGCAGACCATTCCACAGTTTAGGGGCCCTGTAACTAAAAGCTCGACCTCCCACTGTTGTTTTATTAATTCTTGGAACCATAAGCAGACTAGCATCTTGAGATCTTAATGTGCAGTCTGGTTTGTAAGTCATGATAAGTTCAGACAAGTAAGCTGGACCGTGGCCATTTAATGCTTTATAATCGTTGCAGAATTTTTTAAACATGTCCTACAAATTTATTCTGGGTGTACAAGGTGAGTTTGATATTCAAATGATAGCTTTTCTTCTTTGTGTGGTCAGACTGCATACCAAAAGTATTTGTTTTTCATTAAGAGCTATTTAAGAAGTTAAAGGTGGCAACTGAGGATATTAGTGAATCAGGAGGCTTCTTTTGGTCAGTGACGTCCTGGAACTGGTAAGTGACTGTGGCGATTATGAAAGGTAAATGCCTAGCTGGCTGGCCTTAATGCTTCACATAAACCTACTTTGTTATGAAAGTTGAGAATATTTGAGGGAGACAGAGAGCTGGGGACCTTCAGCCTGATTCAGTGGCGTAGCATAGTGGGGGCGGCAGGGGCGGTCTGCCCTGGGCAGCACTTTTAGGGGGCAGCAAAATTTCACAATAAATAATAATAATATCTTGTAAAAATTTGAACCATTTCATTTCAGATTTTTGTCGCTCCTACGATTCGGACCGATTGAAATGAGCACAGAATTTTAATTACTTATTCTGTGACAAAACTGGGGAATCCCCTTTCTTTAAATGAATGTATAATAATAACATCTTGCTCATTGTAGCGACTGGCAACACCGTCTGTACTGACTTGTAGGGATTCCCCGTATTTTATTTTGTGCTTGGATTGTTTATGACTAATATTCAGCGAGAATGACTTCTATCATAAAAAGAATAGTGTTCAATATTGTATAATAACACCTGCAAATTAGATTACAGTACAGATAAGTCCCTTCAGGAAAGTCCATGAGTGCTCAGCTTTCCAAACTGTGATTTTAGTGCTCATAAGTACGTTTAGTGATTGTTAAATTATTGAACTTTGTTGAAAAATTGTATTGTTCGTGTACGTATATATTCGACTACGTGAGTATTAAATATTTTATTTACGTTTTTATTTATGTAATTGTATGTTTGACTATCTGCTACGTTGTTCAAGCTTTAATTTATTAAAATAAAAAAATCAGAACAAGTAAATTTCAGTAAAGTAAGTTATATTTTTTTAATTTATTAGTAATTATTTTGAAATGTTCTACGATACTTTCGTTTACGAATCCAACTCATACTTTTATTTATTATAAGTGTCAATAATTATATATTTTTTTGTTTTAGCATCAAAAATGAAAAGAGTAAAAGAAAGTGGGGCATATTACCGTAATAAAAGAAGAACTAAGTTGGAAAATATTAGAAAAAATAAAGGGGCTTTACTTAAATACGTGAAAAGTCCTGTTCCTGAGACGTCAGATTCCACGTTGGGCTTAAATTTATCAAAGACAACTGGGCATTCAAACCCAGAACAAGTTAAAAAAATACAAGAACTTGACACTGTTGATCTGGTACCTGTTAGAAATGTTGACATTGTTCCTGAAGATCAAATTCCAACAACATCTACTCAATTAGAGTCTGCATCTGTATGTCTAGACATGGACCTCGATAGCTTAGAAAAAGGGACTGATACAGCATCGTCATTGTCTGCTATTCAATACCGAAACTTGGACGATATCGGAAAATGGACTGAACACATAGATGAAAATATGCGATTGCATCTCATTCATCAAGGCCAGGAAGTTGTTCAGCATATCAATACTAACTTCGCCGTAGCATCAACAGTAACACGTTCAGATTCGTGTTCTTTAATATCAAAAGGAGAGACAAGACGGCTTACCCAGGAATGGTTTTACCGCACATTAACTACCGGCGAAAAAGTTTTACGTACTTGGATGGCTTATTCTCCTTCCAAAGCATCATTTTGCTTTTGCTGTTGTTTATTTGAGAACGTAAACACACCGAATGGATCAAAGTTTTGCTCATGTGATGGATTTAATACTTGGTGGAAATTAAATCCTAAGGTGTCAAGTCACGAATCAAGTGCACTACACAACCAAAATTATTGCAAGTGGAAGGAGTTGGAGACGAGACTTAAAAAAGGACAGACTATTGACAAGATAGAGCAAAACTTAGTGGCAGAGGAAACAAAAAAATGGCAAGAATTTCTTATCAGAATGTTTGATATTATACAATTCCTTGCCAAACAAAATTTGGCTTTACATGGCCATACAGAAAACGACACCAGTACTAATAGAGGAAACTTTTTAGAATTGGTGCATTTAATTGCAAAGTACGATCCTGTACTTCGTGAACATCTTGTAAGATCTAAAATTTGTCAGTGTGGCAAAATTTCAATCACGTATATGTCAAACGAAATCCAAAACGAATTTATTGCAATTTTGGGAAATAAAGTTCGCCAACATATCATCGGACAAATAAAAAAGGCCAAGTATTATTCGATTATATTCAACAGCACTCCAGACATTTCTCATAAAGACCAAACAAGCCAGGTATTAAGATACGTAGTGATTGAAAATCAGGAAGTACAAGTAGTGGAATCTTTCATAGATTTCATTGAAACAAAAGATAAAACTGCTGAAGGAATTTCAAAGATGATTTTGAGCAAGCTTGAAGCTGATGGCCTCGAGATAAGAAACTGTAGAGGCCAAACATATGATAATGCTGCTGTTATGGCTGGAAGGCATTCAGGAGTTCAGCAAAGAATTAAAGAAATAAATCCCAAAGTACCTTGTTCAAATCATTCGTTAAACCTGGTTTGTTTACACACTGCCTCAGTTGGGGCGAGTTCAGTAACTTTTTTCGGCACATTAGAACGTTGCTATTCATTTTTTTCCATGTCCACACATCGTTGGGAAGTTCTGATAGCAGCTACAGGCAAAAGTTTAAAAAGGGTTCAAGATACGCGGTGGAGTGCAAGAGGCGATGCCGTAAAAATGACATTGCATCATTACAAAGACATTCTCGTCGCTTTGGAAAAACTGACAGAGTCAGGTGAAAGCTTAAACACAAGAACAGATGCAGGAACTTTGCTAGTTAAGATGCATTATTTTTTCTTTCTGTGTTTCTTGGGCCTCTGGCAACCAGTGCTACATGAAGTGAATGATGCACAAAAATATTTACAAACAAAGGGACTTGACATAAGACTGTGCGCTCAGAAAGTAAATGCTTTGCAGATGGTACTGATAGAGAAGCGAGAGGAATGGGCAGATGGCGCTGTAAGTTATGCAAAAAATATGTGTGAAGAACTTGGCATTTCCATTGAACCTCAGAGGCGCATAACGAGAAGGCACATTTTTGATGACGGAACCAGAGATGCCAGCTTGTCTTGTGAAAATGAGTTGAGACGGAAGCTGTTTTCTTTGTTAGATAGAATAATTGTAGAAATTCGTGAGCGTTTTCAGCAGCTACAGAATTTGGCGGATAAGTTTGCTTATCTAACGCTGGCTATATTACTAGATTCGGACGATACTAAATGTAATCTTGACTACACATCTGCCGAAATTGACGAGCAGGACTTCAAGCTGGAACGACTTCGACTGCGGACTTTTATTACTGCCACAGGCAACGAAAATAAATTAATTAATGCGGACCCACTTGAATTATTAAAATTTATTGTGAAATCCAAGCTGGAAGATACTCTGCCCAATATTATAATAATGCTCCGAATATTCCTCACAATTGCCATAAGCAATGCCAGCTGTGAGAGGAGTTTTTCAAAATTGAAATTGATCAAAAACTATTTAAGATCAACAATGAGTACTTTAAGGCTAACCAATCTGGTTATCTTGTCTATTGAGCAAGAGGTATGTGATGCTATAGACATTGATAGTGCAATAAAAGACTTTGCTCAAAAAGTAGATGAATAAATTTGTAGTTAAAGACAGTTTTGTTTTTAATTCTAACAATTATATTGTTTTTCAATAAAAATATAAATAGTAACAGTATCGTTCTAGTTCTAATTGGAAGTCGATTTGTGTTTTATATTCAATTTGCTAATAACTTCATCTTGTCGATCGTCAAGGTATAATCATAAGTGTTCTATACTTGTTATATCAATGTAAGTGGCATACATATAAGAGTTTTTGTAATAAATGTGATTATTATATTGTAAAACATACTGTATATACATGACTTTTTTATTTGTAACCTGTACAATACACAATAATGATGATTGTTCTTGCCGAAAAATTCTTTAGAATTACTGTATATTTTAGTCTTTTAAATTGAAATATCTAAATAAGGGGGCGGCGAAATTTTCTTCCGCCCCGGGCGGCTGACACCCACGCTACGCCACTGGCCTGATTGAACCTGAAATGCATATGTTGAAGAACTCGACATCAGCCAAGTAAGCAACTACACACTGAGTTTCATCACCAGCAAAATATTAATAAAGAAAGGATGGCCCACTAGAAGACATTATTGTAAAATTATAGACTTTTGAAAAACTGATGAACACTTGCATGTGGATTGACCATACTGAATAATGTGCTGGCATATTTCTAAACCTCACTTTAGTATAATTTAGTATTTTTAAGGGCGGGTATAGATTCCCATTTATGGATATGTTGCTGTGACAAGTTAAGTGTTTTTAGCAAGGTAATCGCTGCCAACCCCCAAGTAACCTGTAATGATGGTGTGGTAAACCCAGCCGTACGATTTTTGTACTCAGATGTTCAATATGTGCATCTTACTTTTATGATATGTCATATTTCTTTGTTATTATTATAATTTTTTCCAAGATGCAGAGTTGGTTTTATATGTGTTTTACACAAAGTATCAGAACTCTTTTTCTTGGTGAAGGTAATGGTACAGTTTTCAAATTCTGTAGCACTGTTTTGTTTTCCATTATTGCTGCAATTCTGTGGCATCGTTGCAAAGACACAATGGTTTGGGGCTGGTGGTTTCTGGAAGTTGAAGTCACTCATGTGACACTTTACAAGCCATGGCCACATGTTTGATTTGATACATAATAAAAGCTTTACAGGATGTTTTTACTACGTTTTCTCTATTACTGGACTTTCTGCAAGATTCATTTGATTTAGATTTTTGGTTCCCTTTTTGGTTTTCATGATCATTTTTTTGATTTCCTGGTTCTGACGTGATTCTTTTCTTCTTTGTTCTTGTTGCCTGTCACTTTGTTTATTGCTAGCAGAAAAAAATCTTGGACAATATGGATTCTGAAACAATTGTTTAGGCAATAAATATAATACAGACTGAGTAAAGGAAACAAACAAAACCTAAATAAATTAGTTCTCTAACTTGAGCAAATTTTCAGATGACTTGTCTATCAATGGCTGTATTAACACTAGAATTACCAGAGCCTACGAAAACACTTATACATCTGCCCACCTTAAAACGCTTCACACCTTTCTGTCAGCATCTTTTATCCTTTAAATGTGTTGATAAGCAGCAAACAGCAAGCAGCCTGCTATCACATCCCCCACCGGCGCACAGATTTCTCAGCTCAAGTCTGTTTACCTGCATGTCAGCTGCTTAGAGTTGTATAGAGTGAAAAGTCAAGCAAAATGACACCTTTTATAAATACTATATTGTTATTTGGAACACTTGCATTTCATGTGTGTTCATGTGTGTTCCATGTCTACAAAGATCTATGTAAACACATTGTTTTTTAGTTTTATTCTCACTCACGTTCACACTCCCACAACACCTCCCAGTCCCTCCCCCCATCCCCTAATCTGACGCTGTTTTACAGGGAATTCTTAAATGTCATATATACCCAAGTCTCTCTTTTTTTGTCAGAACGGCTTTGACATCATGGATCAAAGGGCGCATACTAATTCAGTGTGAGCAGGAACACTCAAGAATAAAGCTGAATAAAAAGAATTGACATCCACAGTCATTATCAGTCATGCACAACACTCACATCCACATCCACAGTTTTCCCAGTCTTGTTCGTGCACAAAATCTGACACGGTTTTTAAAAAAAGAGGGGGTGTAACAAAACAAGTTTGTACCACGTCTTTATTTGAAAATGGCATCAGATCGGAAGGGGGGGGGGGTGTGTCTGTAAGCTTGAACATGAATCAGACAATAAAACTGGGGGGCTGCACTGAATAAGCTCCAGTTTTATTCTCTCAATCACGATCACGCTCTAACACCCCTCACCCCGCCTTTCGTGATCTAACAGCGCCAGCATAAATTTACACCCGATCTGACGCTGTTCGTTTTCAAATAATATTGCATTAGTGCGATGATGTTTTCTGATTCATTTTATACCCAATATTTGTCTCTTTCTTTTTTTTCTATGTGCTGCTTCGACATCATGCACCAGAAGGCATGAGCTTATTCAGTGCAGCAGGAACACTCAATAAAACTGAATAAAAAAAATAAAGTGACGGTGAGATACGAAGAAGGCAGATTCACCATTGTTTGTGTGTCAGCTTTTATCCCTCCAGATTAGAGAATGTCCAGTTTGATCTGGCTTTTACATACAAAGGACGGTGCATGTGCCCAAAACATTAACATTTATATGTTACATAAAAGCCAGATCAAATGTTATTTACCCATTTACCTATATTTATTTACTTACTTCCTACAGTCACAAGTAGAGTGCATAACTTCCCATGTACATATACAAAGTACAGTGATGGCAAAAGTGCATTTTTGATATGATGTAGAAGCGTCGTCATGATTTGAGTTCCCCTCTGTTATAGCACGTCTATGTGAAAATAGCAGTGTCAAATGCAGAGGGGGTGAGTGGTTGGTGGGGAGTTCGGATCGTGAACGCAGCTGAGAGAATAAAACTGAATAAAAAAAAAAAAAAACCAAAGCTAACCTTTACAAGTATCATAAATTACACCGGCTGTTACAGACTGGATCAAATGTATGTTTTTATTCTAAAATAGAATACAAGCAGCTCACTTCTTAAAACGGACTCGTCCGGGATGGAACCCGTGAAGCTTTGATTACCAGTCAACAGTTGATACCATTGCGCCACCAAAGTTATCGTAGCAAGTGTGTGTCAATGTCGCGCCCTAACCGGGTTGTTTTTCTGCAGATTTTTGAATGGAGGCGCATTTGTTCTGTTATACGAGTTTGTACCTTTTGTGAAAGTGTTTCTTTGATATTTGGAATTTAGGCTTCACACATTATACACTTCATGTCTACATTTTGTCAGTTATTACTAAAACATGAAAAACGTTTCTGTTTTAACGATGTGTTTACATAGATCGTTGTAGACATGGAACACACATAAAATGCATGAGTTCCAAATAACGATATAGTATTTATAAAAGATGTCATTTTGCTTTACTTCTCACTGTATAGAACTCTAAGCAACTGACACGCAGGTGAACAGATGAGCTGAGAAAAATGTGCGGGGTGGGGGATGTGATAGCAGGCTGCTTGCTGTTTGCTGCTTATCAACACATTTAAAGGACAAAAGACGCTGAAGGAGAAGTGCGAAGCGTTTTAAGGTGGGACGGATCTACGAGTTTTTTCATAAGCTCTGGTAATTCTAGTGTTAATACAGCCTTTGATAGACAAGTCATCTGAAAATTTCTGTAGATGGTAAGCGCTGGTAATTCTAGTATTAATAATCTTATAAGGAAAGTCTTCTCCATCACAGGGCAACCCTGGACACATGAAAAGCTGTTGTGGAAAAGATTTCCTACATCCCTTGCAGTAGGCACTCTCTTGGAGCACTTTTAACCATAGGCTCCTTCCTCCAAAGTGAGCTAATAAGTGCCTCTGGGGTCTTTTCTGTCCACTGCTATCAAGCAATTCAATGCTTTCACCCAATGCACTCACTAAGTTTATTTATTTATCAATTGATTGGCTGTATTGTCTGTCATGTAAGTCTTTATTGTTTGTTTATGTTTCAGCTGCTTTATGCATTTAAATTTCCCTGTGGGTTTAATGAAGTTTAATCTAATCTAATTTAATATAACATAATACAATATAAGATTAATATTGTCTCTAAATAGTGTTATGATTTTTTGTCTCAGAATATAACAAAATATACAAAATGCCAAAATTAAACCTTTTTTCCAAAATCGTCTCTGCGGCCTATTATTCAAAAAGAGTCTTCCCTCTTTATTGTCTTATGATTTAAGGAAAAACCCTAATCTTTAAGATTAGTGGAAGCAAAAAAACTCCAATTCAATAATAATCAAATACATTTTTTTTAATTGATTAGACACACAAAAATTGCTTTCAAAAAACAAAACAAAAGTAATAAATGCAAAAAATGGGTATTCCTGACAAGGAACCAAACTAAACAAAATCTAATTTGTAATCCAAAAAACTAGTGCCAAAAACACCCCTGTAAAAGTCTAGTATTAAAATCATAACAATACCAAACGCAATGTCATTCTGTAGCTTGTAACAAATAAAAAGAAGAATTGTGTCTGCTGGCCAAATCTCTCCACAGTGAAGCACAAAACGTGAAAAAAGAGATTTTTTTTTCAAACTAAAAAAATCTTACTGAGAACTATCAACAAATTATTTAATTATGAAATTTAGGGTTTTGAAAATTAATTGTATTTATTAAATTTTGGAAAAATGCTAAATTGTATAACCAAGTGTTCTTCTCAAATGTTTTCTTATCTTGCAAGTATCTCAATAAGCACAGGAAGCGGGTCTGATATTCCATGTCTTGCTGTCATGACTGGTGATATTGGAGCAGTTGATGAGCAGTCGTCGGATTTATTTTGCAGTAAAACTGACATCATTTGCAAGTAATTTTTTTTGCTAAATTATTACAAGATGGCCAATTAACTTGCCACTCTCCAGCCCACAGATACTCGACTCTGCAGCATAGAGTCCAAAATGAGTAGCAGTTTCAGAGATGAATAGAAATGCCTTCATAATTATGGATAGTGGATTTATATGGCCACCTCCCTTTCACATATGCAGTAGTTCTATAGTTACTGTATGTGATGTCAATTAACAGTCCCATTCTCCCCAGGATGCTGTGCTTTCAAACTAAATCCTCCTTCTGCATCTTTAAACCTTTCAAATGTTTTTAAATATTTTCATCATTTTGCTGTGTTTTTATGTGTTAATATCAAAAAGACTGATTCAATTCTAAATATTCAATAGCCTAAGAATATTGCATCAATTTTTAAATATTCTTTTTGTGTTCACAAGTATTAGAAAAATAAAAGGAATGCTTTTTTATCACTTGACCTTTCAAAACACTGAAATAGTCATAGATAATACTGAAAACCAAGGCAAGAGTTATCATTGTATTTTTACACTAGAGTTTTGTTACCTACAACGTTCTCCAATTAAATTGAAAAATTCAAATCTCTGTAGATTTATTAAACAAAAATATTCAAGTTTTGCAAATAAAATTTTCCAAGACAAATGTCACAGGTTCAGACAAGAGTTCCCTTGACACAGTTCTTTAGCCAAAGTTCTAGTTTCCCTGCTGATTTATTAACTTTCTTTAGACTCTCTGGATATTTGAGGATCTGTTTTTAAACTCAAATTTTACTTTCTAATGCTTAAATTATTTCCAAGACATATGCTTATTTTTGACATATTTTCAGTGTCAAAATTCCTGCATGGGAGTAAACATGTTCTTAATTCATTTTTCCATAACAGATACATATTTTATTTTACATACACATATTTTACTGTAACATCTCATTAGTTTTTTTTTTTTTATCCCGTATTCACAGTGTGATAAAAGGTCAGTGTAAAGCATGAGTTTAAATAAATAATTAGGCTGTGGGCGGCACGGTGGCGCAGTGGTAGCACTGCTGCCTTGCAGTAAGGAGACCTGGGTGCTCAGGTTTCTTCCCACAGTCCAAAGACATGCAGGTTAGGTGTACTGGCGATCCTAAATTGTCCCTAGTGTGTGTTTGGTGTGTGGGTGTGTCCTGCGGTGGGCTGGCGCCCTGCCCGGGGTTTGTTTCTGCCTTGCACCCTGTGCTGGCTGGGATTGGCTCCAGCAGACCCCCATGACCCTGTGTTAGGATATAGCAGGTTGGACAATGACTGACTGACTGACTAATTGGGCTCCAGAATGTGCAGGCTGTGAACAGGTATCAGTGTGCGCATGCCGGCACTGCTCCAGAATTGATTGGGGTGTTTGTCTGATTGCGCATTCATGTGCAAATACAAGTGGATCAGTCAGGTACCTCATTCACACCTTGGACTGGGTGGAGGACCACTCCTGCTCCTAGTGGGGCAAGATATAAGGAAGCCTGCACAGGAGAGAAGGAAAAAAGAACAGCGGAGGATTAGATCAAGAATAGAATAGCCAACAAGCAAGAGAAAGAGAGAGAGAGAGAGAGGGACAGAGCAATCATTAGCTCTGCGAAAGAGCAAAGGATTAACTCTCTAAGGGCAGATCATCCCCACTGATTTTTCAGAGGAGCAGGTTCAATAATGGTTGAGTCGTCCTCCGGGATCCGAAGGAAGCCAGGTGTGCGAGAAGGACGATAAAAGGACAACTTATTCAGAGTGGTTTAGGAGACACCAACAGTGACAGCCAAGAAGGGGATCAGTAGGGAGGGCCCTGGCTGCTGGAGTCACTGCCCGCTGAGCAAGCTATGGGTGAGCCAGGTAGACAGAGAGGGAGTGGCACTTGGCTCAGTTTGGGAAGAACCGAGAAAGATTAAGGACCCAATGACTGCTGTTTCTAGTTTCATTTTGGATTTATATATTAATTGGAATTTTAACCCATGGAGTATTCACTGTTTCTTTATGGATCATTTATTTATGGACGACTTTTATGCACTGCATTTTTTGAACATTTTTCTCTGGTTTTAATTAAAAACACTTGATACTTTTGCACCAACCCCTTGCTGAATGTGTGTGTCCTTATATCTCTACCACTGCTCCAGAAATTTGGGCAATTCCCCCTTCTACCCCATAGATGTGGTAATGTGTACAGGCATTCTTGGGGACCATTTTGCAATGTCTATTTTACATATGTCTTTTTTGTGTCCTTCTTACTGCATGTGATGTGCTGCACACAAAAGAGCAAAAGTAGATGGATATGGGAATGAGTGAGGGCTAAAGCTATGCAGAGAAGTAGTTGAGTGCTGTTGGGTAAACCTTACCTCCATTTCAAAAAAAATATATGCTGCAAACTCAAAAAGTGACTTTCCATCCCTGCCAAGATCTTGATACTGGCGGTGGTTGGGGTCCTCAAGATTTTGCTCCTGAGAAGAGGTTAGAATTAGTAAAAAAAGTTTTGTTTTGATTCCCAGACAGCTCGGTTGATCCAAGAATTGTTGGATGAAAGTTCTGAAAAACATGAAGATCCCAAGCTAGCTCTCAAGGACTGTCTTTAGTTGTGTTTTTTAACATTCTTTAACTTTATATTGTTTTATAATAGTGAACTTTTTATGTCCATTTTTCGCTTTTTGGAATATGTTTTAGAGACTATTTTATTTCTATGTACACCCACTACTCCCAAAACTACAAGTAAAGTGTAGTCCAAGACCTGTGGTCAGATTTATAAAACTATAATAGGCCCAAAATGTTCTTACACAGCTTTCCACACAAACGTTAGGATTTATAAAAGAAAACTTGTTGGGAAAATGTGCATATATTTATGGCAACTCTGACCCATACATATGCAACATTTTGGAGAAACTGGGAAATAGTGACACTTTTGATCAAGTAGAAAACTGCAGCCAAACCAACTAAGTTACTCATAAAGATAATAATTCATATCACAGAGCTATTATTATAATATGAGTTGACATGACAAACATATTAAACCTTAAAAGTGAAGAATACGATGTACGGGCTCTATTTTAGTTTTGGTTTTTCATCAGTTCATATGACCTACCTGTTGTCACTTATCAGGGAACTGATCAATGAGTCAGGAAAAAGTCAGCCAAGCTTCATTCCATCATACCCAATGTGCTAGAAGCCATTAGCTAACCGATGAGGTACTACATTCAGTATTCGTTTGATATGGGTGTACATACATAAAACATAACAGGTTTTTTCTAGCATAAAAAGGCAATTTGCAGCAGTGTTGGGTTTCCTAACTTAACTGAAACACTTTACTGCACTCACTGCAATAAAGTACTTAGCAAGAATGAATCTTCTTTTGTTAACCATAACTAGTCACATTCCGAGAACGCATAAATCAGCTGTGATGCCAACCTGACATTGATTCACATCTGGGCTAGTTGGCCTTTGTCAGCCTGTGATTTGTTTATTTTGAGGCAAAATAGCTTTGGCAGATGTGACAGTAGTGAACGTGGAGGCTGGCTTGTTGGTAAGGTAACTGGACAAACCTTCATTTCTTCAAATTGCCTGTAATATTCATTGTTACAGTAATCATGTTATTACATATGCCAGGTGATAGTGGGCAACCACTCAAATGCTGATGCCTTATGCCTTTCTGACCCTAGAGTGCAAAGGAAAAGCACTACAATGCTGTACATGCTCTTGGCACACTCAGTTGCAGAGTGGACCATAAGGCTGCTCTACCAACCAATGAAGGTCTGCTTCATTGTAATTGCATATGTATGAGGTTCATTACCATAGTCTAGATATGGTTGTTTCAGGGTGGTAAGTGGGTGAAGTTTTAGATACTGTCACGCTTTGGTCACAGTTTTGCACAGAAATACAGGAGGTTGTGGAGACATGAACTTTATTCAAACACTGCAAACGAACATTTGTCTCTTTTTCAAAAGTTTAAACGTGCTCCATGACATGATAGAGATGACAGTTCTGTCAGGAGCAGAGAATGTCAGAGAGAGAGAGAGAAAGAAAAGCAAACAATCAATTCCAAAGCTGACAGGCGCTGTACAAGGCTTTTAAGTAAGCAGAATACCGTGCGAGAGGTTTATCACGCGTTATAGCGCAAGTAAGGAGCAATGTGAAGGTAGACTGTCAACTGTTTAAAGGGTTTTCCCAGGAGCGTCTGTGTCCTCTGAGGGTGTGATCAGCCCTCCAGCTTACAATATGTTTAGATACCCATTGAAATGTGCGTATGGCAGATTTTATAAATTAGATTTTGTTTCTTGACATACACTTTTTCTGTTTTGTTGGTGTAAGTATATTTCCATGCTCAAATCCACATAAAGTTTTGTAAATGACACCTCTGGAGTTATTTGGCTCTGAGACAAAGTTTGAGACATTATTTAAAAAGTGCCCCTTTGGAAATGGGTTTTCAAAAATATTATTCATAGTATTGTCAAATATTCTGTTCTATAAAAGAAAAGCATTTCACTAGACATACACTGTAGTTTAAAACTCACTGTCTTATTTCAGATATTAAAGAAATCACATTTTCTGTGCTCTTGTGCTTGTCATTGTGCTCTGTCTATTGTTTCCTTAATTAACTGAATGTTAATAGAAATGTGTTCTTCATATAAGCATTTCTCCTTAACTTAAGAAGGGGGGAGGGGTGCATGATGCATGGTAGACAAATTTTTACCAGTGTAAAAACATATTTTTAGTTTATTTTAGTAAAAAAATAAAGTACAAGACACTGTGAATGCTGAGTTACATCATGAAGGGTTTGTGTGCTCTTGGACGTCTTCTACTAATATCTTGCTCAGTCTTACCTTATAAGCATGAGCTTTCTGCTCTGTGTTTGCATTGTGTGAGAGGCCAACACCTTTACACACACAGTATTACATTGTAATTTGCTTTCTTAGGTTAAAAAGTAACTGTGTACCCTTCATTTCATATAAATGTAATCTAGCTATTGAAATATGTACTTTAACAGGAAATTAGTGTTTTTATTTTAAAATGTTTTCTTCTTTCTAATACAGAACTGTTAAAAAGGCAAGAAGCAGTGCTGCTAAGTATCAGCTGTGCCGAAAAGTCAGAAAAAGTGTGATATGCTACATTTATTTTTAATGAATGCTTTGGGGCATTCAAGTCAATTTCCAAGGAGCCATTGCTAGTCCTCCTGTCAAAAGTCAATTGGGAGTCCAGTAATAAAATCTAAGTGGCTTCTTTTAGGTTTAGTAGGGATCACAATAGTACTAACATTTGACTAACAAAATAAGTCCATTTAAGTAAGTGGGGAGAAGAGAATCTATATATATAATTCACTAAGGCAAAACACCCATGGAAGGCACGCCGCAAGGGGCGTGGATTCACTAAGCCGCCGACAAGTAAGACACCTATGGCGCACGCAGGAAGGAGTGACGCCCACCAACTCCAGGACCATTGGATACGACGACAACTTGCAGAGCCACGCCCACCAACTCAGATGCGACGACACAGAAAAACCGGCGTCATTTATATTCATCTGTCGTACAGGCCGCATGCACTTCCGAGCCACGTTGACTGTTCATAGAGGCATGTTTCTTGCGGAGGTGAATCGCCATATGCAGTGTGTAAAACGGTTTGCGAGGGGTATCCCATGGGATCCTTAAAATGATCCTTTACAACTGAGGTTAAAACACAATGAAGTAAGCAGTCTTTAAAAACCGAGTTTTCGGAAACGCCGCATGACCGCATGCACCATAGCAAACTGTTTTACACGCTACATACAACAATTCGCATCCACGACAAACATGCGTCTTCTTAGATGGTCCTGCAGGAACACGAAAGACGTTTCCCTGCCCACCAACACTCCTTTTTCACCGGCCCACGTCTACCCTCGCTCTCTAGGCATTCACACTGCCTGCCTATGTGCCCGGACGCAAAAACTCACCGACCACCCAGTTAGTCCCTTTCGTCTGTGCTAGGAGTCCACATGCACGTCTGAGCCACGTTGACTTTTCATTATTCTTTTCGGTTTCGACACCCAACCGCGTCCACCATGAAAAACCATGTGAAAGGAACAACGAAGCCCCACCTCGCTACTACCATGGTCAGGTGTCTTGGTGAATTATATAGAAAAAAGCAGCCACAACCGCACAGAGCAATGAAAAGTCTACGTGAGTCACAGGTGCATCTGGACTGTGCAAAGACGACAACGACTCAAGTGCCGAGTTGGAGGTGGGCACATGAGCAGGCAGTGCATACTGAACGAGAAATTCAGTCACGGACGATTGTGTGTTGGTTCGTTCCGTGCATTGTTACAATGTTGCTTTTCTTGCTGATTACATTACCGATTTTTCAAATGTTAATTTTCTCCCTATGCTTAAAAATCATTAAAAAACCGGCCTGATTATGCGGCATATGGTACGCCGCGGGTTGGCTAGTTTCCATAAAATCAACACTATAGAAATGAAAGAAAAATTAGAAGTATATTAAATCAACTGAGGCATCACATTCATGGAAAATTATGGGGTTTTTTTTAACTATTTAAGCTTCCATAGGAAAAAAAAATTCTTCTTGGTTAGGTCTATTCAAAATTATCTGCTGACTTAGGAAAGGTATACATTCTAGCAGCTTAATAAAATTGCCAGCATTGTAGCACAGGCATGTAGAATTAATCAAAAGTGTTTATTAACCACAAACACACAAGAGAAGGATAATTAGTGAGAAAACAAATGAACAACAAGATTGTATGCTGATGCCCAAGTGGGCTTTTGATACAGGCTGTTGACCAGACTGGTTTGCCACTTTGCCACCTCTCAAAACAAACACCATTTCAAAACTTTTATTTTTTCGCAGCGCATGTCTGTCCATACTGGTATTCAGGGAAACCATTGGCTAGCATTTTTAACTCATGGCTCTGAGGCTAGGGACCTTCGCTGTCTATCAGAAGGTTACCAGTTCAAATCTAAGAAGTGACTCTACTCCATTGGGCAAGGCCCTTAACCTGCAATTGCTTTGTCCTGGATATGATGTTAATCTGCATCCATTCTTGCAAGAAGGTCTTCCAACTTAAAGAGAAATCTTGGATGTTGGTGGCAGGCTTGGCACTCCATCCACCATAAAATACCTCACATTGTTCCAATGTGGTGCTGTGGTGCACCGGCTGCACTCGGGTCCCAATCCAGATGGTTTGGCATGTGGTGGGTGCAGCAAAGTGTAACAATATTTTTCTTTTTTTATTATCACTTCTTTGTTAATTTTTGAAAACCTGTATATACAAAGCTTGAAGTGTTGGGAGAAACTGACAGAGAAAATGATGAAGGTGTCTCTTGTCTGTCTATTGTATTTGATGATCAGTATATGTTTCCATGTTACACTTTGTTACCCTTAAAGAAGTTAAGACGTTTTTTTATTTCTTCTGAAATGCCATTTGTTCACTTACAAAGAGATACCTGTCATCTTCTTGTCTTCCTTCTTGAGCAACATATTTTCTGCATCACACTCAGACAGTTGGGAAAGTGACATAATGCTTACTTTGCTAATCAACAAAGATAAAACTGGCTGACGAGGAAAAAATCTGCAGCACTAATGCAAAACAAGTATTTTACAATCTGTACATCTATGAAGATGCTCTGTTTTAATTTCCTCTATATTCTTGATTAAATGCTTCAGATTAAATTGGAATCGTTTGAGTTTTGAAACATTGACAATTAAAGATTTCTTCAAAGGTAAGTCAGGACTTTCATTAGAAATGAAATGAGTAATGATGAATATGAATATCTTTTAAATGGAAAGAAGGCTGATGCTTATGGTTCCTTCTCTACTCAAGGCTAAGGTTTGTGGAATTTAACGAGCCTCGGCACAGACAGACCACAGAAGTCTGTCACAGTGCACAACATAGTGTACAAATCACCCCAATTAGGCTTAGTCCCGTCTTTCTCTTTCTTTCTCTCTCTCCCTCTCTCTTCTCTGCCGCTTTCACTCCTACACACACAAGCTCTGTCCTCCACCTTCCGACTCCGGCTCTTCGAATGGTGTGAAATGGCATCTTTTATACCACACCCGGAAGTGCTCCAGGTGCCCCCCAATCATCTTCTGGCAGCACTTACAGGTGTGGCAGAAGTGCTGCATGGGAACCCAGATCCTCTTCTGGCAGCACTTCCGAGTGTGCTGCAATCCAAGGCTTTGGAGCTGTCCAGGCGCCCCCTGGCGGCAGACACGGGCCCCAACAGGGTTCAGCTTCCAAGCTCCAGTCCCATGGCCCCAATGCAAACCAGGGGGGCTGCCCTCTCATGTTCCAAGGGATGTGACATGTCCTCTCCCTTGGTCCTCTCATCAGAAGGGTGTTCCGACCGGACAAGGCCCTCGGCCATCTGCCATAGGTTGTAAGGTAGACTTAGCAGCATGTAATGCTGTTGGTTCAATTTTTATTATATTGCATACATGTTTGTCACATTACCATCTTTTTTTAATAAAGGACTTCTCAAAAATATAAATGAGAAATCTGCATTAGGAATTGTCTCTTTCTTGATACCTTTAATAATATCCTTATAAAAGAAAGGCTACATAACTCCAAAGAGTCAAAGTGAAAGCTGTTGATTCATACATTTAAGCATCTCCTAATTTTTAACAATGCCACAAATATGTTTTATGTGTGTTTTTTTTTTTTTTACATTGTCCCTTCTGATTATTCTTGAAAACGTTTATGAATCCCAAAGTGAATTTTCTAATCTGGTGGCTTAATGACGATCACTGAAATTACTGACCAGTAGCCTCTACAGTAGCCATATGGAGACTATTTGGGCTGAAGAAGCATGGACGTGACCCTAATTAAATCTTAAAAAATAACCTTTCAGAAGAAATAGTGTCTTATCCATGAGGCACACCAGTCATCTACTATGCCACGTGTACTCCCATGGTTTCAGAACAGTAAAGAACTGGTATCTATTTGTTCAGATCTGATATTAGACTTTGCTTAAATGGATTCCATTTTATTTATGGTTATTCTTGGTTGTTCAGTGAAATGCAAACACTATCATATATTGTTATTGTAGTATGCATGTTTGCCTGTTCTATTATTCAGATACTGCAAGATTTATTACTGCTTATGGTTTATAAATCCTTAAATAATCTCGCTCCATCCTATATCTCGGAATGCCTCTCACCTTACACTCCAAATCATAATCTCAAATCTTCAAATGAGTGTCTGCTTATAATTTCAAGAGCTAAACTTAAAAGAAATAGTAAAGTAGCCTTCTGCTGTTGTGCACATAAAATCTGGAACAGCTCACCAATAGGAATTTGCAGGGCTAATATGGTGGAGCACTTTGAAAAACTGCTAAAAACACATTTTTTAATATGGCTTTCTCATACCTTCATTTTAGCTTAATCCCAATACTCTGTATATGCATTTGATTATCATTGTCATTCATGGTGGCTCCAAAATCCGTACTAACCCCTACTTTCTCTGCTGTTCTTTTTCTGGTTTTCTGTGGTGGTGATCACCACCTGATCAAAACACTGTGATGTCCCTTCATTGATGGATTAAAGGCCAGAAGTCCACATGACCGTCATCACCAAATTCTTCCATGAGAACCCTAAATACTGTACAATGAGGACTGATTGAGGTCATTTATGTTAGGTAGAATGCCTAGAAGGGTCTGGGTGGTCTCGTGGCCTGGAACAACTGCAGATTCTATTTTTTTCTCCAGCCGTCTGGAGTTTTTTTTTTGTTTGTTTGTTTTTTCTGTCCTCCCTGAACATCGGACCTTATTTTTATTCTATGTTAATTAGTGTTCCATAATTTTATTTTTTATATATTTTTTTCTTTTTTCTCTTCATCCTGCAAAGCACTTTGAGCCATATCATGTGTATGAAAATGTGCTATATAAATAAATGTTGTTGTTGTCTTCTTCTTGAGAAATAACCACATTCTTAAAAAAAAGCTATTTCTGTTGAGGTCTGATGAAAAATCTGCAATGGTTGAACATCCAGGTTAGTAATCAAGACATTCAAGTATCTAACCAAATCTCTATTAAATGTTCCTAAGGCTTGTTGTCAGTCACCCTAGATATGATAACAAAATCTCAAAATGGTTAAAATCTTAGAAAATAACATAGCTGTCATTTTAATGACATACATGGTCTTTGTTTTATAAATGCTCAACAAGCAGAAGTAAACATTTCAGTGAGGTATGTCTTATTTTGAAATGTACCAGAAAAAGGAACCATGGACTTACAAAGTATTGCACAGCTTAAAAGAGCTTAGAATTGTACAGTACATTGTGTTGACATTGAGTATGTATAAATTAAAATGTCTTTTTTTTCAAACAACTGTAGAGATTACACCATTTCACATTATGCTCCATTACAGCCTGCCTCGGTGAATTTTTGTGTTTCATTAATATTTAAACTAGTGTGAACCTTGTAAAAGATTCACACTGCAACAACCTCTTCAGTATCACAATATCTACAGTTAAGTATCATCCAATAACATTAAAATTATGGCCAGAGATAACATTTAACATGTAACACAGGAAATTATTTAATACTGCTTGCACCAGTTATGAGCGCATTCAATACAGGAAATGAAACTCACAACAAGTATTGAAAAAACAGATGAAAAGCAAAAACTACCAGTGCCACCTTACACATGCTTGATCAATACAACCTGCGTTTGGTTTACTGTGGTGCAATCATGTGGCATTGCATTGTGTAGGATGTTTGCTGTAATCTGTTACTTGTGTCCTCTCAGACATTTGTTGGAAATTGAAAATAACGTGGATTTTATTTTCATTTTAATTATGCATCAACCACCCTCCACCTCCTCATAGTGAAATTCCAGTCCCACTTTGCTAGATTTGCCCTGAGGTCAACCTTGCTTCACGGTCACGTTCAAATTCTAATTCTTTTCTGCAGAGTTTCAGATAAAAAGGTTTTCAGATGTCACACACGTGCAAGTAGGAGGATGTTGTATGGACCAAGTGAAGGTAATTCCACGCCAAGCCAGGGGGTGGTGGGGTGCACTAAATCTTCTCCTGTTATGTCTACAGATCAGCCGCAGGAAAACCTATCTGACTCAGCCTCGAAGACCTCACTTCCGGCTCCGGTGACTCGACTGATGTCACTTCTGGGACTGGCTCCTCGACTGACGTCAGAAGACGATCACTTCCGGTTCCCCTATGTCACTTCCAGTCTGACTGTTTAAAACCACCATCTTTGCAACTCAAGTTCAGTTCTGTTTTGGACTGAGTCTTATGAATATCTCTGTTCCTTTCAAAACCTTTTGCAGCCATGTATAATATAGGTGTGGCTGCCCCAAACCTTTTTAAGTGTGGCAAATCTGATCTTTTTACACAAATAACATAAATCTTAAACTCTTAGTGTACAGGGTAAATTCCGCTTTAAAACCTCTTAGCATTTTAGTACGTAGATACTGACACAACTGTTGAAAATTTCGCCAAAACAAATGGCTTGAAATGGCTTGAAAATACATTACTACTGTATAACATTCAAAATTGCAGTTTGTAGGTTTTGGTCACTGCAAATGCATCCACTATGTCTCCCAGGTCCAATGATCTTCAAACAACTGAAAATTAGAGCTAATAATGAAAGGGTCGCTTGGCACATGGTAGATCACAAGTGAGATTTTTATCAATTTTAAAGGTGAAAAGCTTCACTCACCAGAGGCAACAGTGATAGTAAGAGCCAGGAGGAGTCGTACTGCAATAATCAAGTTTCCACAGAATTCCAGCATCTGTTCATTGTATTTTAAGCCAACCCAGAAATGACTGAACTGTCTAAACAATCCAAATCAATCTAATTTTTCGATTTGCTTAATTACTATCAGGTTTCTAATGCATGTATTTTCCTGACAAGCCCTAAGATAACTGTACATTTTTGGCAGGTTAAGCTGTCTGTACTGCCGAAAAATCTTGAGTTGTAGATGCAGCAGGAGTCAAGAAACACACTTGTATTTAGTGTTAGGTTTACTATTTTCTAGGTTTTTTCAATTGCTTCTGTGCCTTCAGAGTTTAGCTGGTTCACTGCAAAAACATTTGTGTTTTCACTTTTGCTGCCAGCTGGATGATTCACTTTGGGACATTGGTTTCTTTTCCTAGCCAGATGTTGACATTTATTTCAACTATTAATGTTATTCTAATGACAGATTTAATGAGTTTTTCGCTATAGAAATGTAATCAGATATTCTGCTGTGCCACTGTAAAAAAAAACTTCATAAATGTATTTGTTCAGTGTGTGTGAGACACTCCTGTGCTAACAATTCCATTTCCGCTCCAACAGTCCCAATTCCACAGTTTAGTTCTAACCCTCTTTGATTAACTGAATCAACATTACTGATTCTATACTACTTTCCACTGTTTCCTGGTTGTTCTTTTCCTCCTGTTCTTGTTTTCATCCCACTTTTAAATCCTTTATTATTTCTGAAAATGGTGTAATTACATTTAACATTACTTAAAAAGCAACTCTCACCAAATCTGGCAATGGAGATTTAATTAATTAATGGATTCATTACATTTATACAGCACTTTTCTCACTACTCATAGTGGATGGCTGTTTCAAACCACCACCAATGTGTATCTTCCACCTGGATGATGCAATGGCAACTATTTTTGCACCAGTACACTCACCAGACATGAGCTATTAAATGGTGAAGTGGTGAGAGAGATAGCCAATTAGAGACTGGGGATGATTAGGGGGCCAGAATCAGTAAGTTGAGGTGGACAATTTAGTCTGGACATTGGGCTATACCCTACTCTTTAGAAAATATGTCAAGGGATCTTTTATGACCACAAAGAGTCAGGACCTCAGTTTTATGTCTCATCCAAAGGAAGTCCTCATGTTTACAGCACCATGACCCCATCACTGCACATTATATGCACAGGGTAAGTGCCATCTGCTGGCCTCACCAACACCTTTTGCAGCAGCAACCCAAACATTTCCTAGATTGTCTCCCATCCCATGTTTTTCCAAGTACTGGGCAGACCCACACATGCTTAGCTTCAGGTGGATTACCTGTTCTGTAGTGCATATCATATGGCTGCTGGGCCTCCCTAACTAGGGGTGTACAACTGTGTCATTGAAGTGTGTCAATTCAGTGCTTCAAAAAGTGGTTCTTGCAGATCTGTCATTGCAATCCTATGTGAATGGACAGCTTCAAGTCTACCTCCTCAGGCAACTGCCTGCCTGTCCTGTGCCGTCACTACACTTCTCTCTTTATATCCAGTTTGTTTAATTATTGACTTTTACTGTTATGTCATATCACACTTTGCTAAGAATGCAGACTCTTTGGCAGTACTTTTAATGCTGCTTATTATATGACATGGCGTTTGGAATTTTATTATCACTGTCAGTACACAAAGTTTTGCATAATTTTAACATTTTCAATAAATACACATCTCCTGTGGCATTTTGCGCAAATGTCATTTATGGACTAGACCAAAGTCACATACTGCACCACAGGCATTTTAAATTAGAAATGCAGTAAGGTAAAGAGAAAAATGGTGTGTCCTTAAATATGGCTTAATTGATGAGCCGACATAATAAAGCAATCCCTAAAATATATATCAAGTTTTAGCATTTAATTAAAACACTATTTCTTATATTGAATAGAAACTGTAATATTGTGCTGTCTAATTAACTTAGCAGGGGAGTTTTCCTTTCTTCAAATTGAAGGATGAGGTTACATTCAGCAACTCATTAGCTAAATAGGTCAGCTGCTTCTCAAATTAAAAGTAATGTTACTATACTCCCTAAAGGGTCTGTGACTGACATTTAAAAGATCTGTCTGTACAAAATGTTTAGTAGCTTAAATCTGTAACCATAGAAGCAAATAGCTTAGTATTTCAAGCTTCATTCTGTTATAGCAATTTTCACTAAAGACACAGTATTCAAAAGTCCTTTCAAACCTTTCACCTTTAATTACATAGTTCGTGAAAATGACTTCAACTATTCTTACATTTTGTGTAAATGTTAATTTAAATGCTTTTAAAGAGTCTCAATGTCTATTATTCATAACTGAACTTAAAGTTTTAATCTAAAAACCTATTTTTTGTTTGACATCACAATGTTAATGGTAAATAAACAAAATCCTCCACGTTGGTGTATTCACTTTATTTCCTAACAGCAGTAACATTTGAATGCTGAAACACAAAAACACTGCCAGTGTTCTTAACTGCATAACCATCAATGAGATGGACGACTTTGTGTTTCAACTTTAAAGGAAGCTCATACGGTAACATAAGCTTATTTTTTGTGATGGGAGGATTTATACAAAAATAAGATTATATTTTTTTTAAATCCTTCTAAACAAAGAGCAAGGTATGCATATCACGGATGACTCTATCTTTCTGTCTAGTTTTAGATTTGTGCCATTTTATATGTTAAAATAGTGCCAGAGAATAAGGCTTTTGACTGTTTGCGGGAAAACTAAAAATATGTTCACCGATGGGTGACATAGGGGAGCAATGGTTAGTGCAATAATATAACATATGGATGGTGGATTTTAATCATTGATCGCTCAATGTTTGTTAGGATTTTCTATGTTCCTGGAACATAGTTAATATTATGTTTACCTTCAGGAAAACACATCAAAAACATAGCATTTTTTTCAACAAGACAACATGCTGTTGCGTATAACAGATGTAAATACCAAAATGTCAGCATAATACGGTAGGAATGGTATGTCTAGTTTTCACAGCTGTACTGATATAGATTTAGAACATGTCCGTCATGAGATAAGTTTGAAACAGCCACTAATATACAGCCCAATGTTGCAATTGGGATAGTACAAGCATGTTTCTATGAGCATTTTTACTGTTTTTTCTGTCGTTTCTGGACGAAAGGGTAGAATAACAGTGTCTAAAGGGTACAATTAGCACACCCCTTGTGTTATTGTAGGCAATCTGAAGTAACCGCGGTGGGTTGGGATGTGAAAGTTTTAAGCTGAACAAACTGAGTACGGCCTAAGAGATAGGATCTAAACCAATCTAGTGGAGTATGGGTAATGCCAATTCGAAGATAATCTATTAGAAAGAGTAGTGTGACAAATAGTATCAAAGGCAGCACTCAGATCAAGAAGGATGAGAATAGTGATTAAACCAGAATCAGCTGCAATAAGGAGGTCATTAGTAATTTTGATAAGTGTCGTTTCTGTACTATGGAGGGGGCGAAAACCGGGCGAAAACTGGAACTGTTCATACAGATTATTTGGAGATAAATGAGAAGGAAGTTGAATAGCCACTATTTTTTTCAAGAATTTTGGAAATGAAAGGTAAATTAGAAATAGGACGAAAATTACTGAAATTAATATGATCGGGACCAGGTTTTCTCAGAATTGGGGTTATTACAGCAGTTTTAAAAGATGAAGGAACAATTCCAGTGGTGAGAGGGGAGTGTATTACAGCAGACATAAGCGGGATCAGAGAGGGGAGGCAGGCTTTGACCAGAACTGTGGGGAGGGAATCCAGTTGACAGGTGGATGGATGGCTTAGACTTACAGGTGAGATCTGAGATTTCTGAGGAAGTAGGAAGCTGAAAAGAGGAAAACAGATGAGTAGGTGGGTGAAATTCAAATGAAATACTGGAGGAATCCATACAAGAGACTGGTGGATCCCCTAGGTTTTTTCTTTAAAAAAAGGCATAAAATAATTGAAAAAATCAGTTGATTAAAGGTGAGAAGGTAAAGAATCCGGAGGTTGCGTGATATTATTAAGCAGTGAAAACAATGACTTGGTGTTACCTTTATTGGAAGAAGAAATTATGTGAGTGTAATAGATTTAGTTTGAGCAATACAGTGAAAACAATGACTTGGTGTTACCTTTATTGGAAGATGAAATTATGTGAGTGTAATAGATTTAGTTTGAGCAATACAGTCCTTGTACTCTGGCGGGACCCACAGTGGATGTACAGTATGTCCAACGGGGGAGGAATACGATGTCCGGGTGGAGATGCAGCCCAGTCAGCAGAGGCTCGGACAGGTGGAAGTGCAGACAGAGGAGCTTGGCAGCTGAGTACCGAAGCAGGTCCATCGCAGTGATAGGAGGGACCAAATAAACATGAACCAAATAAATATCCTACCGATCCACATGGTAAGCAAGGATGCAGACAACTCAGATGTCAGAGCCAGGTAAGTCTCAAAACAGGGTTAGGCTGAAAATAGTCTATACACAGCTACACTGAAGTATCAACAAAATCACCAGTCAAGCTAGAAATCGTTAGTTTAGCTTTAAATGACTGAAAAATAATACTCAAAGAATAAGTCTGCCTAAATGAAAACAGTTGCTTAGTCCATTAGATCATAAGATAATTGTAAAAAAGTTACCGGTGAGCAGCAGCAACCTGTCCCACCAGCATTCGCTGAACCGGAAGTTCAATCGATAAAGCCAGTTGCTGCATTGTGAGGAGTATTAGGGGGCTAACATGTTTCTACTTGATCTAGCATTTTGCCTCTTCTGCCCCGCAGCTACTTTCACCCTGCTCTAGCTTTATGTGATTAAATTCGCCAGGCATATTACGGTGGTTCAGTTGTACATCACCATAGGCATCAGTTTCACTATTCGTGTCAGCATCTGATGATCAATTCACATTGTCATCATTATCGCTTGATTCAACTAATGTTCTAAAACTTGCTTTACATTTTTTAGTTTACACTCCATTGGGTTTTGGTTGAAGGTGTCATTCTACTCATGTGTATGGATGAGTTATCTTAGAGTGGCAAAACACAGAAATATTCATAGAAAGTTTTTGCAGCATGATGTTGTTTTACCCAATAGATGACAGCAGAATTCTGTCCTAAGAGGCTAAATACTATAAAGAGGATCATTACACCCTGAGTCTGACTCGGGCTTACTGTAATTGCAGTAGTTTAATGTCTGCATTGATTTTCTCACACATCCTAAAAAAATGTATACTGGATTTATTGAAAGGTATAAACTGGTCGTGTGTGGGTATGCACATAAGTGAGTGTGTCCTTTGATAAAGTGGTACACTACACAGTAGTTGATCGGTACCTGTTGACTAATAATGGGCTCTGACTTCCCATTTACCTGCATTGTATAAACAGGTTATGATAATGGACTAGTCAAAGGATGGTATTCTGTTGGAGTGTACCTGACACACAATTTTCTTTCAAGTTCAACTGTTGCTTCAGTCTGTACCGAAGGGCATAATGCAGATTTTACTCTTCATGGCTCATCAAACAGGTATTAGTTAATTTCTATGTGATTCCCTTCATAATCTCACAGTACGCGATTCATTAGATAAGCAGCTCCTTTGTTTTAGTTCCCAGGAGGATTCATTATTTTCATGGCTTCTCTGCTTTGCAAATTAACACATTTACAGTGACAGTGCATTTTTAAAGAAGAATGTATTTATATATTGCACACTGGAATACACTGAGAGTTATGCACACATTTTTTGAAATATTAATTTTAATGGCATTATTTCTTTCCATTTACTGTATGTTAAAGGCTTGTGAAACTTAGGTATACGAATGTGGATTGCATTGGCAAACTATAATAACTCAAGAATTTTCTCAAGAAAAGCTGGATTTGTTGCATCAAAGTCAATTGCTATAGGCAGTAAGTGCAGCAGAGGAATGGTTTACTTGTTCAGTAATTTTAATCAGTTATAGTTTTTCGATGAATCAACCCATCTCTATTCATTTCATAAGTCAATTCTTAAAATTTCTTATTATGTTTAAAGTGACAGACTGGACATGCAAACGTGCTTAATCCTTAAACAGAATTTATTACCACTTACACTTTAATGTGTTTAAATAATTTCTCAATATACACAGTATATTATACTTCAGTGCTATCATCACAAAGCCTCTGGTTCAAAGAAAGAAATTTTTATTAAAAAAAATACCTTTTACAGGTTTTTATCACTTGGTAAACCAGTCACAATTCCTTTTCTTTCCTTTTCCACTCTCCTCCAAACAAGCCTTGTCCACCTACTCCTGACTCTGTCCCCTGGATGAGGCTTTTCAGCCTGAACCCTAGAGTACTTGTGATGCAAAAGGATTGCCACCAGGAAGTACTTCTAGCCCAATTGAACCTCCCCGTGCCAGGGAAGCCTGCTCCCAGCAGCTCCACCTAGTGACACCCAAGAACTCCAATAAGGCTGCCAAGTAAAGCTACAACTCTCATGCAGCCCTGTAGGTGTCCAAATGGGAGCCATACCCAGAGGGATACTACCACCCAGTGTACTGGGGGACCACTTCATCTGTCATTTCTTCATAATGGCCTCCCAACCAGGAAAGGTACTGCTAACCAACTGGGATGCCCATTCATTCATCTCCTTCCTTTATCATGGCTTCTCAACTGGGTAAGGAACCACCCACCCCAGTCGGGGTACCAGCCAACCTATGTTTTATGTGACAATCTGTTTATTGCAACTATAAACTGTTAACTCTGATGGGGTGTGGGATTAAACTGAAATCTTAAAACCTTTCCAAATATTTTCAGAGAAAACAAAGTCTAGCTTTTGGCTCTGCACGTTAAGTCTCTTACTGCTCACAATCAATTCTGGATTTGCTTAATATACCAGCAGCAGTTATAACCTAAATAATTGGCCCATAGACCAAAAAGCTTCACGTATCAATTTTATCTTCCATCCAGACAGGTGTAATAAAATATGATGGGGAAAAGTATCATCATTAACCAGAACCTGCCACCACAATGCTTAATGGTAGAAATCATTTTACATGGGTTATGAGCTGTGATTGGTTTGCTGTAGGCATAATACTTTGTATTCAAGCCTCGGAATTTAATGTATGATTCATGAGATGGAGAATCTTGGTCTCAGCTGGGTCTTCCACGTGCCTTTTTTGCACAAACACAATTTATGTTATTATGTGGCCTTTCCTTAAGTGTAGCTTCAATCAAGACAATCTTTCAATAAGGCCGCATCCACTAGCTGGTTTTCTCATCTCAGCTATGAAAATGTGTTGTCTGAAAACAAAAACTATATATATATTGTGATAGACAGCCCAATCATAGATAGACAGACACTGGATGTTACTGCCACACACGTTTATTAAACTGTTTGTTCTCCACAAAAGTTCCAC
Source organism: Polypterus bichir lapradei (assembly GCA_026402145.1). Lineage (NCBI taxonomy): Eukaryota > Metazoa > Chordata > Cladistia > Polypteriformes > Polypteridae > Polypterus > Polypterus bichir. The sequence goes on along the minus strand of JANRMT010062808.1, from coordinate 55,723,317 downwards.
ACAGCACACAGTGCTCCCACACCAGACACCCTTCAACACGGGCTTCTCCAATGTCCGTGGGCCACCTTTCTTCCTCCTGTCCCGGGAGCTTCGTCCTGCTCCCACTCCCGACTCTAGCTCCCTGACTGTAGGAAGGTGGCCCCTTTTATTTCCCCCCGGATGTGCTCCAGGTGCTTGATGACGTTCTTCTGGCAGCACTTCCTGGTGTGGCGGAAGTGCTGACCTTGCACTTGAAGAGCCGGCTTCACTCCTCCGGTTCTTCCTTTTCCTCTGGGGTGCCCTAATGGCTTGAGTCTCCCTATGGGAAAGGAAGAGACCCCTCGCCATCTGCACCCCTGTGGAGCGATGTGAGACTGACACTGGCTCTGGGAGAGCCGGCGTCTTGACTCCACGCCCACCACGCGATTAGCCCTTGGCACTGCATCCATTATTGGAGCCCCTGCTACTTGAATCCGATTAGATACATTGTGGTTCCTTTCGCTGGGGTCTCTCTTTACGGTAACGGCCTCACTTACCCATAACGCCATGATCCTCCAGCCAGAGATTCTGCCCATTCTCATAATGTCTTTCGTGGCACGATCACCTTCCCCTTCAGCTCAAGTATGCAGTCTCGAAGGTCGCATAATACCTGTGAAAACGACTCAGCAAACCAAAGGGAAACCTCTGGGTCGCGCCAAGCTGCAAGCACAAACAGAGCATCAGCTGACGGAGGGCTTACGTTTTGATCAGTCCTACTTGCTGGCTGCGCACTGTGGAGCTTACTTCCGTGTTTCATTGGGCTCTCCCCAGGCTCAGGATGGACGTTGGCCAGTCCCACCTCTGACCAATCATCGAGGGGAACACAACACACACCGTCCAATCCCTCACCTGCCACCGATGCGGATCCATGTATAACAAAACCAGGGTCCCGCACGACCAGCCTCCTTTGGCTGTCTGCTTCGGGGACACGGACTTACCTCCTGGAAACTGTCTTCCGGCAAGCCCTATCTCCGCGTGGCCATCCGAGACGCCAAGCCGACTCGGGAATCCACCATGACGGCGAACGTCGGGGAGTTTGCGGCTCTCGTGCTTCACTGGGTCTTTCTTTCTCCAACTCAGGTCATAGATGATGCTTCTGTGAACCGGCGGTGGTCCCTGGGCGAGTTGCAAGTCGACCGTAGTGTGCGTGCGAGCTGCGTTGTCGCGGCATGTGTGGGCGGTCATCTGCCGTGTTGGGCTGCTCACAAAATATTTTTTTTTATGGGTCCCTGCCTTGAACAGGCAGAAGGCCTCACGTTGGGCGCCATTGTGATTGACAGCCCGAGCACAGATATCAAACTTGATTCTGCAGTAAAAAGAAAAACTACTTTAAAGTTTACCATTGATTTTCCATTAGACTGCTTGGGATACATTGTGACTCATCATTCCAATTCTTCTTACAAATTTAACAGACTTTAGACAGTTTTTTTATGCCTCAATTTGTCTTTGTTTTCTTAGCAGAAAGAAATGAGCCATAAACATTTACGCATGGTTAAATATGTAATTTAGACAATATGAGTTCATAATTATCTACAGAACTTTAACTGATTAAGTGAATAAGTAGGCACATTATGAAATTTAAGATCAGTTTAATGTGTACTTTATTACAATAAAGATGATCACTTTTCATCCTAGACGTATAATGAAATACTAATGTCAACAACAACAGCATTTATTTATATAGTAATTTTCCTAAAAAGAATTTAGCTTAAAGTGTTTTCCAAAATGTCAAAAAAATGTTACAAGAAAAGAAAAAAAATAATACTATGGTAAAAATAATAATGAGTAAGCAATAATAAAAAAATCTATATATTATAAAACATAGATATATAATTCTGCGGTGGGCTGGCGCCCTGCCCAGGGTTTGTTTCCTGCCTTGCGCCCTTTGTTGGCTGGGATTGGCTCCAGCAGACCCCCGTGACCCTGTAGTTAGGATATAGCGGGTTGGATAATGGATGGATGGATAGATATATAATTAGTAGAAGAGTAGCATCCTCACACTGTATCAATATCATAATGTAAGTCCCTAAAGATAAGTACAGTCTCTGGTGATAGCCAGGAGGACAGAAAAAAACATTAAAAAATCTCCATGATTTCTATATTGCTATATTTTATTTGAATCTACCTTAATAAAAACATAAGTGTCTGTGATTCTGTCAGTGTGTCCATCCAGTTGCCATATCTCTGTCATTCCAGCAGAAGGCACATTACAAACATTGGCACTGCTTTTATAAATCCCATACCAAATGGCATATAACAGAGACATATGTACTGTATAGTGCACTGCAAATGTTAATGCTGAGGTCTGCATTGCTTATGTAGATTTTAAGCCATCTTAGACTCATAGCACAGCTGGTGCTAAATATAATTTTACTACCGGGGTGAAGGACATTGCCTTGGCACTTACAAATTAAATGAAAAACCCTGTGCTTGTTTCTGCACTATATACTCTAAGAGAATGCAGTGCACAGCAAGTGGAAAAACATATTGTTATATAGCATAAAATGGATCAAACATACAGGACAGCTACTTAACACCAGAATTACCACAGCTAATGAAAAAACTTGTAAATCCGGCCCACTTTATATCCCTTCGCACCTCTCCGTCAGCGTTTTTTGTCTTCTAAATGTGTCAATAAGCTCAAGCAGCCTGCTATACCATCCCCCCACCACCTCAGAATAGGCAAGAAGTTCTCCGAGTTCCTGCTTTGATTGATTATCTGTGAGTGAGCTACCCAGAATTGTAAGGGAAATAATTTGATGTGTGTTTTGTGTCTACAACAATCTATGTAAACACATCATTAAAACAGATATGTTTTTCATGTTTTAGTAATAAATGACAAAATGTAGATATGAACTGTATAATGTGTGAAGACTGATGGCCAAATATCAAATAAACACTTTTACAATAGGTGCAAGTACAATATGACAGCTTCTGTGGTGCTGTGGTTAGAACTGCTGACTTATAATCTGGAGGTTGTGAGTTCAAAACCATCTCCCTGGCAAATTTACTGTTTTGAGTTATGAGTTGCTCTTATTGTTAATATTATACAATAAAAACATACACTTGATTTGTGTCTGTAACAGCCAGTGTAAATTTATAGCACTTGTAAAAGTTAGCGTAATTTTTTTTCAGCTTTTATTCTCACAGTCACGATCATGATATAACACCCACCCCCCACCCCAGATCTGATGCGGTTACTTTTTATCTGAAACTAGGAATAACTGTAGATGTGACTAGTGTTTTGAGACAATGGAACTGGAAATTCTCTGATCTGGAGGGATAAAAGCTGACACACAAACGCTGGTGAATCTGCCTTCTTTGTATCTCACCGTCACTTGAATTTTTTTTTATTACGTTTTACTAAGTGTTCCTGCTCACGCTGAATTAATATGCACCTTATGGTGCATGATGTCAAAGCCGCACTGACAAAAAAATCCAGAGACATAGGTATATATGATATTTGGAACAACTCATTTTATGACCTGTATAGTAAATTTCGGAAAACATTGTGGCACTGATGAAATATTATTCATATTCATTTGCATGCCTTCTTGCAGTTTAATCAGTGACCGTGTTGGTTTTTTTTTTCGCTCTTGTCCATGCAGTCTCCACATATTGGTGCACAGTGTTGTTTCTTTTGTACTCCAGGACATGCAGAGGAAAGAATAGTACAGAAAGGTCAGTTCCGTGCTATATGCAATCACCAGATTCAAATGTTGACAGTTCCCACTCACCCAAGGACTGTCCTTTCTACATTTACAACATGTGTACCTGTTGCAATGTACACACTTCTCTCTGTGCTGTATTACTATTACACTGAAGGGGCTTGGGGAGCAGTGGTCTTGGAACAGAAGCTTGCATGTTGCATCCTCTTTTGCTTTATCCATTGCCTTTTCTTGTAAGAAGCAACAATGAAGTTCCTCTACAAGATGAGCCATGAACACTCTTCTTTTCTTAGTGGCCCCTGTGCATGCCTTGCACAGTACATGTGCGTTGATCGCCGCCAAGTCAAGCATGTTATAGCATGAGCAAACGGCCACCTGCATGCTTCTGCTCGCAGTGAATAAGCTGATGCCTTCTGGTGCATGATGTCAACGCAGCACCGGACAAAAAAGAAATAATTTCATGACCTGAATAGTATCAATCTGAAAACATCATCACACTAATGCAATATTATTTGAAAACGAACTGGGAGAACATCTTGCCTGTTCTCATGTGGTTGGGGGATGGTATAACAGGCTTCTTGCTGCTTGGGCTTATCGACACATTTAGAAGACAAAAGACCCAGACGGAGAGGTGCGAAGGGATTTAAGGTGGGCCGGATTTATGAGTTTTTTTGTAGGCTTTGGTAATTCTAGTGTTAAGCTCTCCAGTTTACATCAACATTATCTACACCAGAATGTGAATAAAACTAAAAATAAGTATAGTAGCATTTATTTCGTGGTAAGTCCTGTTACTCACAATAACTGAACCTTCTATTAACTGAAATGCAGTCATTCTCATGATTTGATTTGATTATCCTTGATCTGTCAGCAATCTACTGCAGTTCTTTTCTTCATTTATGTTGTTGTACTCTTATTTGTTTATTTTCATATCCATGAAGAAAAATTGAAGTACTTTTAAATTGTTCATCATTTACAAATTTATTTAATATGAAAATATTGCAGTTTTCTTTTTCATTTATCGCAGAAGTAAAATATTCATTTGTCATAATAAAAAGAAGCACTTGAAATATGTTCATAGTTTGCATTAATTCTTTAATATAGAAATATGTTTTGCACATAATGTCATATTGTTTTGATTAAACCCAGACCAAAGCACAGGAAAGCATGTTATATTAATAAAATGTATTATTATTACTATTATTATTATTAAAGTTAACAACCTCCATTAGCTCAGGAATGTTTCTTGATTTAACCCCCTGAATAAATGGCGGTAGCACAGATTGTACCATTGATTGATTTGTATCTTTTTCACACTAATGTACTTTTCAAAACCAATAAAATTTAAATTAAAAACAATATTTATATAACTGGCTTTTTTCCAGAAGCAAAAAAGTTTCATCTTTTGAAATATTGTTTTTGCATATCAAGTAATTGTTTCATGACTAGGGCTTAATTGTTTTATTGTTTTGTTGATTAATTATTGTTTTGCTTTATATGGACACATGTGACAGTTATTGGAAGCAGGCTCATGGACAAACAAGTTAATTTATGGCAGCTGCCAGCCTGCCTACTTAAAAGAGAACGCAGGATAAATTTGTTCTCATTATCTAAACAGCAATGGGAAAACTGAGTCAGAGGTGAATACTAAGTTGAAGATACTAGCAAGCATGAAGAGCAAAGCTGGGCATTTCTATAAATTATATTTGTTTTTTTCAGCTTCAGGCAGAGAAAGGTGGGGGTTCACAGCTTTTCAGTGATTCAGTGAACTTCTGTTCAGTTCTGACACCATCAGTGACTCCATGACATTTCGTTTCAAGACTGACAATACAACAGTCTGCATATATTTCCTTGGATAAGAGATCATTCTTATGTTATAAACTGTACATAAAATGCAGAATTATATATTTGTTGTCAGAAATATACAGCAGCACTTTTAATAGTAATAAGTTTTAGGTACAGCCTAGATGAAAAAGTGAGATTTCAGGTTTCAGTAATGTTAAGTAACTCTTCATAATTTTTTTTAATGCTCCTCACACTAAAGCTCACTGTGTCTTTCAACACACAGCTCTAATTAAATTAAATGACAGTTTTGTATATAACTTTATGAAACTATATAAAAATACAAATTGACTTGTTGTATATATGAAATCTACAAAATTAGCAACTGAGTTTTGGTTGAAACCCAAAGGATCCCTCTAGAAAAGGCAAGAATGGAGGGAAAAACTCTGGAGGTCAATTGGTAAATCTGGAAAATGGCAGTTAAACCGATGATAATCAGAAAATTAACAGCAAGTTGCTTAACTGCCAGAGTTAAAAAACAGAAATGTGTTATTAAATCCCTTGTACATAGAATAGCTATTATCTACTGTTGAAAAATGATTAATTCAACAATAAATGTAAATACGCAAAAGGCAAAGCCAAACTAAAGTAGTTCATACTGGAATGTCAATCTGTACAGCATTCACAGCACCGGTTACAATAAAAATGCTGATTATTGCTCCAGTCCTACCACAGGATGATACATTGTATTCAGAAATTATTCAGGCCCCTTAACTTTCTGTACACTTCATTGTTTTGTAGATTTCATTTTAAATGTATGGATTTTCCATTTTTGTCTTTCTACACTCAATACCCCATAACAACAAAGTGAAAACATGTTTTCAGAAAGGTGTATATAAGGTCCCACAATTCACACTGCATGTCAGGACAAGAAGCAAACCAAGAAGTCCAGCATAGTCCCTGTAGGCCTTCTTGATAAAACTATATTGAAGCATAGATCAGGGCAAGTGTGTAAAACCATTTTTAAATCTTTGATCATTCCCAGGAGCACAGTGGCCATAATAGCGAAATGGAAGAAGTTTGGAACAAAGAACTCGTACTAGAGTTGGCTGCTCGGCCAAACAGAGTAGGTGGGCATGAAGAGCCTTTGTCAGAGAGGTGGCCAAGAACCCAATGAGCACTCTAACAGAGCTTTGGAAGTGCTCTGGCTATATGGGCGAACCTGTGGGAAGGACGACCATCTCAGCAGCATTCTGTTATTCAAGCATTTATGGCAGAATGGTTAGATAAAAGCAAGTCTTGAGTAAAAGGCATATGACTGTTTAAAGGACTGCGAGCAAGTGGAAAAAGATTCTCTGGTCTGGTAAGACAAAAATTTAACTCTTTGGGCAGAACTCCAAGTACTATGTCTAGCCAAGACAAGATACTGCTCATCACCTGAATAATACCATCCCTACAGTGAAGCATGGTGCTGATGGTCATGATATGGGGGTGCTTCTCTGAACTGAAGGAGGCATGAGTGTAGTGAATATAGAGGGGTCATTGAAGAAAACCTGCTCCAGAGTGCACACAACCTCAGACTGGGGCAATGATTCATCTTTCAGTACAAAAATGTCCTGATGCATACAGCCAAGAGAATGTAATGGTTTTGAGACAAGTTTTACCGTCCTTGGGTGGCTCAGCCAAAGCCCAGACTAAAACCCCATAGAACATCTGTGGAGAGACCTGAAGATGACAGTTTTAAGACACTGCCTATCCAATCTAATGAAGATTGAGAGAATTTTCCTGGATGAAGAGTAGTAGTGTGTTTTACAGATTTAGCCATACTGGATGCGATGAGAAGTCAAGCAAAACCTTGTTTTACAATATGTAGGCTTTTGAGGCAACTCAGTTTGTCAAACTGCCAGAAGAAGGGGCCTGAATTGCCTTGGAATCTTGTATATTGCAATCTTTGTAGTTAGCCAATAAAAAGTATCATTTTGCTTGATTTCTCATTGCATCCTGGAAGAATAAGACAAACTACTGAAATCCAGATATGCAAAGCTTGTGGATACTTACCCAAGAAGACTCAAAGCTGTAATTGCTGCCACAGGGGCTTCTACAAAGAACCTAATTATGGGATGTGAATACTTTTCATGAGAGTTCAGTTTTTGATTTTTAATAAATGTTCAATCTTTTCTGAAAATATGTTTTCATTTTGTCATTATGGGTTGTTGAGTACAGACTGAGGGACCCAAATTGCAAAAAGTATCCAATTAAAATAAAGTCTACAAAACAAAGCATGGAGAAACTAAAGGGGTTTGAATACTTTCAAAATCCACTATATATCACACTCTTGAAATCAATGCTTAGTAAAGAGGACAACATATACTTGCAACATTACATGACTGATTTCTGTCAAACTGACTTTTATCAATAAAAATAATCTAAGCAATGAAGTAGTTTTCTTAATAAATTTAAGTCAGTCAAGTTTTGCTTTATGGGGAAAAAAAGCAATTGTTTGATGAGTTTCCATCTAGAATTTAATAAATGTCACAAATTATGTGCCTTCAGCTTCCCTGACTTTTCCAGATCTTACATACATGGGTGACAAACATTACATGGAAAAGATATGAAGACAATTTATCAATATTGGCCATTTTCTAATCATTTTTATGTCTTAACTAATTGCCACAGTCAGTAATATCAAAAGATAGTATGCCAAAATAAAGAAATTGCTCACATAATATAGCTAGAAGAAATGTATCCTCTTAATGTATTGCAGTTGAGAAACATTTTACTGAAAGCCTATGGCTACAACACTTTAGAATTTGAAGATTGACTTTGGAAAGGTTTTGTAGTTGCATAGGACCATTTGTTATGCAACTGGGTAACTACGGACCAGTTCGACCCCCAAAACAGCATTGCCAGAGCTTTGTTCAAACTGACCACTTGTTGCTTAACATAAAGCTGTGGGCGAGACATTCACTGTTGTCTTTCTGTGGTGTGCACAGACAGTTGACAGACAGAATGATGCACAGGTTACCAAATGCTGCAGGAGCAAGTTAGGTTGCGTACTGCAATTACTTGGCACATCTTGTGTTATGACATGGACAATCATAATTTTGGGACTACGGGCACTATATTAAAACCAAGCTGCAGTCTGCCTCAATTATGATGACCTGTAAATGAACACTCTCTCTCTCTTCCTGGGCATTCATTCAAAGCTGTTCCATGCAGAGCTGAGTCATTAGGTCTATAAGTGGCACTGTCAGAAAATGTCTTCTGCTTTGTTTCAATTCTATGTATTTTTACTAATGTTCTTTTTACTTATCTAAGTGTATTACTAGCATTATAATCTTAGCATGATCAGACAGTCTATAATGCAAACATTAGAAAGGAGTAAAGGGAACTGGAGATACCACAGATAAACCAGTTTTACACATACTTTCATGATCAAAGATTTTAGGTAGTGCTACCCATCAACAGAGAAGTTAGCTAATTTTTGTGTGCTTAATATCACAACATCCTGAACCTCATATGGCCATTTGTTATAAACAACAGGCTGAGAGGGAGAGAGACACATCAAACAGAGAGAGACTCCTTTATGTCAAAGATGCTGTCCATCAGATGGAAATCTTCAATTTCCAGAGCTTTACAGAAATTATTATTCAGTAAGTTATTTGACTTTAAAGCAAGGGTGTTTTTGTTAGGGCTTTACTATTATTCCCTATTTGTATTGTTTATTTCATATACTATTATTATATTGTAATGAATACTGTTTTGCTTTTAAAGTTTTTATATCTTGGGTGATTGAAGTAATAAAGTAAATACAGGTCTCCTTTGCCACTTTCTTTCTCACAGGGTTAGCAGACAGAGTAAGGAAGCCTCCAAAAGAGTACAGTATAGTGGAGGTAGTGTATTGTTGGTTTATACAATAGGTGGCATTAATCAAGATGTATCAACCTCCATGTGTCTAGGTTGTCCTTGGCGAGCTGTGTCAGCCTTTGGTATCTAGGTTATACCTGAGGACATCTATGTGTTGTTCATGCCAAGCTAGGTATTGTACATTTTCAGTGCATAAGTGGATAGAGTGTGTTTGTACATGTGTTAAGCTTAGGATGCAAGAGTAGGCCAATCTATAATGAACTTGACGAGTTCCACAGATGTATGAAGCACTTGATTGCACTCATATACTGTACCTGTTTTTCAGCCAACTGAATGTTATCGCAGTTATATTAATTGTAAAGTATGGCCAAAAGCACCCGTGCTGCTGTGATAGCGTAGGGGAATTAAATCAGTTTAGTTTTGAACAGAGTAAGCAATGTGGTGATTTAATCTAGGTCCTCAGAATTCTCAAAGGCATCCAGAAGCAAATGTGAATCACATACTTATATACACATTAATGAAAATTATTGAAGATAGAGGAGTGGAAAGTATACAAATGGTAATAAGGATCTGAACTACTTAGTCGTGTAGTTGAAAAGTAAACCTTAAAAAGTATCCCGATGAGATATGTATTTACCCTTATTGTTAATTAACCAAAAGACCTTGATAGACAGTTTCCTCTTGTTTGTCAAAATTCAAATGATTTTATGTATTTTAAAAATATTTTAAATGTCAATATAACCCACATTTTATTTAAAAGATTATTGAAAGAAGGCATTCAGAAATCATTTGTGAATGATCAGTCAATAATATAAATTCATTTTAATGCAGTTTTAGCTATACAAGGAGCTGTATGTGACTTTGTATAGATGTGCGAAACGTGTCATGCTGCTATTCTCACTCCATTTATTGAAAATGTATTACTTTGTTATTATTTTCATTATGATGTCTTTGACTATTATTAGTTTTATATGTCAAGCTTGTCGATGTCTCAGTTGCCTGTTAGCATTTGATAAAAATGATCTGTTTGATTCATTTTATCACAAAATAAATAATATGCAATGCCACTAATACCATGAGTGCCATTCTACAGTAAAATTAGCACTAGAACATTAAATGGTGTCACAGATGTCTGGGGTTCCTACCTGGCCGGGATGCCTAGAGGGACCGGAAGGAGATATTAAGAGCTTCCGGGTCAGATGGGCACAACCGTCCTGGAGCAGGAGAGGACCACAGGAGAGGAGGAGAGACTTTCCAACTCATTGGAACCCGTGGCCACCGCCAGGGGGCGCCTTTAGCCTCCTAGAACCCGGGAGAACTTTACTTCCGCCACATGGCAAGATGGTGGAGGAACCTGCCAGGGACACCCGGAGTGCTTCCGGGTCAAAGGGCAGCACTTCCGCCACACCAGAAAGTGCTGCCGGAAGTGCGTCACCAGCCACCTGGAGCACATCTGGGCAGGAATAAAAGGCGCCGCCTCCTAACAGTCGGGGAGCTAGAGTCGGGAGCGGGAACAGGATGAAGCTCCCAGGAGCAGATTGGCGGCTAAAGGACTGAGAAAGAAGATTTATTGGGGAGATTAATTGCTGGGTGCATTGTGTAGTGTTTGGAACTTTATTATTGTGTTTAATAAACGTGTGACTTTTGATAAAGATGTGGTTTCCGACTGGTGGTGTCCGGTCAAGTCTCACAATCGGCTAATCAGTAGCATAATATGTATGATCTTTTTTTTATTAATTTTCAATATATACATTATAAATGAGTTATAACCAAGCAATCATTGTTGTAATGTGATCTGGATCAGTTATCAGAATATATAAAACACAGTCCATATTATATCGATACTGAAATTAGAAATGCCAAGCTAAATAGTAAAAGATTTCATTTTTAGCTCCGATTTGAGCCAACATCTGTTAAACTTTAGTTCCCTTTTTGAATATCAACTCAATTTTGTTGGAAGAAAACTTGTGAGGAGCCAGCAATTAATTTGCTTTGTGAAAACTTGCCAAATCTACAGTGTTTCTCAACATGAAATATTCAAGCCAATGACACCGGAATAGAGGTGTTTAAATTCTGTCTGGTTTCATACACTAATTCCACATACTTTTGCCTGTTATAAAGTGTTAAAATAAAGTTCTCTAGTGAAAGAAAAAAACGAACATTTCCTGTCATGTGCAGACATTTTCTTGAGATGTGAGTTGTAGTTGTTCTAGTAATACAATGCCTGTTTTGCCAATTATAATGACAACTTTGTCAATTGTCATAAGAATGAGCCATAGACATCATAAAGGTATGGGGCAGCCACCAGTATATTGTTTCCTGGTTGTAAAAAGTTGATTAGAAATAAACACGATGTGCATAAAACAGAGTCCAAAACGGAACTGACTGGCCTTGAGACAAAATGGCTGTTTTAAGCAAGAGTAGGGAAAATGACATCACTGGCACCAGAACCAGAAGTGACATCTTTGAGACCGGAAGTGACAGCATCCTTGGCAGCGGAACCGGAAGCGACATCTTCGTGACTGGACGTGACAGCATTGTTGGCACCGGAAGTGATGTTGTCAGTGGTGTCAGTATCAAGTGGGATTTCCCGGGAATGGTCTGCAAGAGATTGAGAGAGACAGTCAGCACACTCTGCCGCCCCCTGGGCGTAGAATTACTATTATTTAGGCCCTTTAGCTGTTTCCTATGCACATGTGTGTGACACAATCTAAATCTTAAAAATACATCAGAAATGGAAAAAGTAATAAGTACATTACTCAATGGTGCTTGGAACATGCATCTCTTTATCCTGATCTGCAGGAGTCAAAAAACAGGAAAGGGCAGTTTTAGGTAATAGCAAGGACCAGGTTTCTCACTAATTGAGTTTTCCTGTGGAAAAAATGTAGTAATGTACAAAATTCTGTATATTAGTATGTCTTCATATGGCAAACATGCCACATATCACATTTAAAAAAAACACTGCATTCCTCTGCGGTTATGTGAACAAGAACCATCAAATACAACTGATGTTAATGGTGTGTTGATGACTATCTGAATTGCTCCTCTATCAAGCCACAATGTTCCTTGTTTTCATTTTTGTTGCTTTGCTTCATTAGTGACAAACCCATTCTATTTCCAAAGTATACTTAAAGTCTCAAAAACACCAGTGACTTATCTTTAACAGTATCATGACATTCCTCCACAAATTATATATTGGCACATTTAAAATCTTGCCAAGAGATTTTGGTCTGAGAACATAGGCTCAACAAAGAGCAACCCAATAAATGAAATCCCATTATTTTTCCTATTATTGTAACCTTGCCACAATGAAGTGTTTGTCTGCCTTGGTTAAGTTTAAAGCAACAATTTTTGGGTGCCTTAACAAGGAAAACAAGAATAAACATTGTACAGAAGAAGAGCCAGTATGGTGTCCATTTTAGGATATCATCGTTTTTCACTTATCCTATCATAAAACATCACAGCTATTCTGTATCACGTATCAGTCATCATTTAAATCCTCATAATTTCTCACTTCTTCAGTCATCAAATATCAGTATTACTCCATATCATGTGTCAGTCGTCATTTAAATCCTTGTCATTTATCAAACATCAGTATAATTCTGTATCATGTATCAGTAGTCACTCATCACTCATCATACATGACTACTCATGAGGTGCTTATCATTCATCACCACTCACAAATCATTTGCAATGCCAGCACTCATCAGTACTCAGTTTTGCCCAGCAGTTGCTTTTCATTTTCCGTCTTATTTAAATGGAGCCAATCAGTGGCATGAGCAAAAACAGAGTGGTGTGTGGAATGTAGATTGATAACATATAATGAAGCCCATTGGTTTATTAAAATATAAATCAAATATGTGTTTGTTTGTTGCTGTTGATATACCTGCCATTAATAACATATTACAGAGCCTATTGGTTTATTAAAATATAAATCAAATACTTATTTGTTTGATACTGCCCCTATACCCAGTACGGCTTTAATGATACGATGAAAAAAGAAAGATCTATTTATGAGTTTGCAAAGTCAGAAACAGTTGTGAGGTAAAAATCAGTTTCCTATCTCATAAATACAACATAATATATCATACACACAAGATAATTTCTCATAAATATGAGTTATTATGCTGTATGTGGGATATATTATCTTATAAGAAAGAGTTATTGTCTCGATATAAAATTACATTAAAAAATAAGCAAAGTGTGAGTCAGGATTGGTTAATTATTAAAGAGTTATGGTTCTTGATTTCTTTGCGACCTTCGTCCTTTGCAACTTATTAGGGAAATGTTCCGATCGAAGTCACCATGCCTCTTGCTGTGGTGATGAAGCATTGTGTATTGTTATTAATCAAACTTTTACTTTATTAGCTTGCATAATACAGTCCAACTTGTGGCAGAGCAAGATTGGTTAGCTCTAGACAGGAAATAAAACGATCACTTGACATATGCATTTATTTATTCATTTATTAAGTCAGCAGTCAGGCAACATTTAAAAGAGGGAGAAATCAAAGAAAACCCACAGAGAGAAAATGCAAATTATACATACAGAGTGCATGTGCGTGTTAGAGAAATCTGGAGAAATGATATGGCAGAGCTGATCACATCCAAAAGTTGTACAGGCAGAGCTGGCAGCTCTAAATCGGTTCTGAACATGTCTGAGGAAAGCGATGGTCTTGCACCCTGTATAGGCTGGGCCTATGGTTCACTCAGTGCTGCTGGGAAATAAAGTCTGCACACATGCAGTCACCCACTTTTTGCATTGGCGTAACTGGTTTTGGAAAATTGACAAATGTCCTGAATCATTTTTTTCGTGGCATGTACAAGCAGCCACTGCAGGTGGAAAAACAACTCAGTGGTTATTTGTGATGATCATTGCTTTTCGATAAGTTGCATGGCTCAGAAACTTCTTTAATCCTCCACCCACCCATCCATTTACTCAACCACCATGAATCTGTTATATAGCATCAATGAGCAGGAGTGCATTTTGGCAGTAGGACATGAAAATCAAGACAGAAACCAACCCTGGAAGGGATGCAGCCCATCGGAGGGCACGAACACCCAAATAATTTCATTCACAATTTTGACCAGTGCGAATGTTTACCACGGAGGTTAGAAATGACAACACACAAACTATCTATTAGAATTATTCAGAGCAATACTGATATGTAGAGCTTCTTACCTTTAATGATTAGACAAACCTTAAAACTGCAAGGGTTAAAAGGCAGCAGACATGAAGAGATGCCACACTCAGCCACTTCTGCAAACTTGGCTAAAGCCATCCTCTGTGGGGCAGACTAATACTAATGAGTATTAGTAGAAACTCTGTGAGCTGAATGGCTAGGACTGACAGAGTGGCATATGCTGATCTTTTTATCCACCAGAGGTAAATAAGATACTATTACATATTACCAATCAAGTTATATATGAGATATCAGATATAAAAAGAAGAAAATTAACCTTAAATGAGCATTCTGTCAGTACTGATCTTTTATATGGTCAAGGTCACTTGTGGAGGTAAAACTGCACCATATTTCTTACATTCTACTATACACAGTAGAATTTGCAACTATGATTTGGCATGGAGTTCACTGTAGAAGCTTATCCACTGGTACATTTAAAATTATTATGGAAATAGTATAAATGTTATTGCTCCATATATGCATTGTCGTTTAACCTCCTACACAACTGTCTAATTTTGTGAATAAATTCTATCTGATACAACTTGTCATAACTTTTTAAATAGCATTTTTAATCATAATACAGTGACTTAATTAGGTTATCCTCTGGTAAAATTTTAAAAAATATTCAGGTGACAGACTATGATAAAACATGTCTGTATTGTTAAGTCATCCAGTCTAAATAGTTGTTGTGCCTTGAGTACATTCTTTTATACTGAAGCTATTTTTACACTCCTGCGCTTGTAATGTCATCTTGTATATGAAATCCAGCAAAGAAAGCAAATATGCAGTAGTTGTATTTGTTTTACTTTCTTATGTTTTTCCAATGGCTTTACAGCTGAATACTATGAGTTCAGAAATATTTGCTAGGTTATTGTCACTAGTATTAATTACGAAGCTAATATCCATCCATATGTCTTTGCAAACGTTTTATCCAGAGCATGGTGACAGAGCATCTGGAGCCTTACGCAGCAAGCATTGGTTGCAAAATAAGAATTACATCTTGACAGGGTGCCAGTCCATCTCAAGGTAAATACACACACACACACACATACATAAACTAGGGATTATTTAGCAATGCCAGTTCACCTAACCTGCATGTCTTTGGACTGTGGGAGGAAACTGGAGCACCTGGAGAAAACCCATATGGAAACAGGGAAAACATAAACTCCACATTGGGAAATAACACCAGTCTCCTCCTTATTGCAAGGCAGAAGGCACTTCTTCTGTGACACTATGATGTCCACTGAAGCCAATATAATAAATACAGCATATCTACATATATATATATATATATATATATATATATAAAATCCTGGAATATATATATATATAAAATCCTGGAAAGTAAAAGCCAGGCAACAAGACATGATCTTCTCGGAAGTTCTCGAAAGGCATTTTAAAGACCCGCGAGACAAAATAAACTGACAACGGAGCGTCTCGCGGGGCCGTGGAACATAAGATTCTTGCAAGACACACCCTTCTTATCAAATAAGACCACGGACAGCCAGCAAAACGTTCAGTCATGTGCCTTTAGCAAAGAGCATCGCGGAGAAAAGATACCCAAGGCGCAATACATATGCAGAGAAAGGTACAGAATGTGAAAGCAGTAACAGGTGAAAGTATTGTAGCGCCCCAGCCAAGCTGAAGCCTTTTTTGTTTTAAGTGACTGTTAGGTCCGCTCGAGGGAGGGAAGAGTACAGCACGGCATACTGATAGCTGGGTGCTGATTGATGTGGTAAGGGGGAGGTGAGAGGTTGTGGGAGAAGGGGTTGGAGAGGGTGCTAGAAAGTTGTGCTTGGGGTTACGCAGTCGGCGATTGTTAAATTAGAACTTTTGTGACACTTTATTAAGTCAGTCGCTACAGTATCAAATAAAAGATAGCACAGATCGCACTGACAAAAAACAAAAGGAAATTAGTTTAAGTCAGAGAATTTCAAAAACGGGGTTTAACTCAAATGCATCTATTGGTTACTTTGCAAAAAAATTATTAACTGCTGATGATGTGGATCGTTTTGTCAGTGCTGAAATTCCAAACAGAGAAACCTATCCTAAATTATGGTACAAATTCATTAAACACAAGTCTCACAGACCTCATTTAAAAGATTCAGCATTGTGGGACACGAAAGATTCCAAATATTATTTTTACAGAAGTTCTGAAAATAAAAAATGAAACTAATGAAATAGCAACGGGAGGACAGAGTACAGCACGGCATACTGATAGCTGGGTGCTGATTGATGCAGTAAGGGGGAGGCGAGACCTGTGGGAGGAGGGGTTGGAGAGGGTGCTAGACAGTTGTGTTTGGGGTTACGCAGTCGGCGCTTGTTAAAGTAGAACTTTTGTGACACTTTATTACGTCAGTCGCCACAGTATCAAAAAAAAAAATAGCACAAATCGCATTGACACTAACAAAAGGAAATTAGATTAAGTCAGAGAATTTCATACACGGGGTTTAACTCACATGTATTTATTGGTTACTTTGCAAAAAAAAACTGCTGATGATGATATGGATCGTTTTGTCTGTGCTGAAATTTCAAACAGAGAAACCTATCCTAAATTATGGTACAAAGTCATTAAACACAAGTCTCACAGACCTCATTTAAAACACTCAGCATATTGGGACAGGAAAGATTCAAAATATTGGATTTACAGAAGTTCTGAAATGAAAGTGAAACTAATGAAATAGCAACAATTCAAAGAAGAACAAATCTTACAAGTGTGTATCTGGAAAACCAAACACGAGGGTTGGCGAGCGAAACGAGCAGGGGGCAAAGTCCCCTAGTATATATATATATATATATATATATATATATATATATATATATAGTCACATGCGGATGGGGGTGGAGCCTAGCCGTGCCTCCTCCCGACCACGAGGGGGCGACCGCCCTGGTTTTGTTGGTGGCCTCGGGTAGGGGGCTTGGAAGCCCAACCCTGTAGGGGCCCGTGGCCAACGCCAGGCGGTGCCCCGGTGCCTGAAGAACCCTGGAGCCCAGCACTTCCGCCACACCAGGAAGTGCTGGGGGGAAGAAGAATGGGGACACCCGGAATGCTTCCGGGTGCGCAGCCGGCACTTCCGCCACACGGGGGCATGTCCAAGGAGGAGTGCCAGGAAACAGCTGGAGCCCATCCGGGTTGGTATAAAAGGGGCCGCCTCCCTGCATTCGAGAGCGGAAGTCGGGTGGAAGAGGACGAAGCTGGAGAGAGGACTGGGGGCGGCCAGAAGAAAGGCACAAAGGACTGTGAGGCCTGGTCTTTGGGGGATCGGTGCTGGAGGCACTGGGACGTGCACTGAACTCATTTGTAAATATTGTACAGAATAAACGTGTGTTGGGTGAAACAACGATGTCCATCTGTCTGTGTCCAGGGCCTGTTTCACAATATATATATATATATATATATATATATTGTAAGCTGGAGGGGTGATCGCACCCCAAGATGACAAAGACGCCCCTGGGAATACCCCTGAAACACAGACTACCCTCACACTGCTCCTTACCTTCTCACTTGCGCTATAACGCGTAATACAAGCCTTACGCGATACTCTGCTAACTTAAAAGCCTTGCGCAGCACCTGTCGGTTTTGGGAATTGATTGTTTGCTTTTATCTCTCTCTCTCTCTCTCTGCTCCTAGCGGAACTGTCATCCCTGACTTGTCATGGAGCACGTTTAAGCTCATGTGTTTGCACTGTTTGAATTAAAATCCTTCTTGTTTCTACAACCTCCTGTGTCCATGACCATTTACAGCACTCCATCACTCTCTTTCTTGGTCAAATAGCCCTTACACAGCCTGGAGGTGTGTTTGGGGTCATTGTCCTGTTGAAAAATAAATGATCGCCCAACTAACCTGACTTCTGCACAACACAACTGCTGGTCCCAACCCCATTGATAAAGCAAGAAATTCCACTAAATAACCCTGATAAGGCACACCTGTGAAGTGAAAACCATTTCAGGTGACTACCTGTTGAAGCTCATCGAGAGAATGCCAAGAGTGTGCAAAGCAGTAATCAGAGCAAAGGGTGGCTATTTTGAAGAAACTAGAATATAAAACATGTTTTCAGTTATTTCACATTTTGATGATGGCTGAAGTAAGCTTTCTAAAGACTGATGCATGTCTTCCTGCACTGTGTGTATTGTGGGCAAAAACCTAATCACAGTCATAACTTACCATGCTGATCTCTTGTGCCAGTTTTTAAGAAAACTGGGTGTTGTTATTTAACATATGTAAACTACTAAAAAGACAAACTTTTAAAAAAGCATTATAATTGATCAGAAGACCACAAAATTAATAATACTTCCCTAGCCACAACCTCCATCCTTCCAGCTTTCACCTACGCATGCATCTCTGGTTTGTGTGAAATTTACCTCAAGCCATTTTCAATCTGTGTCCCTGTGCTCTTGTTGAAAAACTCATTTTAAAATAACAGCTGTGATCCACCTTACTAATTCCTTTCATATCAGTCATGTCATGTTTTAATCCCTGCTTAACACAAGAAACACCTTTTAAGATGCCAATGGCCATTTTAAAATTTTTAATTATTTCATCAGTGTACATGTCAAGATTCTGTCCTAAAACGTTTCTTAAACAGAAGCATTGTAAATTCCTGTTTTTTGTAACTCTAAAATTATATTCAGAAAATGTAACCAAATTTATTTTTCTTTGTTTTTTATTTTTTTCATAAATGACCCATTATAACAAGTGCAAGAAACACTATTGAACACCGGTAGGAATAATTGTCTCTCTCACATTTAACCACATTTGATTTTCTTTTTACTACATTAAATCCAATCTAGCCTCCGCTTGCTGAGGTTATTAAATGTTACTACCCAAACATGGATTTCTCTGTCTCTGTTTCATCTGGATGACTAAACAATATTTATCAATAAACTATCACTGTGATGAAAAAGATCATTGACAAATAGGAAAAACTGTTGGTGCTCCAGTTGTTTAAATTACCTAAAAAATGTACTACATTCACCTTAAATTGCATCACAATGTTTTTTTTACACCAGCTCAAATAACAAGTACATAATGGCAAGTCACTTTAGCTGTATAAAAAAGATTATTTGGAGATTTTGGAAATGTTGATTATCAAGGAGATTTTGGAAATGTTGAAAAGCATAGACTTCATTGACTTACTGCTAAATGAGGGGTGAAAGTCAAAAATGGGAAGTTGAAGGGGAATACACTTCCTTCATAATAAAAATACTCGATTCTAGTAGGAAATATATGGGACCATACTGTCCTTGTATTGGAAAAGGAGGTGTGAGCACTGCCACAGACAAGTGGTCCTTTAATACAATTTAAGATGTTACACTGAAGGTGCAGGGAAACTGGTAGCAGCTAGCAAAAGCTCCAGGCCACTTACTTGGAGTAAATGTAGAGATAGTAATGTTTTATATTAGACAAAAATGCCACAACCACCCCATCCTTGAGTATGCTGCCCCAAGCTCCTTTAGTGTAAAATAGACAGAAATGAGCAAACCCGCTCAGCTTGTCAGAAAATGAGGCCAGAGCCCAGACAGAGAGAGAAGCAAAAATGAGAATCTAAAGAAAGCTCCATTGGTTGGGAACTGGATGAGCCATTCTGTGAGTGAGAGGTTTGGCAGTTTTTCCTACTTCTGCGCTGCACTTGGCTGTTCCCATCATTTTTTCATAATAAAACACCTTTCGCTTGGAACCTATGGGCACCTTGGCAGATATGAGTTCAGAGACACAACAAAGACTAATTTAACTGCTATGCATAAATACCATAACTATTTATTATGTTTCTTTCTTTGTGACAAATTCCCAAAGTCTACCCTTGGAGCGAATGGCACAAGATAATAAGAACATTTTGACAACATCGCATTATCAACCACATTTAACTCATCAATAATTAATAGCGTAGGAACAAGCAACTAATGTACAGGTGTCTAGTAGATGGTGTGCAGAATGGGTTTTCTAGCTCTATTCTTAAAGTGAACAGTGTTGCATATTTTAAGAAATAATAAATTGGGTGCTGTGTTAATTTAAGAGTTAGATGACCTAATTAACAAATAGAAGTTAAGGTACAGTACTTAACTTTCAGACACACGGCTGCTGATTTAATTTCCACTCCTCATCAGCTGTGTCACAGCCTGTGCTCAAACTTTTAAAAAAATAGATCTTAATGTGTGCCTTGAGATGGTGTTCACTACAGAAAGACATTATATAAAATAACAGTTGTTTGTTTGTTATAGTAAGATTACTTACTACCTAGGCAGATCTGATGTGTTATTTGGGAAATAAGATCTATGGATATTTAATTGTTCAGTATGCAGTTTAAGTTCTGAATGCAGTTTTATAGATGGCAGGTCTGTTGATTAGACATAATGCCTTAAATTGACAGTCATAAATAATAAATGACTTGTCTTCAGCTAAAAAAATACTTCATTCTCTAGAGCCATTTTATTTTAAACGATATTTAAAATATCAATTTACAATTTTAAATCTTACATTGGTGTTCACAACCATTAGGCTGTTTAATAATCTATGAGATGAAAACATAGGGTTTAGCTTTCAGGACATGACCTTGCAGTGACGGAATCTGAGATTAGCATTTAGAACTTCAGATTTTTTCACGATTGTCTTTTCATTAATCTAGTAAGACTATGAAGAATTTTGCAATAACATAATACCATACACCATAATAATAGTCTAATGATCCATTACACTTGGTTTAACATTTAACTGAACTTTTATATTTTACCTATATGAGCAACACAAAAAAACTTAACAAGCTAATTAAACTTCTGCAAGTGTTGCAAAAAACAAACTATAAGAATGATTATAAGAAAATAAAGCAAAAAATGAACATATTATAATAAAAACCTGCATAAACAAATATGATGTTTAAGTACCGATATATTTTTTCAGATATTTTTATGGTATAATAGTATCAGAAAAGAAATCTGTTATCTGCTAAATCTGAAAAAGGGTTAGATGTTTTGTAATGTAATGTCCTTCTTAGTATTGAAGGAACCATAAAAATGACTAATGTATTTTCAGTTTTTACACCAGAATGCATCAAGTAGTACAGAAGTGATCAATAATCCTATGTATTCTTTTCCCCCCTCCATAGCCCAACTACTAATTGAGAGCTCTCAGCCTTCCTGTTTATTATCAGCTCTACAGAGTGTGTATTTTTAGTGTTATGTTCTTCTTGCTCTTCTTTCTCTTCATCTTTTACCACTTCTCCTTTCCTGTACTTTCTTGGATATTTCTCTCACTTTTGTTGTACCTTCGATTGTCTCATTTCTTATTCTGTCTTTTTTTGTAATTCCACATATCCATCTCAAAATTATCATTTCTGCAACATCTAACTTCTTCTCCAGCACTTCCTGTACTGCTCGGGTCTCAGCTCCATACATCATTGCTGGTCTTACCACTGTCTTATAAATCTAAACTTTAATTTATCCACTGTTTTCATGTCTAACTTTTGAATCCTTGCCTTTTATCCCATGATCTTGTATCCCATATTTAACACATCCATAACCAGATCAAAGAGGTAAGGACTTAAACTTAAGATCCCTGGTACAGACCTACTCTAAATGGGATCTTGTCTGTTACACCAACACTGCTTTTATTGCGAGTCCTGACTCCCACATACATATCCTAGACCAGGGGTGGGCAAACTACGGCCCGTTGGTCTTTTTAATCCGGCCCACCGAAGATTGGTACAAAATTGCCCAAATCATATTATATTTATGACTGCATTCATTTGACCTTGTCCTGTAATGCCTGGCGTTCCACCAGGTGGCGCATTAGGCACAGTGATACATTCACTTGATTTTGCGGAGCCCAGTTTACTCTCTGTTATTACTTTGCTACAGCTCTGAACCCATCCGCAACAATGAGTGCGCCAAAGAAAAGAAAAGTCGACAGTGAGTGCCGAGTGTTTAATAAGTAATGGACAACTAAATACTTTTTCACTGAAGTCCGGTCAAAGGCTGTATGTCTTATTTTCCAAGAAACCGTTGCAGTTTTAAAGGAATACAACATCAGCCATCACTTTTCCACCAAGCATGCTAATTACGCTAACAACCAGTCAACGCAAGAAAGGATGGCTACCGCTCAGAGGTTGGCAGCTAGTTTGCAGGCTCAGCAAAACACCTTGATCCGACAAACTGCCATCCAAGAATCAAGCACGAAGGCAAGTTATGTGCTGCCATTCAAATTAGCAAAGACCAGCAAGCCTCTCTCCAAAGGGGAGCTTCTCAAAGAGTACATGGTAGAGACAGCAGGTATCTTGTGTCCTGAGAGCAAGAACAAATTTGAAAAAATTAGCTTATCACGCAGGACAGTGACTCGCCGTGTTGAGCTAATTGACAAAGACTTAGCTAGCAAGTTAAACAAAACAGCGGAGTTATTTACATTATATTCCTTGGCAATGGATGAAAGTAATGACATAAAGGACACCACTCAGCTTTTAATTTTTATCAGAGGGATTAATGACAATTTTGAGATAATGGAGGGGTTTTTGGCCATGGAATCCCTAAAGGGGAAAATGCGGGGAGAGGACTTGTATGACAGCATGTCGGGGGTCATCAATAGGCACAAGCTACCTTGGAGTACGCTCGCCAACGTTACCACAGATGGATCACCAAATCTGACTGGAAAAAACATCGGGTTGCTCAAAAGAATCCAGGAGAGGGTGAAGGAGGACAACCCTGAGCAGGAGGTAATTTTCTTACACTGCCCCTTGTCTATGCAAACAAAAATCTAAGAACTGTTTCTTAAAGCATTTCCAACAGCTATCTTTAATTCTGATCACTTCTCTTACAGTGAAATGTTCAATAATCATTACTTTTTTGGAATATCATTAATCCAAGCCTAAACTTAACCACATGTTCAAAATGACATGCACAGCACATTTATGTGTTCATTGAATAATGAATGTTTCAATGTGTACCCACATTGGCAAGCAAAGCTACTGAAGTTATCACTCATTAAATTGCTGACAAAATATGTCACAGCATACAGAAATTTGAACACCTTCTTGTTTGTCATTTTTCCAGTTTTTTGGCATTTGGCTTTGTTCTTTTCCCTTTTTTTGGGTGCCTCCCAGTGATATTTTCATAAAATATGCCTCCAGCATTGCATGTTGTTGATGCCATTAGATGTACAGCTGATATCTCACTTCTGTACTGTGGAAATTGGTACAACACCTAGGAGGCTCACAGTTTTTTATTTTTCCACTTGCTACGTACGAATAACAAGGGATTTTGTACTTTGGGAATACTGAGCAAAGAAAAAAACAAATAAAAATGTTTAGAGGAGATAAATTCATAGTTTTAGTGATGGCTGTGAAAGGAAATTCAAGTCCTTGGTTAATAAGAAAAATCTGTGTGTTTGGGCTTGATTCAGACAAAACAAATAAAGGAAGGATGTTAGTGTTTAGTAAAAACTAGATAAAATAAAAAGGTGAAAGGGGTTGAGGGAAGTGTTTGTGTCAAAGAGTATTCATGAGCTCTACAAGTAAAGACGGGTTCAAGGAATAAATAAAAAACAGGAATTGGAGCTCTGCTGATGAACTTGACTGAGTTGAGTGAATAAACAAACTCAAGTGAAATGAAATGTTTAGGGCTCAGAGAATACACAGGTAGGACATGGTTGACTTGTTAAAAAAATAGTAATATTTTGCTTATAACTACATGCAAGGTTTCCCCAGTTATAAATAATACTTTGACTAATTGGTCAGTTTTCCTTCCATGACTGAAAAAGGTGCTGTGTGGCGACCCATTCCATGGTGGTTGATGCCTCGATGCCCTGGCTGCCCACCTGTAATTCTCTCTAATATTACACTAGTTTCAGCTTGTGATATTGTGATCTTAGTGTTTTATAATAAATGAATGTTGGTCATCCCCTTTAATTAATTTAATTTAATTAACTAATGGCAAGGAACTCTCAAAAGACGTTCAAAGGCGAGTAAATTTTACTTCTAAATTAATTAGATTTTTATACATTCTGTAGCACAATCCTAAATAGACACATCTGATTGAAAATGGCATAAAGGAACACAGACATACTGGTGCCAAGACAGGTATTGTTGCAGATAGCAATGAAAAGCATAAACTTTTTTGAAAAATGAACTACTAATCACATACTTACATAAGAGGTAATATAATATAATGATAAGACTATAGTCTACTGGTAGGTAAAACTACGGACAGTAATTTCAACTCTAAAGGCATCAATAAGCAAACTCTGTTTTTTATTCTTTAAACCATGGAGTCAGAGTGGGAATCAAGTCTAATTATTCATTGGAAGATTAAACATTTGCGTTTAGATTCACAAATCCATTACTATAAAGTCATGTACTGAATTTTTCTCTTGGCAATAAATCAATGAAATCTTTCCTCTGTGTTTGTTGTTCTGTTCACTAGCTATCTGTCATTATCTCAGTACCTTCCTTGTATTCCAGTCACAAACGAAAGTTCCATACCTACAGCAGCGTTGCACCAATATGGCTGAAACATTGGCAAATAGTTAAAACATATCTAATATAGTTTGCCTATGTTCAGGATGACAAAAGTTTTTAAACAGTCCTTGTTTTAGTAGGTGTGACATACAAGATATGTAAAATTGCTTTCCTATATCTGCTCCTCTACAGTATGTTTAATTTTTCTTTCATGCTTCACAGGAAATAGTACGTATGTGCACATTCATTTAGAATTTTCAATTAAAAATTCAATTACCCTGTTAACCAAAAAAAAAAAAAAAACTAATTAACTTTAAGAAAATGAGATTTGTTTTGTCTGTTTCCAAAAGATTAGTATATATATATCTTTAAAAGTAAGAATAAGAAATAAAAGGTTAGAAAAAAATCAACCAACTGTGCGAATCCTCGGCTTTAAATAATTTTTAAAGAGAAGAATTTTTCTATTGCAGGTATTAGTGTGTGTTCTATTAGTACATTTAATCTCAAACTACATAATTTGAACATGTACAGTAGGTAACTCAATTACCATCAGTTTCTTCCTCTGTGGTTGACGCTATATGATCTGTTGTTGATCTGTTTTTCAAAAAAAAAAAAATAGTATGCTTGTTTTATTCACTTTAATCAGATACTTGTGGAGGTAACATTGTGAAAAATGTTAGGCTATGATTATGAAGACCCAATTAAATGTGTGTAATCAATAGAAACAATTCAATTCTAGCAATTTATAACAAAAGTGAATAAATCTATATTCTTGAAAAATAATGAGATTTACTAATTGCCTGTCCATTGCATTAAATAGTTACAGCTGGTAATTGCCTGCTAATCCATAGATTTTGATTTAAAATAAAATTGGATGATATGATTTTACTTATTCTAAATTGCCATCTTGCTTACGATCTATCATTTTCCCATTAAGTGCTTCACCTTGTACCAAAATGTCTTTATTTTTGTGTCCTCTAATGGACTGTTGTCCTTACAGGCATACTTGCTTTATGCTGTCACAAATGACTACAGCTATAAATTAACATGAAATAGAAAACGATGAATGAGAAAATGGATGGATAAATTATATAGCATTTGAATGTAAACTGACTGTCATAGAAAAAAATAAAACCACAGAAGGAGTAAAATTTTGTCAGGAATTAACTGAAATCATTGCTATGTTATTGAATTTGTTTGTTCTGTACTGTACTTAGTTTATTGGAGATGGTGTACAGGCTACAGTACAGATTATATAGCATATTTTCATTTTATATATACAAAATATAGTAACTATTGTTACTTTTAAATAAATTAGTTCAGGTTGAGGTTATTGTGATATATTCGGCTCCTCTGTTGGTTATCATGAGATGGTCTCTTCATGAAAAAGAGTTTACTTTTTCTATGTTTGAAAGTGTGGGGATGGAAGTGAGAATTATGCTGCCATTACAGGTCTTCCAATGGAGTTCACATGAAAGGCAGACAAATCTTTGAAGCATATGAGAATAGATAAACAGACCAAGAATGCCAGAGAAATGTTGGGGTACAAACTGGGCAACCCTGTGTAATGAAAGTTTGTGCACTCTGCACTCTATTAGTGAAGCTTTCTAGCCTATGGTTTGGCACTTCAGTGTTAGCTACAGTATGTCTCCTATTTTGTCCTTTAAGAAATGGCTTTTTTACTGCCACTGTCAAATCTGCAGAACAAAGTCTCATCTTTACGGAAGAAAGTGAGACTTGCTTTTTCCAACCACTGTTAAGCTGTGCTTGAAGCTTTTGTACTGTGAGGTACCAATTATGCAAGCTGGTGACTCTCGGAAACTTCTGTTCTGACTGGGTTGTGACTTTGACTCTGGCAGATATTTTTCTATCAGAGTTTCTTCTACTTTCCAATTGCTTGTGATGACAAGACTTTGTGCTGCAGGTTTGACAGGCTGAGTGCCAGTAAGAAAGCCATTCCCTAAAGAACAAAATAGGACCTTGAAAAATCAGCTTTTGGATACTGCAGGTTGGATGAATCTCTTATGGACCGATGAATCAAACTTTGATAGGAAGAGATCTGGCAGACCCAATGTCACAACCGAATCTGAAGACAAGTTTCAGAGGGTCGTCTGCTTGTGTAATAGGCACCTCACAGCACAACAGCATCAACACAGCTTAACAGTTATCAAAAAAAAGCAAGTCTCACTTTCTACCGTGAAGATAAGACTTGGTGCTGCAGATTTGACAGTGGCAGTAAGAAAGCCATTTCTTAAAGGGCAAGATAGGGCCTTGAAATATCAGCTATGGACTACTGCAGATTGGACAAAAGTCTTATGGACCGATGTATCTAAATTTGAGTTCATCAAGCAGGGTGTGTGCATGCCGTTGACTTCTGTTTGGGTGCATACACCGTCAGCATTGTACTGTCTGATCTAAACACTAGCGTGGCAATTTGTGTACTGAAGTGAGTTTAACTGCAGGTGGAAGTCCAAATTTAATAATAATGCTGTGCATAGAATTCGCACTAAAACATGGCGTATGGACAAAAGCGGAAATGTTCATACGCACAAAAAAATCCAGATGCATAAATCTGTGCATTCGCCAACTTCCACGTTCTTCTGCTCCATAAATCCCGGTCAGCGGGAAAAGTAACGCACGTGTATGCGCTTGCTGCCCCACCCAAACTCCCTCCAGAATTACACCTCTTTGCATATGCAAATCAATACAAATAGCCCTTAAGCTCAGCGTTCTGTGAAAAGACAATGGTAAAAGCACGTGTGAAAACAGAAGAATTTCAGCGAATACCAAGTGGAGGCAAAGCAAAACATATTATTTGTTGGTTTAAGCAGTGATTTAAACAACAAAAGGAAGTTGATCGAGTGACATAGAGTGTCGGAGAAACTCGAAAGCTCAAGTTCACAAAGTCTCACAGTGCCCAAAATAAAAAAGATGTCAGATATCAAAGTCGTAGTGAAAGGGCAAGTCGTAGCCCACCGTCTGAGTGTCATATGAAAGCTTACTAGGGTACAGAGAAAAGAAAAAAAATAGGCACACAGTAGGAAAAAAGCTCAAAATGTCAACTTTAATCTCGAAATTTCCACTTTAATCACATAGTTTATTTTGTCATTAAAGTAGAACATCATAAACTTCATCATAAAATCATTTAATTTACTAGTTTCTCAAATATCGTGACTAAAGTAGCAAATTAATTGCTTTGTTTTGTATGTGTTCTTCTATGTGCTTTATGTGTGTGAATCACTACATGCTTCTTAAACGGGCTTTCTCTTCCTCCAACAGGACACAGCATTGTGACGATGCGCATTGGTTGCATGCTCCCATCATCTGTCTGGGAGCCCTTGAACCCTACACCGTCAGTAATGTTACCGATGAGCTTAGCAGTGAGGCAACAACAATGGAGCAAGGGGATGGTGCAAAAGTGTAAAGTGCTTTTATTAAAACAATCAACAAAAACAAGGTGTTCAAAATAAAGTGCAGTGTCCAAAGTTCCAATAAATAAATAATCCATAAAAACAGATGTGACACGTGCAGTTTAAAAAAACACGAATAAATCCCTTAAAAACGAGGTTAAAACACAATGCAGGAAACAATCCTTAAAACAAAGCCTGGTGCTTCTTTTACCCAGGCAGCTCTCCTGCTTCTCCCGTCTGGGCCCCATAACAGTAGAGTCGCCCTCTCAGCAACTGACCTTTTCTCCCCTCGACTGGTCTGGAGGCCTCCCGATCCCTGGCTTTGGTCGCGCACTCACCTCAGACCGAGACTTGGTTTCCTTGACAACCAGGATGCGCACATCAAGGACTTCACCCACCAAGCCTCCCGACTCCCGCTGCCTTAACAGCCTTACGCAGCCTGTCGTCCTTCAACTGGTCACTCCAGCTCTTTAATCGCTCAGCTGGATCGACCACTTCCTTCAGCCCCACAGAGTGTTGGCCAAACACTTCCCTTGTGGGCTCACCTCCCAGCTGCCTACCTGCGAGCCTGCACTTACTCGCTCGCTCGCTCACACCGGCTCTCTTGCCACACTGCTTCATGCTCTCCAGCAACCTCCGTTTTCTTCTTTCTCATTTTTCCTTTTCTTTTCCTCCCCTTCAGCCGACTCACGCTTCTATTTATCAAGAGGGCATGTTAGCTGTGGCAAATCAGCAGCCCCAGGAACAATCACTGTGCACTTAGGTTAGAAATGGCCACATCGCAAATCGCCCCAAGAACCGCTATAGGCACACAACCACCACGGCCCCTCACTAAGCCGCGAGCGCGGTGCTTATTTATTTAAATGCCGCCCTTTTTACATGAGCTGTGGACCCACTACACCACAAGAATCCATTACATTCATAATATTATAGCTCTCTGAATAATTTTAAGCCGACACATACTTGGGGGTCAATTCACCCCTGGACGCCAAATACATTTTTGCTGTACTTTTTAAGTTAACGTCACAATTCACAAAAAAAATTGTGATATTTTAATAGAACACATTTTTTTTCATGCAAAGAGCATCACAATTACTCCAACATTGATCATTTTACACACTGCCAATGAACTGTAAAAACTTAAAAAAAAAACTACTGCAACAGTCAGTTATTATATGTACAAGGTGCAAGGTGATGAAATTCAGTGAATCACCGAGCCAACTGTGCTTGAACTGGCTGCATGCAAGTACACACAGGTAAGAGCTGGTACTTGTAGGCTAGTGTAGTGCAGCGGCTGAATCCCAGTGACAGTGATGCTGCAGTGCTGTCGGGGCCGGCAGTGGTCAGGAACTGGCTGCTCAACGAATATACGGCATTGACTAATCAGCTCCAGCATGCTGTCAAATTGCTCTGTGAAGCGACTAGAGTCGGTTGCGGCTTTCAATGAATATACGTCGCCAAATATACTCGGCTCCGGCGTGCTGGCAAATTGCATTGGGAACCGACTATAGCCGGTTTGGGTGGTTTAAGGGTTAAGATGTATACTTGATATTCTCATAATGATATGAATTAAAGCATGTATTAAAAATGGCGCCCCATCTAGAGTTTGTTCCTGCCTCCTGCAAGATGCTTGCTGCGCCGTGCGTGACCTTCAATAAAATAATTTATTGCAGCTATACTGTTTCTCTCAAACATACTAACCTCCTACTCCTGTCCTTCCTTTTCTTTCTTGATGCCAAGCCATCTGTAAGCTTAGAACACCGATTCTTCAAAACTTTTATTAAACATTGAAATATCTTTGTAGTACATGTTTAATTATTCCATCCATGTATCCATCCAGTGTCACGCCAGTCCCAGCAAGAATACAGTGTGAGGCAGGACCAATCCTTGAACAGGCGCCAGCTCGTCGCTAGCGCTGTGCCACTGTGTCCTCACATGTTTAACTATTAACAATATACATTATTTTAATGAAGTTTAAAACTCTGTATAATGTAATAAGCATGCTTTGCTGCATTTCACCTTAAAAATGATATCAACAGCTCCAAGAAGATAGTGCTTGGAAATCTAAGTTGACTTAGAAGCCAGTTGTCACCATATGTAAATACGCGCTTTATAAAGTGGCTCAGGTTGTGCAATATTATAACTGTATTGCAAGTTTACAGTGAGGTGATTGTACTTATAAGTACAAACAGTTCTACCCAGATCAATTGATGAACTGATTGAGTGTTTTTAGAGCACATTTGATGAAACTATTTCTGAACTGTGAGGTCCCCACAAGAAAGGGTCGAAGTGTTTGCTGTATGGGAACAGTTCAAATAGATTGTGCGCATGGCTGAGGCAGCGTGTGCTTGATGCTGTATACTGATAATCTGATCAACTGCTATACAGCTGTGATTCCACACTCAGATACAGTGGGTTAAATACTTAGTGATGCACTGGGAATAACAACACTAAAGCAGTGATGGTATTTAGAATAGTTTGGCCTTTATATGGTTATGGGTTGATTACAATGAGATGCCTAAAAATAAACGATATGTGGTTAATTTCAGTGCATTTGATAAAGCCGCATCAGGGATGTGAATCTATAAACTAAAGGGAAACCACACAGGAACAGTAGCACTGCTTTGACGCTGGGTGCCGCCAGTTTGCAAAACCGAGCAGAGAACTTGCGTACACTATGGCTTGAGCTAGCATGAAAATGTGCCTGGCTTTACACCAAGTTTAGGTTTTATACATCACGATTTGAGCATGGAAACGGGAGTATACAACATTTTTGTGCGTACGCATCGTTTATGCATGAGGCTCCTGGTCCGTCCAGGCATCCCGGCTGGGCATAACCCCCGGCCATCCGCCACAACAGATGGAATCACTTTCATTTTGTCTTTCCCCTGTTAACAAGAAAAATAACAGTCTTACCTGCGATACATGCCTATAATGGTGTTTCTCCTGTAGTAGGTGATAGACATTAACTCCAAATAGATAGATAGATAGATAGATAGATAGATAGATAGATAGATAGATAGATAGATAGATAGATAGATAGATACTTTTAGCTGAAATCCCTATATTTGTGGGACAAGATAATCTCTCTGTAAGTGTTGATAATTTTAGGGCTGAAACAGAGCAGTCACAGATGGTGGTTCAAGGTGAGGTAATCAGTAATTCAAATATTGAATCCTCCCTTACAGGTTTGACTACTCCTGCCAGTGATCCTGACCATGGTAAACATCTACAAAGATTCCAAAACTGTCCACTAGATACGAGGGAAACAATGACAGGGGACCAAATAAATGAAAACAATGTGATATTGGGCCCTCATCTGACCCCTCTTATTCATCCCAACAAGCTGTAGATGAATTAGAAGTGGTTTACAGGCCTATAGTCCATAGGGATGTACTTAAAAAAATTGGACTATCGAACCTAAAAAAAAAAAAATATTTATTAGAGATTCAAATCTAGGGAGGATTGTAGATTTTAAACATAAATCCATCAAGATTCATAGTTATCCTGGGGCTAAAATTTACATCACTACAATTTTGCAAAAACTATCCTCTACAAAACATATCAAGGTTGTGGTGTTTTCAGTGGGAATTAATAATAGATTGAATGATCAGAGTTACAACAATCATAACGATTAATTAACTATTACAGAATGTTTTTAACTTTTTGTAGGTTCCACCTCCAGAGCTCTTAGCAATGGTCCTAGGAGGCGAAATACACTGGTCCCCAGATGCAGCACAATTGGTTTTGGATCGCTGGCAGGAGGCTTTAAACTTTTCAATAAGAGAATGCAGATAATTTCTGCCCTGGAAGCAAATATTTATAACTTATCTCAGGTTTTTATATTGATGAAATTGAACATTTCATTACTACAGAAAATACAGTAGATATTGAACAATTGAGACAGGATGTTCACTAATATCACAGAAAATTTAAATTATTAGATTATTTTGAGTATCAGACTGATCAAACACTGGCTTTATTAGAGATCCCTCCACATGGATACCCAAAAATATGGCCATTAGTCAGCTGATATTAGATCTTATTAAAAAAAATTGGCAGGTTTTAGATCAGATGAGGTATGAAGATGCCACAGTAGATAATTTAAATGAACATGAAAGAGCTTCCTTGCAATATCTATTTAAAAATAAAAATATTATAATCAAACCAGCAGATAAAGGTTACTAGAACAGGGGTATATTAGTTATGAACAGAAAAAATATTTTTCATGTCCATCAGTTCCAGCAATTGGTAAATTCTATTACCCAAAATCCACAAACCACTTCATTTGTGGACAGTTCCTTTTCAAATTCCCACAGGCAGGCCAATTGTCTCTGATTGTTCATCAGAATCTTACCATTTTTCCGAATATATAGATCATTTTTTAAATACTTTGTCGCAAAAACACAACAGTTACATTAGGGATACTTTTCATTTCTTACGTGTCATTAAACAATATTAAGTCCCAGCTAACGTCTTTATGTTCACCTTATACCAATACTGACACTCAATTAGGTTTAGAATCTGTCTCCAAGGTATTTCAAATTTTCCCTGACTCTGAAAGACCAGATCAGTTATTATTGGATCTATTAAGAGATCAGCTTAATGCCTTTGATGGAAGGACGTTCCTTCAGATCCATGGTACAGCTATGGGGAAATGATTTGTTTCCTCATATGCCAACATTTATATGGCGGACTGGGAACAAGAGGCCTTTCAGAAGTGCTCTTGTCTTCCATTTATCTATTGTAGGTATCTGGAAAACATTTTTGGAGTCTGGACACATGGCAAGCAGGAATTTGATAAAATTTTACAAGTACTCAATTCGCATCATCCGGCTATTTACAGGCTAATATTAGTTTTAATACAATACCCTTTTTAGATACAAAGATTGGTTTTCAAACAATTTCACAGTCTAAAAAGATATTTTTTTCCAGGATTTACTTTACACCAATTGATACGCATGCCCTTCTGCAGACATCCAGTTTTCAATTTAAGCACACATTCAGGGGAATTATTAAATCCCAACTTTTTAGATATTATAGACTTAATACTTACTTACAGGATATACAGCAGATGACGCATGTTTTATTTCAGGTCTTGAGAAAGAGAGGCTACTCTCATACATTTTAAAGACAGATACAGTTGGAAGTGGCTCATAATCACTTAAATATTTGGATAATAATAAGGATTTTTCTAATAATAAACATTTAGGCATTCCCATTCAGGATTATTTTTCTTGTCCAGATTTCTTTTTTGACTCTTCATGATTCTTTAGAGGATATTTTTTCAGTATACATACTCCAATAATAATATAGTCAGCTCTCATCTTCCTCTCCTCCTGGTTTAACTCTTAATCTTTTCAGTTAGATTTAGACCATGGGAACAGTCTTCTTTCTCTTCTCTCTCTGATTCTTCTTTACCAGTTTGGATTGTGAATCTGAACCCACCCATAAACAGCTGGATTATTTTGTGTTTGGTTTATTAGGGGCCTTACCATATGTGCTTTCTCATCCCAATCCTATCCTTTAAATTATGATTTCACCTACTCAAACCCTAGTGGTGAAAATTATGACTTTACCTATCCCAACCCTAATTTTAGATTATGATCTCACTCAACCCAACCCTAATCTTAAATTCTATGATCTGACCCATCCCAACCCTAAACTTAAAAATTATGATCTAATCTTTCTTAACCCTGATCCTTAAAAACTGTGACCTCACCAATCTTAAATCTGATTTAAAGGATTATAGCCTTATGGATTCTAATCTTATTATTCTACTAACATTTAATTAAAGTTTGAAAATTAAGGATTTGGAATGGAATTTGAATTTGATCCTGCATGATCAGACTGATGTACAGTGTGACTTGTTAGAAATACCTACAAAGGGGTGGAAGGTTTGAGGG
Source organism: Polypterus bichir lapradei (assembly GCA_026402145.1). Taxonomy (NCBI): domain Eukaryota; kingdom Metazoa; phylum Chordata; class Cladistia; order Polypteriformes; family Polypteridae; genus Polypterus; species Polypterus bichir. The sequence continues at coordinate 55,689,050 of JANRMT010062808.1, read as the reverse complement.
TTGGATGAGGTGGTACAGAGGGGACAAAGTCCATGTTTCTCCCACGGGATAGCCTCTTTGAGTCCAATTGCTTCAACAGATTCATTGGTTCAAACAGAACAAATCAAAATTGCCATTTTCAGCCCCAGCTCAAAAAACAGACTTGTACAGCAACATTTCCAAGAATTACAGCAAAATTTTCGGCCTTTACAACCTTTCAAACTCATCACAGCATATAGGAAGAATAAGAACTTATGGGATCTCCTAGTACATACATCTTGCAAAAATAAAAATAAATTTGTTTGGTCCATTCCTTTTGTAAAAAAGAAAATTGTTAGTAATACAATTCATAATATAGCGATACTGATATTACAAGATTTTCAACTTAAATCTTGCAATTGCTTTCTACGTGGGAGAAAGAAGAAATTCTCTTTCAGGTAGATTTGTGCAGCTTGAGGTTAATAGAAAAACAGACCAAACAAATAGTTCTTTATCAGCACTTTTCAAATCATTTACATCAGACAATTATGTTTGGTTTAGAACGCAAATCATTTTGGAACTAAACACAACTTCACAAAAAAGAACAGTCCTGGATAGATGCATTACAAAAATAGTATCCCCTACCCTAATCCTAATCCTGAGTCAGGGTGTCAGTCTTTTAGTGCCTAGGGATACACCAGCCTAACCTCTACAAGGAAATGAATGAGTCTCATTCCTGTTTTGGAGCTCTTAGACTGATTGGAGACTGAGACTTACTGACTTGCTGAAGTGATCCTTATAAATGAAAGAAAAGCAATTGAGATTTTTTCTGTTCTGTGGTGTGAGAGTTAATTAAAAAAAATACATTTTACACCAAAAAACATTGTGTTTTGGTTGCAGCTAAGGATCTATGTGGAAAATTTTAAATCTTTTTTATCCTTGTAGGGTTTTTTTTTTACTTTTTTTCACCCATCCAGGAACAAAAGCAGCTGTGTGTTTGGGGGAGCGTTTGGAAAAGTTTCTCATTACTTGTACTTTTTCTTGTCATTTGCACTCAAACTAGCATCATTGACACAGAGCAGTAAGCAGCAGTTGTTGACACCAGCATGTCTGTAAGTAAATAATCGGCGTCATAGTAACAGTAACAACAATTCCTTAGTGGGAAAAAAATGCAGCTCCTCAGTTCAAGACAGTACCGAGAGGAGCTTAGCGGTATGCAGGCAGGCAGTATTAAGACGCCGATCAAGCACAAGTGGTTATAGAAGTAGGAAAGACAGTTAGAAATTAACTAGCAGCGGATATTCAGTAAGTGAGGTTTTCCAGATTGAACTGTTTTTTTTTTTAATTTTATTGATTTTATTGTAATCATTCCATACAAATAGATACATTTTTGCAAAAAATAGGATTGAAAATAAATCAACCCCCACCCCTGAGAAAGAGAGCATGGCCAACGGAATAAAACTTAAAAATAGTAAAAATAAATAAATTGATGAGTTTAATATGTGGATACAGATAAATGGAGAGGAAAAAGAAATGGGAAGAGAATCTACTTCCTCAGTGCTTTAAGAGCTTATTATAAAAATATTATTGATTAGATCCTGCCAGGTTTTGAAAAAAAGATTTGTACAGATCCTCTAACTGAGAATTACATTTTTTCCAATTTAAAATAGTATAAAGCATCAGTTACCCACTGACTTAAAAGAGGAGAGTTAGGATTCTTCCAGTTTAGCAAAATAAGTCTGCATGCCAATAGTGTAGTGAAGGCAATCACAGTTTGTTTGTCCTTCTCCACTTTAAGCCCATCTGGAACAACACCAAACACAGCTGTTAGTGGGTTAGGAGGGATTGTGACACCAAGGGGGTATTTTCCGTACGTCACTTAAATCATCCGAGATCAGATGCCTCATCTTGGATGAGTTAATGCCGGTGAAGCTCATCCGGGATAAGTCGGTTTTTTAAACACAGCCATGTAGTAGATTAGTCTAGCTTGATCTAATCATCCGAGATAAATGTGCGCGCCCACGCTGATTGAAAAGCCCATATATATTGAGTCTAGAAAACATGATCAGCAAGTCTTTGATGGGCTGAAACAAAATGACGAAAGAACTGGCACATTTTTTTTTTTCACACAAGTGGATCAGGACCTTTTATTCGAAGGATATGAAGTATTTCAAGATTTAATATGCACAAGGGTTAACACTGCAAAAGCAGCCCAAACCAGAAAAGACGGCTGGCAAAAAGTGGCCAACAAATTAAACGCTAAGTAGTGTGCATTGTATTTACTGAATGCAGCGTTTCATTTCCTATGTGTCAAAATAATTATTATTTAATATGTCATAATTCCAGATCAAACGTGAGCACAAGGAGAACATCGGAACAGATTAAAAGTGAAGTATAAGAATATACTTCAAACTGGTAAATATTGGTATATAACTATTTAAAGAATTGTTGGCATAAAGAATCATATATAATATAATAAACATTAATTTTAAAGCTAATAAGAAGGCAGCCAAGCAAAAAATAGGTGGAGATCCACGCAGTCCAGACCTAACCCCTGCAGAAGAGTTGGTTCTCCAGCAAAATGTCCATCACCCTGTTTCTGAGGGCATTTTTTTTGTTGGGTCAATTGCAGGGAATGTCATATCCCTAGAACTTGTGTCTGACCAGCAAGATATTGACGAAGGTCAAATATTTGATGAAGACACTGTGTCTGATTATTCATCAGGAGGAGAGGTAAATTTTTCAAATAATGTTTGATCAAACTCCACTTTGATCAGTCACATGTGCCCCAATCACATTTGGAAATCCTGGGTAATGAGAATGTTAGGCTGATTGTGAGATTCTTTATGGAACTGTGGATGTTTTTGCCTGTGTATTACCTACCTGCAATGGCATGAAACGCCTCTTTTATTGTCTGCACACGCAGGTGTCCTGGAAACACTATGAAAACGTGAAGGAAATATTTCAGAGCGAAACAGACTTTATGAATTGCTTGGCAAACTGCACTTTTAGATAGATTTTCCGCATCGCCTTCAGTATATAAAAAAAGTGGCACTTGCAAAAAAAACTCAAAGCAATGCATACTGTCTGTGTGGTTGTGAGAGCCTGACTTCGCCTAGTTTGACTTTGAATATAAGGTGTTTGAGGTACAATATTCCCCCTCAGCTAAAGCAGTATCTTTCGAAAAGAATTTCCTCCAGGAGCAATAAAGGATTTTGAGAGGGCGCAAAACCCTCTCTATATGAAATTCTCTTCTTATAATTTGCTCACCAATATCAATTGGTCACTCATTCATGAACGGCAAAACCATGACTGAATGTATTCCATGCATGGAAACTGATTAAGTGTGTGAGCTAATCCTTGTTTACACAGAACAAACCTGCTCCGAGCAGGTTTGAGGATTTGGATGTGCTGCTATGACAACACATCGAGCAAGAGTTTAGAAAAACTGACAGATCCAGGAACATGCCAAATCGTCAACAATTACATCTGGCTAAACGAGTAATCCATGTACGAAAAATACCCCCCAAGGCTGTCTGAAAGGCACTTAAATTTTTTTTTTGTCCAGAATGATGTTAATTTGGTGCAGGCCCAAAACATGTGACCCAGTGAGGCTGGAGATTGATTGCAGCGTTCGCAGGTTGCCCTGGAAACATTTTGGACAATTTCAAGCGACAATTTAGACTGAGCAGTTCTTAGTGTTCAGGAAAGTAGAGCAGTTAAGAGGATGACATCATAATGGTTTATTAATACAAAGGAATACAAATCGTGTGAGTTAAGAAAGGAGTAAGAGGATAGCAAAGTTAGTAGAGCAAAGAAAAGTAATGTTAACCTCATAGAAGGACAAACAGCAAGCAATCGGGGTTGGGGGGGTATTAGGGGGTCAGAAGGTGTAAAATAACTATCAGTTATTTAATCTGATTTTTTTGGCTTACATTTTGTAGTTTTACCATTAAAGTAAAATCATTTAATTTTTAGTAATGCAAAGTAAAATTTTAATAATGAGCCCAGTGCAATGCAATTCCTGTTGGATGCTGGACTTTTTAGAGGATGGCTTAGAGAAGCCAGTCTTTTATAGGGACTACATCTGCAGGAGATACCAGTTAATCCATCACCTTGAGCTCTGGGACTCTAAACTGGAGGAGGAGTTGCCTGGCCTGCAATGTAATAGAGAATTGGTGGACCTGACTCACGTGTCCTTTAGAGAAATAGTGTGCACCCCTAAAGTGGACTGGGATGAAATTCCAGACTAGACAGGTATAAATAGGTGCGTTATGGTCACAAGGTGCAAGATAAAGGGTACACACCATCTGGAGGCGTTAACCACAGAAGTAGAAGTGTCAAACCATTTTCAGGTCCTTGTGACCAATGTTTTGGGGAGGCATATGAGTTGGTTAGTCAAGAATTGTTTAAACTAGGGTATGCGGGGGCAGAGAGTTTAAATGCAAAACTAACATGGATAACACATTAACAATAGTTTACCTTAATGCTAAAAGTATCAAAAGCAAAACAAGTCAGTTGGAGTTGTATGTAGGTGGACATTATTATATTATAGCTATAATAGGATATACAGAAAAGAAAAGGATTTGGGGTTGCTGTTTAGGACAAACAGATCTTAAACGCAAGCCCTCTTCAGTTGGACGTGGAGCCCCATCTTAGTGAGGATGTGTGGCTTTGCTTGGAAAGCATTATGTGTTTTAGACTGACCAATGCAGACAATTATTTAAGTGCACATCTTTTTGATAATATTAATAAAGCACATTTACACGGGGATATCATAGTCATAAGGGACTTTACGCACCCAAATATAAACTGGGATGACCCTTAAAACAGAGGATCACTAAACCAGGGGTCTCTCATGCATAATGCCGTGCGAAGAATTCACACTAAAACATGGCGTATGGACAAAAGTGGTAATGTGTATACACACAAAAAAATTCACATGCACAAACCCATACGTAAGCCTTCTTCCACGCACTTCCACTACATAAATCCAAGTTAGCGTGAAAAGTAACGCTCATGCGCGTGCCTGCCACCCCACCCTGACTCCTTCCAGAATTTAGCATATTTTAATATGCAAATCAACATAAATAGCCCTTTCTGTTCAATGTTCGGTTAAAAGACAATAGAAAAAGCATGTGAAAGAAGAATTTCAGCGAATGTGAAGTTGAGGCAAGGAAACACATACTATTTGTTGGCTTAAGCAGTGGTATAAACAACAAAAGGAAGTTGATTGAGTGATACAGAGTGCAGATAAACTCGAACGTTCAAGTTCAGAAAGTCACAAGTGGTCAGATATGAAAGTCACCGTAAAAAGGTGAGTCGTTGTCCACCGTCTGAATGTCATAAGTAAGTGTATTAGGGTACAGAGAAAAGGAAAAAATAGGGACACAGTGAAAAAAAGGTCAAAATGTCCACTTTAATCTTGTAGTTTATTTTGTCATTAAAGTAGAATGCTGTAAACTTAATCTTAAAATCAGTGTTTAATTTACTAGAGTTTCTCAGATTCCATCGCAACTAAAGTAGCACGTTAAATGCTTCATTTTGTATGTGTTCTTCTATGTGCTCTATGTGTGTGAATCAGTACGTGCTCAGTACTCATGGGTGAGTGGACACACTGCCTTCAAAAAAAGTAAGAAGAGATGGGGGATGTCTGGGATTTCTGACAATAAACGAGTAAAAGTGGAATCCATTTGGCCAGTGCCCGAAACTCCATATATGGCATTGGCAGATGCCATGAGACCACATGGGTGCAGCATCTCCCCGTCGTCTTGTTTTTCTATTGCAGGATGCAGACATGAACTGGTTGATGCTGACAGCCCCTCTGGGAGAAGGATAACCCTCGCAGGGAGGGACACTTCGCCCTACAAGGTTCACCAAGCAACTCTCTGCAACAAGCAAATGGTTTTCTGTGACTTCTCCAAAAATGTTCAGCAAAGTGGTTCATTTCAACAACTATTTTTTCCACCAAACTATCCTTGAAAAATCCTAAATAGTCCTAATAATCATGATCAACAGACATCTTTAGTCTAGGGTGACTGTGAATGGGCAAAAAGGAGTATCACGGAAACATGGAATCTACAGAAGAGGTGTCAATTTCACTGTCTGTGTCATCATCTTAAGACCAATTCACATTGTCATCACTATGACTCTATTGCAGCAGTGGTTCAGTTTCAGTTTGTTATAAAACTGGCTTTATGGCTTCTCGTTTGATATTGTATTATTGGTTGAAGGGTCCATCCCACCCATGAACATTAATGAGCTATCACACCATTACTATAAAGTGACAGAATGTATAGAAATATTCTTTTTTTTTGCAGCATGATGTTTTTTCATCCACTGGATGGAAGCAAAATACTGCACTGAGAGTTTTTTGGGTTTAACATTGTACAGCAGATTGTTGCCCTCATGTGTAGCTCATGCTTAACCATATCTACATCGGAGGTTAATGGTAGGTAAAGCACTGCCCCCATCCTCCAATAAATAGTGCTGTTGTACAAAAAATAATATTAGCATTTATAGTAATGCTATGATTGCTCATTAATATTCATGAGTTGGATGGGCCCATTGAACTACTGTGCATAGAATGAAACCAATGCAGAAACCAAGTTCACTGAGGCACCTAAAATAATTAAAAAGCTAATCTTTTATTGCAATTTAAGTCTATTTTGTCAACTGACTGTGTTTCAGCATGATCATATTTTGACACTGACTTCTTCAAATAGTTTTTGCCATCTAAAGCAGTAGTTTTATGTACTGTTATGAATTTTTTAGTTTTTTATGTGGAACAATTTTTTGACATATTTTTATTGGTATTTTATTTATATTATTGGTTGCAATTTTGTTTCTGCTATAGGACATGCCATTTTGTGTACCATGACCTATATTATTAATGTGTCATCACCAGAAATTTAATTGTCAGTGTTTCCCCACTATATAAAATAGTGATGCTCTAGCAGCTTTATTTAAGATTCTGGATATTGAACAAACCAAATATGCTGTGTTTCTGAGTATTTCTTGAAGGTATTTTGGTACCTGAATTTCGGTTTTTGGTTAGCATTTTACACTTTAGTGCATGGCATTCATTGTTTCTTGTGGTTTTGACTATGACTGTTTCTAATCTCTTTGTCCTTTTTTCTAATTTCTGCAACTTTCAATATAAGCAGGAAGTTTTTTTCCCCCCAGTATCCTCCAGTTGGAAAGAATAATATGAATTATTGTAAACCATACAAACTAGGGGGCTTCGCTCCCTACTCGCTTCACTCGCCAACCCCCCAGCCTGTGCTACGTGCCAGCCACTTCACGTCTCTGCCACTTGCATATGTGGATTTCACTTTCACCAAACAAAAAAACTTTTAATTCTCACAGATACGCCTCTTCATTGGAAAGAAACACTACTTTTCCCTGATGGCAACATGAATTAGACGATCTACAAGTCTCTGACTTAGAGTTTAAAGCCAAACATTATCTACATACTTCTGTCATATCACCTATGTCCATATATTCAAAATCTTTTCGCTATTCTGTTATTTCACAGAGTAATAATTTCCATTTGTTAGTGCTAATGCGATCTTTATCATCAGTTTTTTGAGACTTTCAAATTTTAGTACTTTCATAATCTCTAACCTGCTCTGCATGTGTATCGAGCCAACATTTTTGAACCACTTTACAATGTTCTACTTTGTCTTCTACTCTTTGTCTTTTATTTCCGACCCTGTTGGGAGCTGAGAGTGCAGAAACTGTGTCTGACAATAGCATTCACATGAATGAGAAGTGATTGGACCATCAGCGTGGTTGTAAATGTTTGAGAAGAGGGCGGGACTTGTCAAAATCTCTTGGCAAAAAGTCTTGTCTCGCAGGACCTTAAATTATCTCTCACAGGATTTGAAATTATCTCTGAGAAAGTCTCATCCCCGGATTTCCTTTTATAATAGAGAGATATGAGATGACAGAACCATAGTTTCAAGGGGTAACAGATAAAAAAAAATTATTTTTGGGTCATGTATTCCATTAAGGAAATGTAAAGGTACTCAACTCTTCTATAGGTGGGCCTCTCCAGGATGAATAAGTGTTTTTTATTTTGAATATTTACTTGCATGTTGTTTGTCTTACTGTTAATTCTCTCTTGTACATTTAAGAAATTTCTTATTTTGATATTTAATTTGCTTTTAATAAGCTCAGACTTCTAGGCAGCATTGAGGGCTTGGCGCTAATGGAGATGAAATAAGGGGACAACCCCAGCAAAAAGACCTATACCTCATATGGCATAGAATAAGTAATTTGCATATTGTATAGGCCCTTAGTGTTGAACAGAAAATATATTCGGCTCTTTGCTCTAGCTGATTTATGAAGATTGTCTGTCTTATAGTCACAACATTCTCTTGTTTGATGCGAGGTCAAACTGTGGCAAACAGATAACCTAAATAAAATAATGAATGAAAGCCAACATGTTTAATTAATTCAGACAGAGACATTAATCCTTAACAAATATGCAAATCAATCTTTTTTCAATTATATTTAAGCTTTATCTATGAAAAGCCAAAGTGTCTCTTATCACACAAACAAAAGGTTAGCAATACAGCTTGGAAATTGTGATTGAGCAGCAGAAGGCAGGTAGTTAAGTATGCTTTGGCCGTATAACTATAGGTCAGGCTTTAGTGTCACCCAGATGCAGAATGACATTTAAAAGATACAATAAATAAGTGAACTAATTAAAAATATGAAAGGTTTTCTTCCATTCATTTTGATGTTTTGTATTGTGAGATTTTTATTAGAAGACAGAAACAACACAGGTAGAGTGATGCAATTATTAGGAAAGAGTATTTAGGACAGTTGACTCTCTTGACAAGCTTTCCACTGTATGTATAGCTCTTCACGTCCTTTGTAATGCTTTAAATTAATAATCTGAAAAATTATGTTGTATGTATTGTCATAGATTGATTGTGTTCTGATATTTGGACAGCAGGAGCCACAATACATGCATGAATACAATTAGGAACAGGAGAAGGATAGCTTAACAAGATCAAACCAAATAAAGTCAAATAAAATGCCTTTTAACTTCCTCTAAGCCTAGAATACCAGAAGGTGGAACAAAGCAAAGATGTGGTCAGACATACCGGTAAAAGTCATAGAAAGGATCAACAAAATCCAAAACCCAAAAGACAGAAATCCAAGTCATTCAAGCAAAAGGTCCATACACTAGCTTGCTACGATAAACACTAACTATTGATGCAAAAGTCGCAGATTTTAGGCAAGAGAATCCAAAAACTAGGACATGCTGTGATCTTAAAAAGCATGTGCTCGATGACATTATTGTTCAACCCATGTGATGTCATAGGCCACACCCTCATCAGCTGCAATAGGCATTGTAACATACAAAAGCAAACAAAACAACAAAAGCTCACTAAATAGGAGCATGCTGACATTGTATTGTATTGTATTGACCCCCTTCTTTTTGACACCCACTGCACGCCCAGCCTAGCTGGAAAGGGGTCTCTCTTTGAACTGCCTTTCCCAAGGTTTCTTCCTTTTTTTCCCTACTGGTTTTTTTTTGGGAGTTTTTACTTGTCTTCTTAGAGAGTCAAGGCTGGGGGGCTCTCAAGAGGCAGGGCCTATTAAAGCCCATCGCGGCACTTCTTACGTGATTTTGGGCTATACAAAAATAAATTGTATTGTATTGTATTGCCAGCATAACATTACAAATAAATCACAGGCATAAAAAGAAAGCTTTTTTGTTCCAAAAATAGGAAAATGAGTTAATTGAGGAAAAAAACTTTGATTCATGTCAGACTGAAATGAAAGGCACTGTAATATTTGTAAGCCACATTGCTATCCTGTTTATTAAAAATGCACAGCACATGGAAAGGAAAAAAATCACCTCTGGTAAGCTATGGCCAGCATAACACTCTACATACAGAAGCTACATGGTCTCGTTTTATCTGCTGGTCTCTCCATCTTTCTAATGAAGTAGACATCAATTTTGTTATGTTTTTATTTAATTTGGTTTCCACCAAGTTTTTTTTTTTATTAAAAAAGTAATTTTAATTTCCGCAGCGTATGGTGTTTGTTTGTTTATGCTATTTTGTTCAGTAAAGACAAACACAAAAAGGAATAGTAACTTTTGCCATTTCTTTTTGTTAGTGTCAAGGGACCTGCACCAACTAGATGGCTGGAGAATTTTGAAAGAATTTTGCTATATATCTCTTCTGCCTTTTGTGAAGTTAATACTTTTATGATTCTGGGGTTTTGGATTGTAATGATTCCTGTTTTGCATGTTTTGTAATGTTGTTTTCATTTTGAGCTTGTAATTTTTTTATCATTATATTGATCTTTTCAATTTGTAATTTGTTTTTGATCATTGATGCAGCCATTTTTTATAGGGACTGCAGCTATGTAGTTGGCAACAGTGTGCTGTTGCTATGACATGGCAACCAAAGTTGTGAAGCATGACGTTGTCAAGCTGCCACTATTTTAAGATAATGAAATGCTGTATGTAGTGTTCATGTTCTTGGATAATATGAATAAATACTTTATGTGGGTCGATAGAGACTAAATTATTTTAGCAAAGTTAGACTTTTCATGTTTTGTACTTTAATTGTTGGACTTCTTTATGCTCAAATATCTGTGTACTCTTGACAAATAGCTCTAAAAGCATGAAAAAAGTTAAAGCTATTGAAAAGGTAATGAATTATTGTTTTTCTTCTGCATTTTGCTGGCCTGAAAAACAGAGAGAGCAGTAAAGACACTTTTTCTCACTTGTATCCTGAATGTAGGTTAATGTGCAGAAACAATAATAAAGTCTAGTTTCTTAACTAATTGACTGATGAATAAACTATTTTATGTCATGGAAAAATGAAGGGTTGATGATTACATACGTGTAAAAGAGTGTTTTAGTGATATTTGGATAAACTGATTGGGAGTATTCTGAAGAGCTGAGAAAATACTGTTATTTTTCCCTTTTTAACATTTTTAACCCTGGCTTGCTTTTTGAGTTTGTGTTTCTCCTGGGGCCTCATGTATAAATGGTGTGCATGCACAAAAATGTTGCGTAAGCCTGTTTCCACGCTCAAATCGTGATGTATAAAACCTAAACTTGGTGTAAAGCATTTTCATGCTAGCTAAAACCCAGGCGTGCGCAAGTTCTCCGCTTTTGTAAACTGGCGGCACCCAGCATCAAAGCAGTGCTACTGTTCCAGTGTGGTTTCACTTTTTTTTTTAGATCCACATCCCTTACACAGCTTTATAAATACACTGAAATTAATTGCATATTGTTTATTAGTTTAATGCATCTGATTGTAATTAACCTGTAACAATATAATGGTCCACAGAACGGTCAAATTATTCTAAATACCATAGCTGCTTTAGCATTGTTACTCTCACTGCACCTTCTTCTTCTTCTTTCCGCTGCTCCCATTAGGGGTTGCCACAGCGGATCATCTTTTTCCATATTACTCTCACTGCACCACTCGGGAGTATTTATATCACTGTATCTGAGTGTGGAATCACAGCTCTACAGCAGCTGTTTGGAAAGAGAATTATTAGTATACAGCATCTAGCACACGTTGCCTCAGCCATGCTGTCTGTTGAACTGCTCTCATATGGTAAATGCTTCTGAGCCTTTCCTGTACAGACCTCGCAGTTCAGAAACAGTTTCATTCCAAGAAATATAAATGCAATCAATCAGTCCATCAAGTGCTCCTTGTAGAACTATTTGTACTTGTTAGTACAATCACCTCACTGTAAACTTGCGATACAGTTATAATATTGCACAAACTGAGCCACTTTATAAAGCACGTATTTAAATATGATGATGATATCATTTTTAAGATGAAATAAAGCAAAATATGTTTATTACTTTATACAGATAAAAATTTAACTTCATTTAAATAATCTATATTGTTAATAATTAAACAAGTGAGGACACGGTGTCGCAGCGCTAGCAAGGAGCTGGCACTCCGTTTACGGATTGTTCCTGCCCCGCGCTGTATTCTTGCTGGGGCTGGCGCGACACTGGAAGGATAGAATAATTATACATCAATATACATCAATAAACCATTTTTAAGCAATTAGATTCAACCATTACCCCATTTATTTGGAACTCAAAACATCAACGTATCAAAAGAGCGACCCTACAAAGACCTAAGGCAGAAGGTGGCATGGCTCTACCTAACTTTCAGTTTTATTACTGGGCAGCAAACATGCAAGCTATAAAAACCTGGACACAAATAGATGAACATACACAGGCTTGGTCAGCAATAGAAATAAAATCCTGCAGTACTTCTTTATATTCCCTGCTCTGTGCCCCAATAAATGCAAGTTATCGGCAATATACTAATAACCCAATTGTGCTTCACTCACTCAGAACATGGAACCAATGTAGAAAGAATTTTAAGATGGAGAATCTTTTATCTGTGGCACCTCTGCATGAGAACCAGTTTTTAATATCTGGAAAACGTTTGGGATTAAATTGGTCAGAGATCTTTATATAGACAGCATCTTTACATCCTATGAACAATTACATTTCAAATTTAACTTTCCAGCAACACATTTCTTTAACTATCTTCAAATTAGAAACTTTGTCAAACAGAACCTGCCCAATTTCCCTCATCTCGCACCTTCCTCTGTGCTGGAAAAAAATATTGCTCAGTTTGGAGAACTCAGATAGCATTTCTGCAATAAATAAAATTATTTTACAGTCCCTCCCTTTCAAAGATCCAAGAGGACAACGGGAAAAAGATCTATCACTCAACATATCAGAACAGGATTAGAAGGTAGCAATGCAGAGAATTCACTTGAACTCCATATGCTCAAAGCATACAATTTTTCAACTTAAAATTATATATCGAGCAAATCTGTCTTTCTTAAAACTGTCTAAAATGTTTCTAGGGCAAGCTCCAACCTGTGAACGCTGCAATCAAGTCCCAGCCTCACTGGGTGACATGTTTTGGGCCTGCAGCAAATTAACATCATTCTGGACAAAAAGTTTTAAGTGCCTTTCAGACAGCCTTGGTGTCACAATCCCTCCTAACCCATTAACAGCTGTGTTTGGTGTTCTTCCAGATGGGCTTAAAGTGGAGAAAACAAACAAACTGGGATTGCCTTCACTACACTATTGGCGCGTAGACTTATCTTACTCAACTGGAAGAATCCTAACTCTCCTCTTTTAACTCAGTGGGTAACTGATGTTTTATACTATTTGAAATTGGAAAAAAATAAATTCTCAGTTAAAGTTTCTGTGCAGAACTTTTTCAAAATCTGGCAGGATCTAATCAATATTATCATCCTCTTTAATAAAAGCCCTGTGTGTGTCCAGGTGTCCGTGTGTGTCTTCTGGTGAAGTGCGCATGCGCAGGGTTACACGGCACGTGTTCAGTCTCTTCCTGTGCATTCCCTGTGCAGACACATACATAGACTCATGAGAGACAGACATGCACACACAGGCGTGTGCACGACAGACACACGCACACACACAGGTGCCCACGCGACAGACACACGCACGCATACACGCACACACAGGCGCCCGTGGGACACACACACACACAGGCGCCCCCGGGACGCACACACACACAGGCGCGCACGGGACGCACACACACACACACAGGCGCACGCGGGACGCACGCACACACACACACAGGCGCACGCGGGACACACACACACAGGCGCACGCTGCACACACATACACACACAGGCACGCGCGGGACGCACACACACACACAGGCACACGCGGGACGCACACACACATACACAGGCGCACGCGGGACGCACACACACACACATAGGCGCGCGCGGGACGCACACACACACACAGGCGCGCGCGGGACGCACACACACACACACACACACACACAGGCGCACGCGGGACGCACACACACAGGTGTGCGCGTGCATTGTTGCAGTGTTACTTTTCTTGGTTGTTTATTAATTTTTCAACTGTTCATTTTTTTCCCTGTGCTTAAAACTCATTAAAAAAGGTGTTTTTAGCGAGCAGGTTGTAAGGTTATAGCGCGAACTCTTCCAGTCTTAGTTTTCTCAGTTGTTCAAAGTTTTCTTAGTGTTATTCAATGTTTTTACATTTAGTTTACAATTACGCTGTGCATTCAGTGGTATAATTAACTATATTTGTGCTTAAAAACGTAAAAATATATATATTTACATACAGTTCATACGGTCTGGAATGGATTAATTGTATTTACATTCACGAACAAATCGTGTTAGAACCAGAGTTTTGGAACAAATTATGGTCGTGAGCCGAGGTTCCACTCTATTACTGTCATACAAAATTACAGGCATTTTATGGAAATACAAACCAGTATTACTGAGAGAGAAAATTAAAGGCACACAATACAGTGACACATATTACAGCCACATACAAGGTCCCTTACCATTTAATATAGACTGTTCCTACTAATGTTTATGCACTACTGTTCTAGCGCCCGTTATTGTAACGGGCTTAATGTCTAGTTTTAGAATAAGCTCTTAAAGCACTGAGGAAATAGATTCTCTTCCTATTTTTTTTATCCACCTATTAAACTCATTAATTTATGTATTTTGACCAGCTTTAAGTTTTACTCTGTTGGCCATGCTCTCTTTCTCAGGGGTAGCGGTTGTGTTGATTTGTTTTCAATCCTATTTTTTGTAAAAATTGATCTTTCTATATGGAATGATTACAATAAAATCAATAAAATTTAAAAAAAGAAAAGAAAAAACACAACAAGAAACAAGAGTTAGAAAAAAGGATATAAGAAGTTACGGTAAATGACCGAAGAGCAGAATAGTGATTTTTTTTATTTTATCATTTCAATGGTGTGTTTTGTGGCAAAAAGATCAAAGATAAAGAGTTGAGGCCTCAGTTGGTAAACTCTGTTTAATCTGGTGTGGTGACAAGACAAAAAAGAAGGGTTTTATGCCAACATGATGGTCTTGACAGGAGTCCTACAATGACATCGAACTTCCAGTAGGGCTGGTCCTTATCCTGGCAGGATGGGTCAGTCAAGATGTTTTGACTCTTCGAGCCTCTGGTGTTCAATTCTGAGAATGAAAGAGGTAAAGGCATAGATTATAGAGACAAAAAGTGGCTCAGGGTGGAATTACAAGCATCAAAGCCCTGTAAATGCCCCTTGCTCACGCATGCATGACAACAACTTCAGCTTTACTGTGTTTTAATAAAAATGTCTGTTGATCCTGTCGAGTTTGAAGCACAAATTTTGTTTTGCACACTCCTTATTTACTATAATATGAGTACACTTTTACTAAAAGACATATACAAATTGCATTTGCTTATTTTGTACATGTGAAAAAGGCAGCTCATGAATTTCTATATTATTTGCAATTCTGGTGTTCTGACCTTCACCTCCATTGGAAATGTGCTTTTTAATACAGTTTCTAGAAATAGTGCCACATCATGCAGAGATTTTTCTTCCATTGCAAATTCATAAACATCATGTGCACAGCTCTCTGTCGGCTAAACATTCTGTCTTCTTCCAAAAATCAAAATATTTTTTTACACATTGTTGTTATGTTGCTTCTTAAAATGGTAGTCCCAGCCTCCCAGGGGAGGAATATCATAAGAATGAATTACAGGACTGTCTTGAGATACTATTTTCTAAATTGTTTGGGAAATGCCTTTAAAATGTTCCTAAGCCTCTGCTAAAGACCTTTATGTGATCAGGATTGAGAGATTTATGAAAAGTTTCATGAGTAAAATGGCAACTTTTAAAATAAAAAGTCAGAAAGCATTAATAAAGTTTGCTCTTATACTCTTACAGCGCTTTTCCTGTATAAACTACTTAAAGGTTAGAAGATACCCATTTTTAATATCCTTCATGTATATTTATCTTCACCAAAGCACAAGAGTGCATTTTTGCAAGAATAAACACAGATGAATAACTGTCAGTTTAATTGTGATGTTACTGCGTGTGGACACCCACTCACAAAACAGAATTGATTTCACCAAAAAAGTGACTCAATTGTAATTTGTAAAGCTTGATAACATGCATCTGATGTACAGAGTTAAAGGAACAAAGTCTGTCTTTTTCATTTAATTGTGACAATGGCATTACTGTTCAATATTACGCTGCACTCAATCCATTATTTCGCTTTGTAGTATTTTATTTACTTCAATTTAAAAAAGTGTAGGGTTAAACTAAACACGCTTGCTGATCAACTGGAGGATGTCAAGGAGACATTCACGATTCGGATTTAAAAACAGCCGAAAATTTAGCTGCCAGTGCCGAAGAAAAAGCATCAATTGTCAGCAAACTCGGAGATAGACTGGCTACTTTGGAAGATGGAAGCAGAAGGAATAATGTCAGAATTGAAGGTCTGCCTGAGAATCGAGAAAGTCCAAACCCTGTGAAATTCGCAGCTGAAATTTTTTCTAAAATAATTGGGGAGGACTTTAAAGCATACTCTGAGATAGACCTATAGACCTAGATCTTTTATCATTCGCTTTGAAAGATTATCATTTAAGCTAGAGGTGACGGCACTTCTCAGACACACGCAAGAGATTATATATGAAAATAACCACATCTGTATCTTCCCTGATTTCTCTCCCAGCAACAGCTACTAAACGCGCAGCCTTCTACACAATTAAACAGCGGTTACGGCAAGCCAATATCAAATACAGCCTCTTGTACCCTGACAAACTGAAAGTGGAATTGCAGGGTCAATTCTTTGTCTTTGCTAGCAAGGAAGAAGCAGAAAAGGAATTAAGAAAGCTGATCCCGGGACTATTCTGATATATAATAGTGAGTCATGGCTGTTAATGATACGGCAAAGATTAATAATCGACTGTCTGATCAATTTGTTTAAAATACGGCCTTTATCATTATATATTCTCGTTATTACTCATTGCTACTTGGGCGCTATTTGTTTATGTTTTAACTAGCAAAATACCCGCGCTTCGCAGTGGCGAAGTACTGCATTAAAATGTTTATTAAGAAGAAAATTAAACCTTTTTAAACTGAGGGAAAATATGCCAATAATTATTTGTTAAGGATCTCTTTGTATACCACATTGTGAGTTCGGCCCTCTGGTTGTAATATGACCAAGCTGTGCGCTGAGTTTACTCTTGAGCATGCAAGTTACAGTTGGCCATGTGAACAGTAATCTTGTTTCAAATCTCACAGCTTGGATTGCTGCTGTCATAATCGGTTTGAGTTTCGTGGTTTGTTTCAATTACGACAGTATTTGCAGGACTTGTGTTGAAGTGGCATTCGGCATCTGTCAAGCGTTGTAAGCATACAACCGGTTTCATCGATAACTTCACATCCAGCTTTTGAGAGTTTAAACATTCATAAACATCAAAGTGTCCACTACTGAAATCGTCACCTGTGAATCTAAGATGTTTAAGAGGCATTGGCGGTTGTCAAAAGGTGTAAAATATTTGGTCATTTCGGTACACTTGAAAGCGACAACCGAACAATTCAGCGGCAGCCATCAACTCACATGCAGAACCATAGGTGAAGGGCTTAAGCGTTTCACTCTTTTAGTGCTCCTGTGTAGTATAATTACCTCCTATACCGTCATCAGTCCACACCTTGATCCTGTCCCAGTCATTCAATACATAAGACACAATGTTCCTCTGGATATCAAGAGTGAGCCTGATATGGCTGTGCAATATGTAACAAAGAGAATGGAAAAGGTAGGTGCCATCTCCGGGCATGGAAACCTCTCGCTAAGTGACAGTTCTTTGATCGATGATGATCACCTCGATAGACATGGTAATGGGGGTACGGTTGGAATTTTAAAGGAAATGGGTACCTGAGCAATGTAAAGTAAGTCTAAAATACCTACACAATAACTATAATCGTAATAAATGAACAATAAAACAGCAGAGAAGCCGTGGATTAAATAAAAAGGCTGTAGTTATCAGTAGGGAGATGTGAATCCCGTGGCGAAGCAAGCAAGGGAATGTAAAGACCAGAGCGACGGATGGCCTTATATAGGCAGGCAGCCAACAACGTGGGAGGCGTTGGGATGGGGGACCCAATGCCGCCTCACACGGTGACCGAGCTGCAGGCTATGGACGCATATATGTACGTAAGTAGGATTCAGTTAGCGTTGGGAACCCGTGTACCAAATTTCTTGAAGATGGGCCCATAAGTAACAAAGACTGTTGAAAAGTTCAATATGGCGGCCAACAGTGGCATCATACCACTGAAATAAGTACGTACATTGGTTTCGGTTAGCGCAGGGAAGCCGCCTACCAAATTTCGTGAAGATGGGGCCATAAATAAGAAAGTTCAACATGGCGGACGTTGTCGACCGTTATGACCGTTACACGTAGAATTTCGAAATGAAACCTGCTCAGAGGGCTGTTCCACGAAGCGAGCTAACCTCAAAATCCAGTCTTATTTCGATAATCCCGGCTTAATTTCTCCAAATTCGGTTCCACGAACGAGGCTAACCTGAAGCTCCGCTTAATTACCATGTCAACATATGCTCTTGGACAAGCCTGCTCCGTGGCAGGTTAGTTGTGAAGCTTAGCTTAGCTTGATGAATATGATTGGACAAGCCATGTGATGTCACAGCATGACATTCTGCGGGGCTGGGATTATTCTGCTGCTGTTCTCTCCCTCTTTCGCACACATCGACCCTCCAATATAAAATTATTACAGATTACATGCAGGCGATTCTAATTACTTAGAAAGTATAAAATGACAAGGAGTGCATTGAAGGCTTTTACATGAATAACCATGGCGTGCCCATTTATTCATAATCCAGTTGATGAGGGAGCGAGGCTCATTCGTAGAGCTTTAAGGCAACAGGTTCCACAATTACTTCGGCCCAGGATAGATCCGTTGCATTTTGCGGATGATTATTTATACGAGCGCTATAGATTTAGTAGACACAGTATTGCATATATGTGTCAGTTATTGGAACCTTACATTTCTAAAAACACACGTTGCTCTAAAGCCCTTACGGTTGCACAGTCTTTGTGTATCGCTTTGCGTTATTTTGCCAGTGGCTCATTTCTGTACAGTGTGGGGGATGCTGAACATTTAAGCAAAGCTACAGTGTGCCGTGAAATCAGGAAGGTTTGCGTTGCATTAAAGTCCTTTTTAAATATACTCATTACCTTTCCTGGCCACCGAGGAATTCTTGCCATTAAGGAAACTTTCTTTGGAATTAATGGTGCTTAATCTTTAAACATCTACTCATTTACAGCACATAAATCATTACCTGATAAGTAACTGAATTTAATTTGTCAGGCTTTCCTAACGTCATTGGAGCCATTGACTGTACACACGTGAGGATAAAGGCTCCAGCAGGTCCAACAGAGCCTGATTACATAAACCGCAAATCATATCACAGTATTAATGTACAGGTAAGTACTGATAATATCTCACATTTATATACAAGAGGTGAAAGTGTAGTCGTCCAACATTAGCAATGTATGTCATTACCATTTCCTAAAATGTTTCAGATGGTATGCACTGCTGAACATCTAATTTCAAACATTGTGGCAAAATGGCCAGGATCAGTACATGATGCCAGAATTTTTCGCGAGTCTTCACTGGCTCAAAGCCTCAGACAAGGCAAGTCAACTAAAATTCACAAATATACTATAGTTTATTATACTACAGTCTAATGTGTCTACTTTCCATTATAGGAATATTTCCTGGTGTGCTGCTTGGTGACAGAGGATACCCATGTCTACCGTTTCTTCTCACACCATATACAGATCCTGCAACACAAGCAGAAAGACATTTCAACCATGCCCATTGTAAGACAAGGGCACGCATTGAAATGACATTTGGATAGTTAAAATCCAGGTTTAACTGCCTGCGGCATCTCAGAGTTACACTAGACAGAGCGTGTGACATTGTAGTAGCCTGTGCAGTTTTGCATAATGTGGGAATACTGCAGCAGGAGCGTATGCCAATAATGACGCCGGATGAGCAATGGGAAGAGGGCCTAGCAGTGGAAGACTACATGGACGGTAGAGCTGTGAGAGATGTGTACGCAAACACATATTTTGGTTGATTCTGTTGCAAATTTCATTTATTTATTTTTTTTCCCCAACAAAGAACAATTAGAGACATTTCTTCATTTTTATTTAATCTTTCATATCCTGTTGGGGGAAGGGGGAAGCATTTACAACAGTGAACACTAAATGTAGACAATAAAGTGATGTTAACCACTTACATCTCTCTCCAATTTTTTAATTTCAAGCTTCAGTTTTTTTATTTTCAGGTGTCTATATTCGAGGTCTGCTTTTCGGTCTTCTATTTCCTGGATCAAATACCTCTTGTAAATAGCACGGATATCTGTCTCATTAGAAGGAAAAAATAATTATTCATTCATTCTTATTAATTACATTAAGCAGATTATTACTTACCTTCTTCCTTTGACGGTCTTTGAGTACATGTGGGCTGTGCTGATGAGGGCTGAGAGCGTTGCCCACCTGGGTCTTCAGACTCCTGTACAGAGCAAATACTGCATGGGTTTATAAGGAAGAGACAAATGTTATTCACTGCAAGATAGTTTAAAGTTCATACGGCTAGCATTTCTGAGCAAACAGAAACAGTTTCCTCATCCTCCTGTGTCGTGGATGGCCCCGCGATCTGCAAAAAGGGAACATTTGTTGGTTATATTTACCATGGCCACAATGCAATCAAATTCAACTTGTCACACACAAAGTACGACATGCAGTGGTATGCTTATTGCTGTACAATGCCTGACTACAAGTGTTAACAGTACAAGTAAAGCTATTTCCATTAGAAGCGGGGCTTAACTTACAGAATAAACTTAAGTGAACAAAAACCACAATACATGACAGAATTAGCAGCAGATAAAGGCATTGGACTGGAACATTAAATATAAAACCCACAGTTATTGCAGTGTATTAAAGTATATGATTAAATACAATACTCACAACAGATTCTAATGACTGTTGTTCAGGATCCAAGAGGGTCAAGACACCATCCACTACTGTAATGCATTACAATATTTGTTTAAGACATTTAACAGAAAGCAGGGCAGAGAGGAGAAACAGAGTAAAGACCTACCATACCTTTAACATATGATTGCACATTACTAGAAGGAAGAACATCTGAGGATGTTCCTCTCTCAATCCCCTCAATAATAGGCTGTGCATAGTTCTGTGCAAGGGCCATCACCTCGGCTGGGGTACAGGCTGCTGGAGGTGGGCCCCCACCGGTTGCAGCAGCCGCAGCTCTCTTTTTGGTGGCTAAATTATACAATCCAAAAGTGGCCTTTAAATTAATTCTTTAAAAATGTAGTTCTAAATTAGATTTACTTTTTACCATTCTGAAGAATATTTTTGTATTTAATCTTCACTTGCTGCCAGGACCTTTTCGTTCCACTCATGTTGCTCCTGAAACCAAGCATTATTAATAATTATATTAATAATTACAATTATATATCACTTTTTATCCAAGATGAACCCATATAATTAACATGCTGTCCTGTTTATCAATGTGTTAAAATAACCTTGAAGTACCTTACAACTGGTAACAAAATGCATATGTAAAAGGAAATTTTAATGACTATACATTTTGAAGGCTTGAAACTGTTCTCATATAGTTGTTAAATAGTTTGACATCCTTAACACAAAAGTTACTAAAATCATGTTCTTACGCATTTAACTTGTCAGCTATTTTCTACCATGCAGCCTCACGAGCTTTGATAATACAGCTCGTGTTCCCCTTTCTGGTTATTATAGCTTTGTAGTCCTCATAGGCTTGTAATAATAATTCTTGCTCCGCCTGCGAAAAAAACGCAGCTCTTTCCTTAGTTTCCATTCTTGCTTATCCACCATCGATTAACAAGGCTGCCTTTTATATCGCGCTGACGCGCACGAGCCTCGCTTATCAAGCTTGGCTTGAATTAGCGGAGATTAAATACACCTGAATTTTGTTCGTGGAACTCAATGAGCCTGAAGTGAACTGTTAGGCTAACTCAAGCGAGGCTATTACAAATAATCCTTGATTTTATAAGCTCGCGTCGTGGAACAGCCCTCAGCTTTTGTAAGTAAGCTGTAAGGAATGAGCCTGCCAAATGTCAGCCTTCTACCTACACAGGAAGTTGGAGAATTACTGACATTGGAAAGTTCAATATGGCGGCCGACAGTGGCATCATACCACTGAAATAAGTACGTGCATTGGTTTTGGTTAGCGCAGGGAAGCCACCTACCAAATTTCGTGAAGATGGGGCCATAAATAAGAAAGTTCAACATGGCGGATGTTGTTGACCGTTATGACCGTTACGCGTAGAATTTCAAAATGAAACCTGCTTATCTTTTGTAAGTAAGCTGTAAGGAATGAGCCTGCCAAGTTTCAGCCTTCTACCTACACGGGAAGTTAAGAATTAGTGACGTTGGAAACTTCAATATGGCGGCCGACAGTGGCGTCATACCAATGAAATAAGTATGTACATCGGTTTCAGTGAGCGCAGGGAATCCGCCAACCAATATTCGTGAAGATGGGGCCATAAATAAGAAAGTTCAACATGGAGGACGTTATCGACCGTTATGACCGTTATGTGTAGAATTTCGACATGAAACCTGCTTAACTTTTGTAAGTAAGCTGTAAGGAATAAGCCTGCCAAATTTCAGCCTTCTACCTACACGGGAAGTTGGAGAATTAGTGATGAGTGAGTGAGTGAGTCAGTCAGTCAGTCAGTCAGTCAGTCAGTGAGGGCTTTGCCTTTTATTAGTATAGATTATAGTTATAGACGTTTGTGCTTAATTACCCTTTTTTTTTTATCTAATTATTTTCTCTCTACCCTAAACGAGACTGTTCAACATCATACCTTTGGTTTATTGTTATTGCTATTATTGCATTAAGACTTATTATGCTTATTCTGGACCACTTTCTAACACCATTCCCCGGGTTTATTATCCGAGTGTATTATCTTAATACACTAAGATTACTGAAGATTATATATATTCTAAGTGCACAGTTTGTTAATGATTTAATTTTATGCATATAGTATTTAGACTATATTGGTAATAGATATCTCTATTTTTTAACCCTAAAACGCCGCTGCGTGGGGACTTGTTTTGCTTTTGATGTGCTCTGTCTCTGGGTATGTCAGAGGACTGGGACTGTGTGAAACGGGTTCTAGCCTCACGTGGGGAGGCAGAAAGGGAGGGTGGGGGTTGGGGGGGGAGAAAGAGAGCAGGCTAGATCTATACCTAATCTATCCTTTTAAATTTTATAATTATAACTACCAACGTACTATAAAATGACATCAAAAACTCAGAATCAATGTCTCCATGATGGGACAGTTAACTTCGTGAGCTGGAATGTTAAAGGCCTGAATCACAAATTAAAGAGAAAGAAAATACTCTTTTACTTAACAGGTCTAAACGCTAAAATAGTATTTTTACAGGAGACCCACTTACTAAGCAAGGATCAGTTCCGGCTGCAAAAAGACTGGACTAGCCAAATGTTCCATTCCAGTTTTACAAAGAAAACTAGAGGTGTGGGAGTTCTCATACATACAACAGTCTCATTTGTAGCATCAGATATAGTATTGGATCCTGAAGGGAGATATGTGACTGTAAAATGATCTTGATGAATGTTTATGCACCTAATGTTGATGATAAGGAATTTATACAAAATTTATTTGCATCCATTCCCAATCTGAACACTCATAAAATTATAATGTCTGGGGACTTTAATTGTGTTTTAAATCCACTCTTAGATAGGACTTCTACCACAGGGGTAACAACATCTAACACCGCAAAGATAATTACAAAGTTTATAACTGATCACAACTTATCAGACCCCTGGAGGTTTTTAAACCCAAAATCAAGAATATATTCTTTCTACTCACCAGTACATCATTGCTACTCAAGGATTGATTATTTCTTTATAGATAATAACTTCTTGCTTATGATTAAGTCTTGCAAATATGATGCTATTGTTATTTCTGACCATGCACCTCTGATCTTGGAGCTAAAGTCACTATGCCCCCGCACACTCATCTCGCAGATGGCATTTCAACTCGCTTCTATTAGCAGATGAGAATTGTACAGAATTTATATCCAAACAAATCAGTTTCTTCCTACAGACAAATACATCCTTTAGAGATTTCTGCAGGAATACTCTGGGAAACTCTTAAGGCCTTCTTAAGAGGACGGATTATCTCATATTTTTTCCACAGAAATAAATTAGAAACCAAGAAAGTAGCAGAGATAAAAAGCGAAATTACTAGAATAGATAAAGAACATGCCAGAATACCAAGCAAGGCTCTACATAGGAAAAGGCAGGCTCTGCATTCAGAACTAAACCTCTTGACAACTAAAGAAACTGAACAACTAATTTATAAATCCAGACACCATTACTATGAACATGGAGAGAAAGCTAATAAGCTTTTAGCTCAACAAATTCACAAGCAAGAATTGCGCAACGCAATCTCAGTAATCACCAACACGAACAGGAATAAAATCATCGACCACAAAAATATAATGCACACTTTCATAGACTACTATAAATCCCTATATAGTACTGAGTTTAAAGAAGACAATACACAATCTAATGCATTTCTGGATACATTACAGATACCACAAATACCACACTCTTAGTGCGGAGGAACTTGATAAACCTCTGGCGTTATCAGAATTACTAGATGCTATAAAGTCACTTCAAGGCGGGAAAGCAGCAGGTCCTGATGGATAGCCTGCAGAATTTTATAGGAAATTCTCCACTCAGCTAGCACCCCTCCTATTAGCAACATTTACAGAAGCCAGAGACAACCAAACTCTTCCTCAAACTTTTCGCCAAGCATTAATCACTGTTTTTTCTAAACAAAATAAGGACTTATTACAATGTGCATCATACAGACCAATTTCACTTCTGAATAATGACGTTAAAATACTCTCCAAAATCATAGCTAGAAGGATGGAGAAAGTGGTCCCCTCGGTAATATCACAAGATCAAACTGGATTTATCAAGGGTCGACACTTATCTTCAAATCTTCGACGCCTATTTATTGTAATATACTCAACAACTAAATCAAACACCCCAGAAATATTATTATCATTGGATGCAGAAAAAGCATTTGACATGATTGAATGGAAATACCTTTTTACTACATTGGAGAAATTTGGGTTTGGCCCGAACATTTGTGCATGGATCAAATTACTGTATACTAATCCAGAAGCTTCAGTTTGTATCAACAACATTTGTTCAAACTACTTTAAACTAAAACGTGGCACCAGACAAGGATGCCCCTTGTCACCACTACTGTTTGCAATCGCCATTGAACCACTGGCAATACACTGTCGAAATACTGATCAGATAAAGGGGATTATCAGAGAAGGACTGGAACAGAAAATTTCACTATATGCAGATGATATGGTACTGTATATATCAGACCCAGAAAATTCTGTGCCTGCAATCTTAACAGCACTCACAGAATTTCAAAAGATCTCTGGTCTCAGAATTAATCTGAATAAAAGTGTACTCTTTCCAGTGAATTCTCAAGCATATAATATTAGATTAGATACCTTACCTTTTATCATTGCAGAACAGTTTAAATACCTAGGGGTAAACATCACAAGTAAACATAAAGCTCTTTATCAACAAAATTTCTCTGTCTGCATAGAAAAAATTAAGCAAGACTTGCATAGATGGTCAACCCTTCATGTCACTCTAGCTGGAAGAATTAACACTGTTAAGATGAATAGTCTTCCTAAGCTCCTTTTTTATTTCAAAACATCCCAATATACATCAATAAATAATTTTTTAAGCAATTAGATTCAACAATAACCTCATTTATTTGGAACTCAACACATCCACACATCCAAAGAGCTACCCTACAAAGACAAAAGGCAGAAGGCGGCATGGCTCTACCTAACTTCCAGTTTTATTACTGGGCAGCAAATATACAAGTGATAAATACCTGGACACAAATAGAAGAACATACACAGGCTTGGTCCACAATAGAAGTAAAATCCTGCAGTACTTCTTTATATTCCCTGCTCTGTGCCCCAACAAATACAAGTTATCGGCAATACACTAATAACCCAATTGTGCTTCACTCACTTAGAATATGGAACCATGTAGAAAGCATTTTAAGATGGAGAAGCTTTTATCTGTGGCACCTCTGCAAGAGAATCACCTCTTTCAACCTTCGCAAACATATGCAGTTTTTAATACCTGGAAAAAATTTGGGATTAAATTGCTTAGAGATCTTTATATAGACAACATCTTTGCGTCCTATGAACAATTACCTTCCAAATTTAACATTCCAGCTACACATTTCTTTCACTATCTTCAAATTTGGAACTTTGTTAAACAGAACCTTCCCGATTTTCCTCATCTTGTACCCTCATCCATGCTGGAAAAAATATCGCTCAATCTCAAGGACTCAGACACCATCTCTGCAATATATAAAATCATTTTACAGTCCCTCCATTTCAAAGATCCAAGAGGACACTGGGAAAAAGATCTCTCAATTAATATATCAGAAAAGGAGTGGAAAGTAGCAATGCAGAGAATTCACTCGAGCTCCATATGCGCAAAGCATACAATTATACAACTCAAAATTATATATCGAGCACATCTGTCTCGTCTAAAACTCTTCAAAATGTTCCCATGTCAACATCCAACCTGCAAACGCTGCAATCAAGTCCCAGCCTCACTGGGTCACATGTTCTAGGCCTGCACCAAATTAACATCATTCTGGACCAAAATTTTTAATTACCTTTCAGATAGCCTTGGTCTCACAATCCCTCCTAACCCAATAACAGCTGTGTTTGGGGTTCTTCCAGATGGGTTTAAAGTGGAGAAAGACAAACAAACTGTGATTGCATTCACTACACTTTTGGCACGCAGACCTATTCTGCTAAACTGGAAGAACCCAAACTCTCCTCTTTTAAGTCAAAAATCAAATACTCAGTTAGAGGATCTGTACAGACTTTTTTCAAAACATGGCAGGATATAATCAGTAATATTTTAAAATAAGTTCTTAAAGCACAGAGGAAGCAATTATTTTTGTATTTCTTTGTCTTCTGCATTCATCTCTATTGGCTTATCAAACTTATTAATTTAGGTATGTTTACAAGCCTTAAATTTTACGCCATTTGCCTTGCTCTCTCTCTTAGGTTTGGGGGTCGACTTGTTCATAACTCAATTTTACTTTTTGTAAAAATTGATTGATTTGTATGGAATGATTGCAATAAAACTAATAAAACTTCAAAAAAAAAAGTGTAGGGATCAAACTAATTGTAATAAACATTTTCAGTGGCATTTAGGGAAATGAAATCCATACAAGGAAAGTTTTTACAGTGTATAACAAGTCATTTCATTTATCTGTTTCCAGCAAGTTAAGAACCATTTAAAAAGTTCTCTATTAAATTAAAACATTCTTCAGAGTACTGCCACAGGTTCAATTTTATTCATGAAATAGTTTCTTTAGGAAATGGTTTCTGATGTGTGTTAAAAGTCTCAATGAAGAATTTACATAAGAGGCCAAGTCTTTTTGTCTACTCGCAGTAACCTCCATTATCCCATGGTACATGTTGTCACTTAAAACGTTTTTCACATGCGCAATGACCCTCAACACTGGGTGTCTATCTGCATATATTTGACAGACACATAACTGACAGCTTTATAAGTGAAACTACAGTTTGAGAAATAATTTTAGACATGTTCTACAACATTCCAGGGTGATTCTCATTGTTGAAGGTATTTGACCTTCTTGCATATTAAAGTATTATGAATAACCTTTTATTTTTACCACCCTCACATTTTATTTAATTTCCCTACTTTTATTCTCAAAATGTAACGTGTTTTTACTGAACCTAGGACTAAGGCTTTTTAAAGCTGCTGTTTGTGCAAAAGCTCTGTGAAACTCTTTGTTCCCCCTTCACTACCTGAAGTCCCTTACAGAATCATGAATGGATTAAGGATTCCACTAAATTATTTAATGTATTCTATTGTGAGTATATAAATATTCAGCAGAACCTTGATTATCTGTGACCCAATTAACTGTGTACTTGCTTAACTGTGCATGAAATGAAAATTGCATAGAAAATGAAAATGCGATAACATTATGATTGTTTCATGCCAGAATTAAAAGGGGACAGTGAAGACTGCTAGAAAAATATAAATAGCTTTCTAAAAAAATCAACTTGTACTATATATTTCATGCAAGTCAATAATACTGTAGCTGTTATTTTATTGGTGAAATGACATAACAAACAAGAATGTTAAATTTATATAGTACATACATACATTTTATGTTAGCACACAAATGGATAAAATTAATCATAGAATGGTGTTTTATGTTATTTTAAATATATAGTACTGTACACTGTAGAATATAAAAACAAACCATGATGTTGAACAGTCCACATATCCATTTCACAAAAACTTTCATACTAGTATATATTACTCAGTATGCATTGAATCCTTTAATTTTCTAAACCTTCTGTTTCCAAGGTTGGACAAGCTTGTTTGGTTGAATGGCCTGTTCTCTGAACATTTTTTTTAACGTTCTAATGTTCCTGACCAAGGTTCCTAGCTGTTATCCTGAGTGCAATAAGACTTTGCAGGATTACAGGCAATCCCAAATCACATCTAAACACACCTCCATTCACTCACTCACTCACAAACTACGAGTCCAAAGTGCACTATCAACCTGGTAGAATGTCTTTGTAGAGTGTGTGGAAAGCCACACAGTGGCGACATGTAAATTGAGCACTGAAGGACCACAGGCAAGAGTCAAATGGACACAAATTACCTATCATACTGAACATATTCACGTTTTACCAATTTCATGTTCTGTTTGATAGATATATAGATAGATAGATACTTTAATAATCCCAAGGGGAAATTCACATACTCCAGCAGCAGCATACTGATAAAGAACAATATTAAATTAAAGAGTGATAGCAATGAAGGTATAACAAACAGACAATAACTTTTTATAATGTTAACGTTTACCCAAGGGTGGAATTGAAGAGTCGCATAGTGTGGGGGAGGAACGATCTCCTCAGTCTGCCAGTGGAGCAGGACAGTGACAGCAGTCTGTCGCTGAAGCCGCTCCTCTGTCTGGAGATGATACTGTTTAGTGGATGCAGTGGATTTTCCATTATTGACAGGAGCCTGCTCAGTGCCCGTCGCTCTGCCACGGATGTCAAACTGTCCAGCTCCATGCCTACAATAGAGCATGCCTTCCTCACCAGTTTGTCCAGGCGTGAGGCATCTCTCTTCTTTATGCTGCCTCCCCAGCATATCCTTAATGTCATGTGGTGTAGTGGTTAATTCTTTCAACTTCAAACCCTGAGGTTGTGGGTTCAAGTCCCACTACTGACACTGTGAGATCATGAGCAAGTCACGTGATCTGTCTGTGCTCTTATTGGAAAACCAACAGAAATGTAAACAACTGTATCATAAATGTTGTAAGTCACCTTGGATTAAAATGTCAGCCAAATAAGTAACTGCACATTCAAAGATGAAAAGTTTAATCATGGCATCTTTACACATGAATATGTATGTTTTGCTTAGCTTAGGTACAGTAAGTGCAATGTTTAAAGTATAATTATTTTCATCCAGAAGTTACTTGTAAAACATAAGCTCTTTTTTTATCTGCATACGTTTTCCATTATGAATTAGCAATACTTCATTCATAATTAGTTTCTAATTTAGAAGAATGGTGACACAATAGGTTATACTACTGTTTCATGGATCCAGCACCTTTAGTGGAGTTTGCATGTTTTCCTTTTGTTTGTGTGAGGTTTTCTCAGATTACTTCCGTTTCCCTCCCACATTCCAAATAATGTGCAAGATGAGTTGCATTGTGGCCCTATTTTCCCCTTTATACTCTTAATTGGGTAAACCTTAATAAAAAGCCTTAAGTCCTGTACACATACCACTCTGCTGTTGTCAGGTACTTTAGCACTTCCTCCCCCCTTACCTTCTTCATCTATAACCTTGGGCAATTAGACAGAGTGAAAGAAAAAGAAGAGGGTTGCACCTGAAAATAATGAATCTGTTTTAGATAATATGGCCAAAGTAATAAACTAAAATAAAATGAGTGTGACAGATATACCATTACAGCCTAAGTTGCAGTGCATCATGCATCCATAAACAGCTCTTGGCTTATTTTCAGTCCAGATTTACCTTTGCTACCACTTGCCCTTTGAATGGAGTATTGAAAAGGGTTGCATGCCTGTCTTAATATACAGATGTTTCTTCATCATGGAGAAATTGCGAGAGAGAGAGGTGTTTGCCACTTCAAGGCTAGATGGTGTGAGAAAGAGAGGTAAAGATGGGGTTATCAGCTTATACCTTTCCTATCCAAATCCAAGACCAATAAGTGTAGGCAATTCGCTTTGTTCATCACATTTTATTTCGGCCACAGTCTAATTCCAATGACCAATAGAATTAGTCTGCCTGTCCTTTCCTGGGCCATTCACCAATGAAATCGCTTAGATACAACCTATCCCCCAGTTGCTTTGTGTAGTTGTAGCCTGTTTCTGCCAGCTAGACAGTTAATGGCCTTCCCATTAGGGATTGCTTATACAGTTAGGTTCATAAATATTTGGACAGAGACAACTTTTTTCTAATTTTGTTTCTGTACATTACCACAATGAATTTCAAATGAAACAACTCAGATGCAGTTGAAGTGCAGACTTTCAGCTTTAATTCAGTGGGTTGAACCAAACGATTGCATAAAAATGTGAGGTAACTAAAGCATTTTTTTAACACAATCCCTTTATTTCAGGGGCTCAAAAGTAATTGGACAATTGACTCAAAGGCTATTTCATGGGCAGGTGTGGGCAAGTCCGTCGTTATGTCATTATCAATTAAGCAGATAAAAGACCTGGAATTGATTTGAGGTGTGGTGCTTGCATGTGGAAGATTTTGCTGTGAACAGACAACATGCGGTCAAAGGAGCTCTCCATGCAGGTGAAAGAAGCCATCCTTAAGCTGCGAAAACAGAAAAAACCCATCCGAGAAATTGCTACAATATTACGAGTGGCAAAATCTAAAGTTTTGTACATCCTGAGAAAGAAAGCAAGCACTGGTGAACTCAGCAGCGCAAAAAGACCTGGACGTCCACGGAAGACAACAGTGGTGGATGATCGCAGAATCATGTCCATGGTGAAGAGAAACCCCTTCACAACAGCCAGCCAAGTGAACAACACTCTCCAAGGGGTAGGCGTATCGATATCCAAGTCTACCATAAAGAGAAGACTGCATGAAAGTAAATACAGAGGGTGCACTGCAAGGTGCAAGTCACCCATAAGCCTCAAGAATAGAAAGGCTAGATTGGACTTTGCTAACGAACATCTAAAAAAGCCAGCACAGGTCTGGAAAAACATTCTTTGGACAGATGAAACCAAGATCAACCTCTACCAGAATGATGGTAAGAAAAAAGTATGGAGAAGATGTGGAACAGCTCATTATCCAAAGCATACCACATCATCTGTAAAACACGGTGGAGGCAGTGGGATGGCTTGGGCATGCATGACTGCCAGTGGCACTGGGACACTAGTGCTTATTGATGATGTGACACAGGACAGAAGCAGCCGAATGAATTCTGAGGTGTTCAGAGACATACTGTCTGCTCAAATCCAGCTAAATGCAGTCAAATTGATTGGGCGGCGTTTCATGATACAGATGGACAATGACCCAAAACATATAGCCAAAGCAACCCAGGAGTTTATTAAAGCAAAGAAGTGGAAAATTCTTGAATGGCCAAGTCAGTCACCTGATCTTAACCCAATTGTGCATGCATTTCACTTGTTGAAGACTAAACTTCGGACATATAGGCCCACAAACAAACAGCAACTGAAAGCCGCTACAGTAAAGGTCTGGCAGAGCATTAAAAAGGAGGAAATCCAGAATCTGGTAATGTCCATGAGTTCAAGACTTCAGGCTGTCATTGCCAGCAAAGGGTTTTCAACCAAGTATTAGAAATGAACATTTTATTTCCAGTTATTTAATTTGTCCTATTACTTTTGAGCCCCTGAAATAAAGGGATTGTGTTAAAAAATACTTTAGTTCCCTCACATTTTTATGCAATCTTTTTGTTCAACCCACTGAATTAAAGCTGAAAGTCTGCACTTCAACTGTATCTGAGTTGTTTCATTTAAAATTTATTGTGGTAAGGTACAGAACCAAAATTAGAAAAAAAGTTGTCACTGTCCAAATATTTATGGACCTAACTGTAGGCTCATGTAAGCCCAAACACGGTCACACTTGTCAAACAGACATGATACATGCGCCATCCCCCCTGCCATAAACTTTAAATTCCGATTCAGTCATCAAAACATCAAAACACAACTGATCCTATCAATAAAGTAAATCATGTGTCCTGAACACTATCTAATATTGCATTTGGTTTGTTTAGCTTACAAATAAAAGCATATAAAATATTTATCAGCTTATATGCTAGATATCACATATTTTTCACTCCACTAAATAAGTTAATTAACAGTTCTAAATTGGCATCTTTTGAGTATGAGTGTGCATGATGGACTGGCATCCAGTATAAAGTTTTTTCATGCCTTCTGGCTGACCTTCTGTAACCAGAAGTGGAAAATAACTATTTGATATTCCTGATAATTGTGATATTTACATAGTCAAAAACATGCTGTGTTTGGGTCTTAGAAGTTCATAATCTATATACAACATATTCGAATAGCTTAGATCGTAGTTACCCATACATGGTAACTTTCTTAAATTTTTCACTACATACGCAAAACATGTGGGTATTTATTTCATGTCAAGGAATGACTAGTTAGGAGCTATCTTTAAGAAGAATGTCTGCTGCACCAGAAGTACAATCATCAGCATTCATCATTGAAGAACTGGACAATGATTGCACTGTTCTAATGACTGTGTTCTGCCTAGATTTGTATGTACAAATGATTATGCTACAGTGTATATTGGGAATGAAAGCTGCATTTTAAAGCAAATTAAATTTATCTATGTATCCATACTTGCCATCCCCTGTGGCTCTGCTTGCAAAGAAGTGAAACAGAACAGCAAGGATGGCCCTGCCTGGCTCCCTACTCCTGAAGACACGCTTCCTCCTCCCCTCGGCCCGCAGCCTCTGTCTCGGATTAGTGCGAACATATCACTCCTGCAAGTGAAATATGATTCTTAGAACAATAAGAGAAGTCGCAAAATCAACCAGAATGTTCCAGCAAATTCTAGAAAAAAGCCTGATCTAAATCCATTAAGTAGTTCGTTAGCTAAGCGGAGATAAGGTACACGCCCTGAGGCTGGCACGTGAGTGAGGAGGGTCTCTTGAATATACACAAATAAATTGGTACCACAAGTGAACTATGATAATTAGCGCGATGAGAGAAGTCGCAAAATTTACCAGAATGTTCAAGCAAATTATAGAAAAAAACCCAATCCAAATCCATTAAGTAGTTCTCTTGTGAAAATTGGACAGACAGATGTTGGATTTTATATATTGTGATAGGGATGAGACAAAGACATCAAAAGGTTTGGGGTAGCTACCCGTATATTGTTCCACAGCTTCAAAATAGGATTGAAGTTGAATGGAGATGTTCACTGATCTGAGTGAAGACAGAAGTGATTGTTTGGAGGCAAGATAGCGGTTTTAAAGGCCAGTACAGGAAGTGATGTCATCATTAGGGCCGGAACCAGAAGTGATGTCATTAGAATTAGAAGTCACATCATTATTGGGGTAGAACAAACGGAAGTGATGTCATCGGGACAGGAAGTGTCGTCATCAGAGGCGCTGGAACCTGCCAGGATTTCCTGAGCATGGTCTGCAAGGAACTGAGATAGACAGTCAGCGCACCCCACTGCCCCCTGGTCTATTGAGGAATTACAGTTACTCAGGTCCTTTAGCTGCCTCCTACTTGCACGTGTGAGACAATATATAGGAAAGATCAGCCTTGACACAGACAGACACGGACTCCAAATGTCCAAAACATGCACCATTTAGTTTCTTTTGCGCACACAGCACAGACACAGTGCACAAATAACCACACTAAACTCAGTCCTTCTTTTCCTTCCTTCAGCCACCTCCAGGTGCTCTGTGATGGTCTTCCGCCAGCCCTTCCTAGTGAAGCACTCCGGACGTACATTGTTCCTGTTCCGACAGCACTTCCTGGTATGGCAGAAGTGCTGTTGTCATTGGCTCAGGAACCATCCAGGCACCCCCTAGGGTGGAAGATGGCCCTGATGGAATCCAGGGGGTCTACCCTCTTGCGTTCAGGGGAATATATTGCCCCTCTCCCAGTCCTTCCCTGTTCCAGGCGTCCCGGTGGGGTGAGGTCCCTGGTCATCTGCCACAATATATATATATTTTCGTTTGGTTATTTTCACTGTGGTTACTGAAGGAGTATACTTTATATCTCCCTATTATAAAAAAAATTGGCAGGGAGACCAGGAAGACGAGACGTGACCTTCTCAGAAGATAATTTGAAGTTTTGCGAGACAAGGCAGTGAGATAGAAGGACAGCTCCTGTTTCAGGCTTTTAAATGATTGATGTGCAGCTCGACAAGCAGAACACACACACCTCGGCAGAAGCAGAACAAAGCCAGTAGCTGATTCGTCCGCTTCTTCTTAGCATGTGTTCAGCCCCCCCCCCCCCCCTCACAACACGACCAGGAGAGCATCTCCTTAGCGTGCATTCAGCTCCCCCCCTTCAGAAAGTGAGTGGGAGAGACGCAAAGTGGCAGTAGCGTAGTGCGCCAACGGGGGGGGGTTGAGTGAAGTGATCAAGACCTGATAATCTCGGAGAGACACTTTGATGACACTCAAGACTAGACATTACAACCTTAGGAAGCTGAATCAAACGCATCTCTTTAGCGTGCGTTCAGCCCCCCCTTCACAATGCGAGCAGCATTATATGTTCAGCAAGAAAGAGAATTAACCACGCCAGGGGCAGGAAATAAAGGACAAATATTGTTTTTACAAAAGTTTTAAAGTAAAAGTGAAAATAATGCACATGTAACAATTCCCATGAAAATAACAATCTCTTTAAATTGTTTATCTGGTAAACCAAACTCGGGGGTGGGCGAGTGAAGCGAGAAGGGGGCAGATCCCCCTAGCTGTAATAAAAAAGACAATAAGGAATGTTGGGGCACCAGTATAACTGAAATTTTATGTCACAAGTAATTTGTGTTGTAAATTATGAATGCCTTTTCAGATGAGAGTCTGGTTATGATAGTTTCCAGCAGGTGGTGGTGGGTTCTAGCGGGCTGACACCATAAGTGACACTAGTGATGCAAAACCTTCAATTTTCTGGTCTGCAGAAGGAGGAAAAGAAAAACACCAACCCCTGTATTGGCAGAGAATTACCATCGCTAGAGCCCATAAACTGATCCCTATGCACAAGTGAGTGACAATATACAGGTACAAATATGTCCTGCATGTCTAAAAAAATAAAACATTCCCTGGGAGTAATTGTCCAGTGGAGACAGTGGCAAGAAGAATAGGTTGCGGCTTCATACTGAGCTGCTTGCTTTTAATGTTAGGTAAGCAGGGACCAGCTACTGAAAAAGGATGGTAATCCATGGACTCCTGTAGTTGAGTGAATCAACATCCTGGCTACAACTAAAAGTGGACCTGGCATCCCTGAAACTGTAACTTGGAGAAAAAAAAGGAAAAATACTTCTTGCAATCGCATTTTCTGCAAGTTGGACTTTAGGGTCCAAAGGATAAGAAAAAGGTAGTTAAAAGGGAAATATTAGTCTGGCATGTGACATCCATAATTATATAGATCTGAGTTCAGGAAATACTGCTGTCACAGTTAGCTGTACTGAGATCTCCACCAGAGAAACACAGGATTTTGATAAAGGAGGGGGAAGGTGGTAGCTAAGGAGAATATCTGAGAAAGAATTGGATACCATTGTTCAAAATATGGATGTTAAAAAGCTTGCTAAAACTGAGAAAAGAAAACATGAGCCAGTGTTGGGAAACACTTTTAGAAGTTCCTTAGTTACAATACTCACAAAGTAGGCATGTTATATAGTAAACTATTTTAAACAGTTTACAAACAGTGTCAGTTTTTATGGAAATCTACACAATTTACCAGCCAACATTCTAATCCCAGAGCCAGAGCAGGCCAATACTGTGATAAGCACTAGCAAAATGTGTTATTGTACCTTGCCAAAAGATGAATCACCCATAGCATGGGCTGGCATTCAGTCAGTTAAATGAACAGCTTCAGTGATGATAAAGCCTGCAAAGTCACGCTTGCGCTAAGTAAAAAGAACGATGTAAAAGTTCAATAATCCAGTGGCACTTGGCACCTGTGAGCACAGCAGCGGCCTGCTACAATCCAAAATAACGTGAATTCTTCCACCCTTTAAAAGCACTGTTATGAGCCATGCCGTGTTTATCTTACAGTGCAGCTGACAAGCTCTGTCACTTCAAACAAATGCAGCATTACAGAGGCTTGAAGATGTTAAAAAAACAAATAACACACCCCTAACACTGATGTGAGCCACTGCAAAGTGTGTTAAGCTGTTAGTAAGCCATTCCTGAAGGGAACAGAGAAAAGAAAGGGGGAAAAAAAGAGAAAAAACTAATTGTTTAAATAACATGCTTGGGTTAGCACTGATTCTATAAGCAAGAGCTGAAAAGGAAAGCAGATTGTGTACACAAAAATAATAGAAATAAGACATTTAAATCTAAATAGCCCTGCATTGAACTGGAAACAGGAATAGAAATGATAATTGGTTTTCACCTTTAATAGTAAGTGCAATGAAAAGAATATGTAAGTTTGGTCCAATAATGCATACAGTATATTATCTTCTTTTGAGTACTGGTCCTACTTTTAGGAAGGTATCATTTTGATAATTATGAATTGAAATTAAAATGTAAAGAAATTATATAATATGTATATTCATTTCGGCATTTTATGAAATAAGAGTTGTTGCTACAGAAGGCACGGTTAGGCTGACATCTCAGCTGGAATGGTGGGTGTTGCCTTACCCAGCTGGGAGGCCAGTGTAGCAGATGGGCAGTGGGAGGCTGCCTTTTGTAAAAAGCTGCTTTTTACAGTATTCTGAGTGTTTCTCTATCCTGTGTTGGTTAGAACTGTCCCAGAAATACTGCCCAAAGGCGATAATGTTGCATTGAAAATACTCTTAGGTCTGGTGTGAAAGGAAGTTCCTCTGCCTCAGCCAAGAGAGTTACTTGGGAGTGGAGTTGGATAAAACATATCTGGAGATTAATGGAAGAAATAAGTTGTACTGAGACTAAGAAAGAGAGAAAAGAAGACTATTGTGTTGGCTGTAAAAGGTATCTTAAAAACATTAAAGGGTCTTTTTGGAAGTTGTGTTCACGATCTAGGATGGAAGATGTCCCCTATATGTCACTATTTGTATATATAAATATGTATATGTGTGTCTGGGAACAGTATGAGTATATTGTTAATGCCTGTCAGCTAATTAAATATTAACTTTAAGCAAATCCCAAAAATAGGGGATGCCTCAAACAGTAACAGAGGATCATATCCACATTTTAGATATAATGCCTGCAGGTGAATAATACATTTAAATATTTTTTAGAAATGCTCAAGTATGTACATTTTTAAGAATGCCAGTTTTTTTTGTCTTTTTTTAATGCTGATTCATTTTCAAGATGTATGCCGATTATTGGGTATGTAGGAAAAAAAAAGAAAACAGTAACATTTTTCTAGGCATACGTCTGATGGGAAAGCTTAAAAACAGGACCAGCCTTAAAGAAATCAACAACCTAATGTCCTCTGCTTTGTCTCGGCAGTGAAGTCAGCACTTAGGACTGTAAGCATACTGAAAGTTCATTGAAAAGTCAGGAAGAAGAGAAAGAAGCTCTATTCAAAAAGCTTGCACAAGCAGTGGTCTTTAAGAATAACAATAATTGAATTCCAATAAAGAGAAAAATGATATACACTACATAAAAAATATGTTCAACTTCAAAACTATAGATTGCTGAATCTGGGGAAAAAGCACAAATACTATGTGACAAAAGGATGAAATATATGGAATAAGTGCAATACAAGTTGCAAGAAACAAGTTTAAAAGAAGTTCTGCATTACGAAATCTGAAATATATCCGACCAATGAGTGGTCAGAAACATTGGTTAAAGAGCATTCATTATCAGTCAGTCAATCAGTCATTGTCCAACCCACTATAACCTAACACAGAGTCACGGAGGTCTGCTGGAGCTAATCCCAGCCAGCACAGGATGCAAGACAAGAACAAACCCTGGGCAGGGCACACACATGTCTTTGGACTGTGGGAGGAAACCCACGCAGACACGGGGAGAACATGCAAACTCCACGCAGAGAGGACCTGGGAAGCGAACCCAGGTCTCCTTACTGCGAGGCAGCAGAACTACCACTGTGCCGCCTCATTAATTGTCAGTGTTATTTTATTTGCAAACTGATTAGTTGTGCGTCAGGTCAGGCGCTATATAGCGTCCATCTTACACTGGTGTAGTTGGCAGGATTCCGGTTGTCTGTTTGGGTTGGAACCTGCAGTAAATTTGTGTAAGGACCCGGCACGGCAGCGCGAGGCAAGTGCACAGCACAGCCGCACAAAAGGTGCGACCATGCGAGAGTGCATTGAAGCGCGCACATGCGGCAGGGAGGCCGCGGATTAACCCCAGGAATCCCCAAAGGACGCTGCGCTGATGGGGAAGAAACGGTCCAGGCAGACTCAAAAGTCAACCGCCCGAAGCCGCCATGTAGGCCGGGACCGCGGGTTGTGGCAAGAGGTAGGTGACGGTTTTCGAGAATGTTACTCTGCCTTTTCGTCTACCTGCCTCCTAGACGCCGAGGGGCGGGATACCCGTTGGTGGCCTGAGGAAGTGCGTCCATGGCGTGTGTGAGCTCCAGGGAGTGTGAGGCCGACCTGAATACTTTCTTCGGCCTCGGATACCCTGCGGAGGATGGAGGCCTGGACGATCTCTCCAGCACAGTGTTTCCAGCAGATTTAACAGGAAAGCCTCCCCTTGACAGGTCAGGGGGTGCGAGAAGTGTGCCGATCCCCCATCAAGCCAAGCGCAGAGACGGGGACAGCGAATCTCCACCCTGACCCCGAGAGACACCTGGAGGGGCCACTGGGAGGAATGCAGGATGTGGGTGGCTCACGGTCGGTGGGAGGGGACAAGAGGAGCCCACCGCCGACCGGAGAAACTGACCTGTTTCGGGATGCATGGGATTTGGAGGCCATCGTCCTACCCCTGCAGTCCTTTTTCCAGGTGTTCCAGGCCCTGCAAAAGGCGAAGGAAGGGCTGGAGAAGAAGCTTGGCGCGCCGATGGGAGATATCCTACAGTGGGTGAGGCGGCGCGGGGCTGATTCTTCCAGCCCGACCAACGCAGCAGTGCAGGTAAGCGAGGCCTGTCCCGTGGAAGAAAGAGGGGGGCGGGGGCAGTGATTAGTACTGCTTTCCAGGCAACTGCGCCTCGTACAAGAGACGCGGCCACGATGACCGATGACACGGAAGAGGCGCATGAGGGGAGGCAGCTGAATAACATCAGTTGCCAAACACCCCGCCGCAACTACCGGCCTCAGTCTTACAGGCGTCCCATGAGGGGACTCAGACTGTCAGGGCACCCCAGAGGAAGAGGAGGACTCGGGAAAGGACTGGAACTCCTAACAGTGCGCAGCGCGAGCCTGTTTGCTCAAAGACAGTGAAGGGCTGCGCTGCGAAAGGGGTGGAGACACCGAGAGCACCCAGCTGAACTGCCATCGAGGCAGGAATTCCCATCCTGCTTCCACACACGCAGGGTTTGGAGTAAAGGGGAGCGGCGTTGTTACGAATGCGCCCCCTGTGGACACGGTTGGAGGGCTTGTTACTGGAGGACGTACAAAAGATGCGGACGTCGGGACAATCCCTCCCGGTTTTCCAGTATTGTCTCCACAGGTCAGGTCCGCAAACCGGATGACTCCGTCTCCCCGTCTTGGAGAAGACCAGTCCTCGCGGGATTTGTCGCTGATTACGACGGGGCTCATTGAAGAGAGGAGCACTGTGGCAGACGGCTGGCGTCCATGCCCAGCCGGGACGCCCCAGCACACTATATTCAGGGAGAACATCCCTGGACAGTGCAATACCTCCCCCTGGATGCTAGATGGCCGCCCCCCTGGGCTGGAGTAGTGTCTCGGTTTCCCACAGGGCTCCCTGGAAACTGGAATTGGGTGCAGCCCTGTTGGGTACCGCAGGTACCGCCAGGGGGTGCTGTGTTTGAGACTCCTGAGCCAGTATGGGCAACAGAGCACTTCTGGGTGAAATATAAAAGGAGCCAGCAACCACCACTCGGCCAGAGTCAGGTGGAGGAGGACAAGGTTGCTGGGGAGGAGTGGTGGTGCCAAGGAGAAGAAAGTGCTTGTGCTTTACTGGTGGTTAATATTGCTTGGGACTGTGTATTGCCTGTGGGGTTATATTACACGTGCCTCCTGTGTCCAATCTGTGTTGGGTCAGGCTCTATATAGCGTCCATCTTACAGTGGGTAGATTAACAAATTAGTTCTCAATAATCATAGGCAAAGAGACTATATCAGGAAATACAAGCACTATATGAGAATGATTCTGATGTTTAACACTGCTCTATGAAAGGCTTAGTAAATATAAGAGATCAAAACATGGTCACTTTGCTTCTGTTACATCGTAAAGAAATTTAAGAGATTTCTGTCCGAAAGAAATGAACTATTGTCTATTAAAATTTAAGAGATTTTGTTTGGGAGAAATAAAATGAATACACTCAGTTAACGAAGCATGTACCGTTCTATTATAGTTTAAGAAATATTTGCTGGATTATTGATGTACTGTATGTATTTTTGTTTGGCATACTTAGGAATGAAGGACAATTTCCATTCATCTGTTACAATATTAGATTATTTATTTTATTCCACTGGAGTAGTCATCCATGGTATATAATATGACACTGGTAAGTGAGGGTGTAGGATTTCCATCAGTAGTGTTCTGTGTCATATATACATATGACTGTTGTTACACGTGAACTGTTATTTTATGTTATGAATTTGCACAACCCTTTTACCCTTCTTAAATTTATTAGAATGGTAATTACTTCCAATTTTGCCACTCAATTTAACACTAGAATTACCAGAGCCTACGAAAAAACTCGTAGATCCGTCTCACCTTAAATCGCTTCGCACCTCTCCATCAGCGTCTTTTGTCCTTTAAATGTGTTGATAAGCAGCAAGCAGCCTGCTATCACATCCCCGACCGGCGCACAGTTTTATCAGTTCAAGTCTGTTTACCTGCGTGTCAGTTGCTTGGAGTTGTATAGAGTGAGAAGTCAAGCAAAATCACACCTTTTATAAATACTATATTGTTATTTGGAACACATGCATTTCATGTGTGTTCCATGTCTACAACAATCTATATACAGTAAACACATCGTTA
Source organism: Polypterus bichir lapradei (assembly GCA_026402145.1). Lineage (NCBI taxonomy): Eukaryota > Metazoa > Chordata > Cladistia > Polypteriformes > Polypteridae > Polypterus > Polypterus bichir. The sequence continues at coordinate 55,647,762 of JANRMT010062808.1, read as the reverse complement.
AAACAGAAACTTTTTCATGTTTTAGTAATAACTAGCAGACCTGGTGCACTTCGCTGCAGTCGCTGTAGTTGGAATAATTATGTATCTACATGCGACTTATAGAGCTTCTTTATATACAACATTTTTGGTTTGTCCTCCTGGAGCCAAAATATATAAATTTTCTCTATGGCTAATTTGTGAACATGCTACATAAAAAATAGAAACGGGAAAAACGGCAACACCGCTGGGAACAACAGTAAATGAGATAAAGTAAAAGTCTACCAAACACTAAATGAGATAAAGTAAAAAAGGGCAACACCACCGGGAACAACAGTAAAAAACAACATTAAATGAGATAAAGTAAAAGTCTACTAAACACTAAAGTACAAAAACGAAGTAGAAAGTAACAGTAAACCGCAACACCGCCGGGAACACCGGCACACCGCGCCTTCTAAACACTAAGAAACACTAAGTAAAAACACTAAAGGAAAAAATACTATTCAGTAAGTACTGCGTCTAGTAAACAGTAAATCAGTTAAGGAGAGAGGACTAAACACTAAGGAAGAAATACGGCAAGACCACGTCAGCTGCGGAGCTCAGCTCGGAGCAAAATGAAGTGAATGAAATGAGGTGAATGGGAGGGGAGATGATCACGTGACTCCCCCACCTGCCTTAACTCTCAATCCCTCCACAAACACACAAACACAGTCTCTCGGATCCCAACTCTCCTTTATATGTATAGATTGACAAAATGTAGACATGAAGTGTATAATGTGTTAAGCCTGATTTCCAAATATCAAATAAACACTTTCATAAAAGGTACAAATATAACAGAACTGCGCTTCTATTCAAGAATATAACTGCATAAAAGAACCCACGTTAGGGTGCGACATTGACACACATTTGCTACGACTGCTTCAGTGGCGCAACGGTATCAACTGTTGACTGGTAATCAAAACTTCACAGGTTTGATCCCGGACGAGTCTGTTTTAAGAAGTGAACTGCTCTTATTCTTACTATTTTAGAATAAAAACATATATTTGATTTCAGTCTGTAACAGCCAGTGTAAATGTATGATACTCGTAAAGGTTAGCTTTTTTTTTTTTTTATTCAGTTTTATTCTCTCAGTCGCGTTCACAATCCCACTTACTCCCCTCACATTTGACACTTCTGTTTTTACAGAACAAATCCTCAATACAGTATAAAAATAAAAATTTTAGAAGTACGTAGAAGAATGTGACAATGGATGACATCACATAATATGATTTTGATTTTTTTATAGTCCTGGAGACCTCATCCATCAAGCTTCCTCCCCCATTTGGCAATTCCACAGCTAAAACAGTGCTGGGCCAGCCAATCCGATGAAAGGACCTCTCTTTCCCATGATTCCAGCGAACCTCCATCAAGGATGACTTTACCATAAGCAGGCACAACAACTTGGCAGGTGGGCCATGGCACCAAGTGCCACATTTGAGTACCAAAAAGAGAAACAGAATAGGTGAGGCATAGTATCAAATTATAACTATCATGTTACTTATGTTTTAGTGCTAATGACTGACAACATAGATGCAGTATGTACAGTAAATCAGCAGCTCTAGTCAGGATATGCTAAACTGAAGTAGTGAGTCTTCAGTTGGGATTTAAAAGCTGAGACTGAAGAGACATCTCTTATTGTAGCAGGCAGACCATTCCACAGTTTAGGGGCCCTGTAACTAAAAGCTCGACCTCCCACTGTTATTTTATTAATCCTTGGAATCATAAGCAGACTGGCATCTTGAGATCTTAATGTGCGCTCTGGTTTGTAAGTCATGATAAGTTCAGACAAGTAAGCCGGACCTTGGCCATTTAATGCTTTATATGTTAAAAGGAGGATTTTGAAATCTGCCCTAAACTTAACCGGGAGCCAGTGTAAGGATTTAAGAACTGGAGTTATATGTTCGTATTTTCTTGTTCTTGTGATAATTCTTACAGCAGCATTTTGGATTAACTGGAAGCTGTATAAAGAACAGTTTGCACATCCAGTGAACACCACATTGCAGTAGTCAATCCTAGTAGAGATAAATGCATGAATTAATTTCTCAGAATCCTGTTTATTTAGAATGCGCCTTAATTTCCTAACATTTTTAAGATGGAAGAAACATGATTTGGACAACTTTGTAATATGTGCTTTAAATGACATGCTAGAGTCAAAGAGAACTCCAAGATTTCGGGCTGATTCAGTAAAATTAATGGTGATTCCAACTGAGTTAAATGATGACAGAATATTGTTGTGATCAACGTCATTCCCTCCAACAATTAACATCTCTGTTTTATCTGTGTTTAAAGACAAGTAGTTCTCATCCATCCAATCCTTTAATTCACTAACACAACTAATTAAAGACAACATTGGAGAGACTTCATTTGATCTAAATGAAAGGTATAACTGGGTGTCATCTGCATACGAGTGAAAATTAACATTATGTTTCCTAATGATAGATCCCAGTGGAAGCATGTAAAGTGAAAACAGTAAAGGTCCCAGTACTGAGCCCTGCGGGACACCATATTGAACTTCTGTGTATAATGATGTAGTACTGTCCGCACATTTCTGTACATATTGGAATCGATTTGATAAATAAGAACTAAACCAAGCGAGCACGATGCCTGTAAGCCCAACATCATTTTCTAGCCTGTGCAGTAAAATAGAATGGTCAATGGTGTTAAATGCTGCACTTAAGTCTACCAACATAATTACAGTGGAGTTTCCTTCATCAGAGGATATCAGAATGTCATTTACAACCCGCGTTAGTGCCGTTTCTGTACTATGACCAGTGCGGAAACCAGACTGGAATTTCTCAAAATGTTCTCCATCTGCGCTCCAGTTTTCGACACTCTAAGAGCGCAAGTGTTTTCATTAAACCAGGGAGAGTTTCTAAGTGCTTTGATCACTTTTTTTTTAAGGGGAGCCACTGTGTCCAGAGCATCTCTCAAGGTCACATTATAATGTTAGCTGATCTACATTGTTTTCCACAATTACACTTTACTTACTCAAAGTATCTACAAATTTTGAAGCAGAATTACAATCTAGACGTCGCACTGTCTTTGTTTTAATCTGTGAGTGCGTTGGCAAGGGCAGAACTAAATCAAATGTAATTAAGTAGTGATCGGAAATAACTTCATTTAATGGAGCAATATTTAAATTTTGAATTTCAACTTTATAAGTTATAATTAAATCTAATGTTATGATTATGAGTTGGACCTTTGACAATCTGACAAAATCCTAGTGAATTTAACAAATAAGTAAAACATTTGCTAAAAGTGTCATTAAATCTCCCATCAGTACTACGTGATCATAATTTATAGCCAAATCAGATAGAAGGTTGCTAAATTCAGTCATAAACAATGGATATAACCCTGGTGGTCTGTAGACTAGCACTATAATTGTGTTGAAATCTGTTTTAACATTTAAAATGAATGCCTCAAAGGATGTAAAGTTGCCTAAATTTTTAGATGTGATTTGCATTTTGTTACAATGAATTATTCCAAGGCCTCCTCCTCGACCAGAATCTCTAGACTTATGAAGGAACGAGTATCCATCTGGTGATGCCTCAGCTAGGGGAACAGTGTCACATTTACTAAGCCAGGTTTCAGTGAGAAGACACAGATATCTGATGATATACTGTAGCTTGTGAAGAAGAATTAAACTGACCCTGGGTAGTAGAATTTCTGTATAAAGAAGATTCTGCAATACTATTTTAAGCACAATTAATTAAACCTGATTACACATGAAGTGGTTAACATGGTTGCAGGCATCAGTGAAAGGTGGTCAGGTGTACTGTTCACAGAGAGTGAAAAAGCTGTGCTGTGTTTGGGCCTTTGAAGAACGCAGTCCATGTACAGTATAACATATTCAAATAGCTCAGATGGCAGTTACTCAAACCTGGTAATTTTCTTAAATAGATCTCTGAATAGGCAACATGTGTGGATATTTATTTCATGTTAAGGAACAACTAGTTTGAAGCTGTGCGCAAGAAGAAAACTTCCTTCACTTTGTCAAACTGAAAGTACAATCAGCATCATTTCCAATTGAAAAACTTGACAGTGATTGTGCTGTTTCAATGGCTTCTGTTCTGCATTGATTTGTATCTAAAAATGATTATATTCCATTGAATATTGGGAGTGAAAGCTGCATTTTAAAGCAAGTCAAATATTATAATAATACATTTTATTTATATAGTAGCTTTCCCACACACATACCTATACAGTATCTTTCCTTTCCTCGTCTAATTATTTTGCCATGGCTACTGAAGTGATGTATATACAGCTTCAAGTATGTCCTGCATTTCTTAAAAAAGAACACATTCCCAGGGAGCATGAGCCCCCAGCTGCGAGACACTTTTCTGAGATTTGTTCTGGCGACCCACAACCCAGAACTGGATTAAGCAGGATTGTGAATGTTACATTGGATTCTACTTGTCAAAAGCTTGCTTGCCACCACATTTGGAGGACAAATTTGATCTTTAGTACAGCCTGCTGTTATTAGACTTATTTTATAGATGTTAGAGACAAAATCCTTAGGTCAGTGGTTCTCAATTTTTTTTTAAATAAAATTAATGGTAATCCACCTATTTGTTTATTTTCTACTCTACCCTCTCACTGGAGCTTTTCTAGATGTTGTAATGCTGCAAATGAACTTTATTAATATTCACAATGACATGTAAAGAATAGCAAATTGTAAGGGTACATACAGGGCACACAATGATTATTGTGAAAGGTAGAAAAATGATGATTGGGAAAGAATGGGAGAAAGTCAGTGTCCGCCCAAGGTCTAGGACAGTGTTTCCCAGCCTCAGACCTGGGGAACTCCTGTAGCTGCAAGTTTTTGTTCCAACCAGCTTTTGTTTTTAATTGGACTCCTGGGCTAAGTAAGTGATGTGTTATTTCCCAAGTTCTGTGTTTTGGGAGCAATATAGAAATTAGAGGTTTGGTAAATATATCTATATACGAGTATATATATATATATATATATTAAAATGTACCAAGCAAGTATATGGAACTAATGTATTTTTTTCTTTATAACAATATTTTCATCTTGATTTTCATTCTACTTTTCTAGGTGTTCTAATTGTTTAATTAATCCATTATTTACTAATTAGTGGGTCTAACCTCTCTCTCTCTCTTTCTCTCATTCCTCCTAGGGCACGAAGCAGAAAATGGCCGACAGTGGGGTAACTCACGTTGAAATCGTAGTTGAAGAACTTCAGGCACTCGACGAACAGATTCAGAAACTCCTGTCCCGACGGAGATACCTTAGGGATCTGAAGGCCCGGCTGTTGGATAAAC
>JANRMT010062808.1:55551291-55632464 GCA_026402145.1 Polypterus bichir lapradei | reverse complement strand
CAACAATTAATTGTCCAACTGTCCACGGATGCTCTCTGTTCACTGGACACTCGTTTCCCAACAGAAGTTTTGTCCAATCGTGGAATTCCTGTCAGCGTCTCCTCGTCATTCTTTTTCTCCACTCTGGGCTCCTTGTGTTGCTGTGACCTAGGCACACCTCACTTCTCGTCTGCCAGCTTTGCTTGGTCCTTTCATGCAGCTTCTGTTCTGTTATCACAACTTGGTATTGTTTGTAATCTCAACCAGCCAAAAACTTCAAAGTTGTGACTCCTTTTCAATACAGCAAATACCTACAATCTGCAGACAGCCTTTTAACTTCTCACCCCCAGTGCCAACAATGGGTGCCTAATGGAACCACCCAGTGTACAAAAAAAAAGTCCCCCTCTGACACATACATATAATAAGATACAACGAAGGGATAAGACTGCACAGAGAAAGGGCAAAATATAATGAAATCAACAAAAGAGAGCTAAGCATTTAAATCTATAGCAAAAACAGAAATATTACTAAATGTCTTATAAATGTAAAAATCATGCTGCTGTGCTTTTCTGAATGTAGAAAAAAATAAAATAAAAATACCAGCTAATTAATCAAATGAGATCAGTGCTATCAGGTGTTGTCACTGATTAGGAATCTGGTTGGAACAAAAACTTGCAGTCACAGGGGGCCCACAGGACTGAGGTTGGGAAACGCTGGTCTAGGGGCAAAGCAAACATAAAAATCTGAGATGAAAAGAAAGTCCAAATCAGAAGAAGGAACCTGACACTAGGCCTACTAGTAAGAAAGTTAACTAATGCTAAGGAACGGTGTACAGATCTCCTGGATCTCTGTGATGTGGCAGTAAAACAATCTGACAAATAGCAATGGACATCCGTTTCTTTAAATTATGCAGAGGTAAATATTCAATATTATGCAGAAGGATAATACCCTGTATCCTTCAAAGACCGCATATTAAAGAAAAGAAATTTATAGCCTGATCATATTATAGCTAGGCAGTTTTAACATAAGTTAGTATTATAGTTATACCAGTAACGGCAAACTGCATTAATAATGTACAGTGAATACACTTGACTTGAGCATTAATAGTTTTCATACTCTTTCTCTGTATATTTAGCATTCGTTTGTTCAAAGGTTGATGCGCTTGCTGCTTCCTGAGCAGCTCTTCTTTTCTCCACCCTAGCAGCCCGCTTCTTCTCTTCTTTCATCTACATCTTTTCACATTAAAACTGATTAAGTCAGTGTTTTTGTTGCAATTACTTAGTACGTTTTCTTTCATTTTTCACCTAAGCTGGCACTTAAGTGGGCAGCACGGTGGCGCAGTGGGTAGTGCTGCTGCCTCGCAGTTAGGAGACCCTGGTTCACTTCCCGGGTCCTCCCTGCATGGAGTTTGCATGTTCTCCCCGTGTCTGCATGGGTTTCCTGTGGGTACTTCAGTTTCCTCCCACAGTCCAAAACATGCAGGTTAGGTGCATTGGCAATTCTAAATTGTCCCTAGTGTGTGTGTGTGTGTGCGCGCGCGCCCTGTGTTGGCTGGGATTGGCTCCAGCAGACCCCTGTGACCATGTATTTAGGATATAGCGGGTTGGATAATGTATGGATGGATGGCACTTAAGTCTTCAATCTGCCTCAAGAATGATTTAAGATATGAAGAGGTAGGGGAAGTGACGGTGAAGGTGCCCTGCTAGCTGCTGCCAAGTATTGATTCTACAATAAAATAAAATAGAAATAAAAAGAAGAATAACCTTTGAGGTCAATCATCACCCCAAAACGGATAGTAGACATCACATAGTATATGTGTATGAAATTTCAGGTCAATAGGTCAAATGGTTTGCGAGCTACAGGTGATTTAAAATCCTGAACAGACAAACAAACAGCCATGGTAGCATATTATATATAAAGATAGTTAATATTAACATCTATAACTGTGCAAGTCATCCTGTGATGTGGAAGTTTCATTTAACTCTTGTGAAATACTGCATCTACCAGCAATTTTAGTACTGGAGAAAACGTTGGGGTTTTCTTGTTGTCTTTACAAATGCCATGATCTTGGGGTCATCTTGGTGAGCTGTGTTGGGTTTAATGGACTCTTCTCATCAAAATTGTTGTAATTAATTGCTTCTGATGTTCTTGATTTGGGTTATTTATCATTCTATTCATATAATGTAAATTATTATAAAAAAATGAGTTAAATGATTTTTTTATTAACCTTTTTTCAGTGTGTAACAAAGTACATACATATAATTGCATTGATTTTAAACACCAGTATTTATACATTTTTCATTTTCCAACAGAATTACACTATACCGAAAGACTGGCACAAATTAGAGAAAAAAATTTAATGGGCACTTTCTCAACTACTGTAATATTTGTATTAATTACTTTCCATCAGTTTATTTTTAGAATCCCATATGAATATATTATGCTAATGTATTAAGCAGGAAAAGCTAATCGAAACAAACAATGCCTTCAAAATATCATCTTTCTAGATTTCTTCATCTATATTAAATATTAAAACGTCTTGTTTTCTGCAACAATTTTAAGGATACAAACAATAACTATTTCTTGAAAATGTACTGTAACTAGTTAAGACAAGAGCTACTTCTCTTGTTAAAGGATGGTTCACAAAGCTCCAGCACCCTGGGTTCACATCCTGCCTGGTACTGTCCATGTTGGGTGCACAGAATATAATATTTTCTCTGGGAACTCTAGTTTTCTAATAAATTCCGAAGACATGCAGTCTAGGATGATTTGCAACTGCAGATTGGGCTTCATGAATTAGTATTAGTGTGTATAAGTGATCTGAAATGGACTGGTGCTCAGTCCAGGCTTTCACCCAATACTGCAACCTGGTATTGGAATAACGGCTTGAAAATCGGTGTGAATGTGACTGCATTCAGTATCCTTCAAAGGTTATTATACATTTTTAATTTTTGGACAATTTTTAATTAATTGACAGTTGTCAGCAGGAGACACTTTTCAGTGGGCAATAATCTCTGCAGCACTTTACAGATGTCATCTCTGTGAGAGAGACTGTCAATTAGGAAACCACTGCTAAGGAATTATTTTCAAAGAAAAAGGAATGAGTTACACTATGAAGCCATGTGGCAAACAAATACCTGGTCTGATGACACCAGTTTATCTTACTGGCTCCAATATAGAGATCTGTCCTGAGTGCACACTGAACACAACTCATCATCTTTAACACTTTACATACATGATGGTGCCATGCTTAGATCAAATGGGGGACTTTCCAGTGGATGGGAAATATTGTATAGCAATAGCAATGAATTTAGGCAAATAAAGACAAGTTTTTTATAGGATCTGTTTTCAGTCTGTACAAGATTTTAGATGGGATATATATGCACATTCCAACAGGACCACACATTCAGCCAGATCAGTTTAACAACAAGAATTTGCATCGAGCAGCTACTTCTTTATGTACAGCTGTCCAATATTAAGCATATTCCCCCATTAGCTATCTTTACTTTTGATGACATGGAATGAACAGAGTGTTAAAAGTACAAGCCAGCTCAAATGTGTTGCAAAGCTTGTTGTGTCGGACCTCACAAATGATCTACATTGAAATCTGGAAACTACATAGTCTACTGTATTATGATGAGTTTGCTGTCATGTAACTGGCATAATTTCAAGGGTTTCCTAGCCCTGAGGTATAGAGCATTATCTGGCTGAAAACCTCAATTTGTAAATTTATACAGTACTGTCACAAGGGCATTTATACAAATATTCAGGTATCTGGTGAAGTTCACAAATTACTCTACTCCTATCAAGGGACACTATTGTAACAAGTGTTCCACAAAAATATACTTCATCTTATTCTGCCATTGTAAGATCTAAAGTGTTGCCTCTTTGAATTAGCAAGATTACAACCAAAAGGGGATAACACATAAAATGTATATATTGTAGAGCTATGGCATTTCCACTTTAAAGACTTATTAAGGAGAGCTTCAGACGTGCGCAATTTCTGAAGCTTAATGAGTGTATTTAAACAACTAAAAAAAAAAAGATTACATTAATGATATCAATTACACTTGCCTTTCAGAAGTATGCACACCAGACCTTCGTGACTTCAAAGATCTTCTCTTTCAATTCTGTGTCATTTCATACTTTATAGAAATTGCAGGCAGTCCATTAAGACTTTAAGAGGCTGTGTTCTCCTGAACCCACTGAGATTGAAGGGGCACTCTAAATGCTACTATCTGTTTTACAAATAGCGCCTGTGTTTTTGGAGTGCCTCATCTTTTTGTCTTCACAGCCATACAGTTTTGATCATTTTAACATGCCGCATTTAGCTGTCAGTTAACAGTCTCTTATCCTGCTAATCAGAACAGGCAGCAGTGCCATGGAGTTGGGGTTCGTCATGATTGGAGAAAGTTTTGTAGAATGCTGTGCTTTAATATAAAGTATCTTATAGGATGAATAATAGATTAAATTGGTGCATTTAACTGTCATCCTTGTTCATGTACTACTATGGGAAATTGCCTAGGTCACCTATATGGATCCTCACCTAATGATATTATACCACTAGCCTGCAGTGCTGAAACATGGCAGGATGGATCTATGGTTTTAAAGGGTTGTCAGTGTTTGTAGCTTCTGCCATCTTCATTCCGTTCCTACACTATCAAAACCAGATCTTGTTTGTCACAGAGGGAAACGAAACTTGATTGCCTTTCTAAATTATCTGTTTAGGCACCACTGTTGTACTGAGCTATTAGTTGCCTGACTGTAGCTTGATTGTTACTCTATTGTAATTGGGTCCCTTTCAATAGTGGCATAGTACCGGTTGTGGGTGAATGTTCCTTACATGATGGCCCATTCCTGATACATGTTTGACTCTTTAACCCTCCGTCAGACGCAATGCAATTTGTCACACGTACGGGCGCAAGGTGTCTATCAGGCATAAGTCAGAAATACTATTGTAAAATAGGAATTCAAAATGTGAGTGCTTACATATATCAACAGTTTAGTGCAATGCTTTAAAAATACAACCTGTACATACTACACATGATTTCATTTGCAATAATTTTATCTCTTTATTCCACTTTTAACAAAAGACAAAATATCTGAGTACATTGTGCAAAGTACTATGTACATGACACAGAGAATGTTCTTTGAAACAAATGTCTATGTAAAAAGTATGTTATCTTCATGTAACTGAACAAAACTCCTATTGTTTACTCTGTTGGTTCGTTTTCAAAGCATGACTTGCACACCAAAATGGCCTACTCCAAACAAAGAGCAGTGGGGCATTTTTTGCATTTGTATCTTGAAAGCCTTCTGTGACCACTGTCTCTGGTACATGGAGAGCACCTTCTTCTTTTTGCTGATGGTCCTGGAGTGTTTCCTTCATCTTCACCTTCTGCCTCTTCTCTGGGCGGGTGATATTTTTGCAATCTTGCTTGAAGATGCCTTGGCATTCCCACTGTTTTTACACTCTGCCTTATAGGTCTTCTGCAACAAGTTCTTTGGAGAGCATCTTCAGGCTCTCACGTACATATGGAGTGAAATTGCACTATTGGGCACAATGTGCCTAATAGGAGGGGTGACAAAATATAAAGTAATACTTTATATAACAATGCAGTATTCAGATATATGGTAATAGAGAAACTCAGACAAGTAAAGCAAAAGTAAAAAAAAAAACCTATTTTGTCACTCATGACATATTTGGGCAGAATCTCTGACTCCATATCTGCCCTCCACGATGTTGAATCTGCAATTTCTCATCACATTTTACAGGCACGTGATGTGTGAGGTTGGTTTAGAGGTGACTCCAACTCCACCAATCAGAACATGAGATATCTGAAATTTTGTCATTTGTGTGCCTGTCAGATCAGTTGTGCCTGACGGAGGGTTAAAGCATGACAATCCCAAGGTTGCTGTTCCTTATACACTATGCTAGCATGTCTTATGCCCACTTCCATGTCATATACACCCTTAAATCTCTAGTTGTGTCCATCTTTAGTTAATTTGTATGCACACTGGATCCTAATTGCTTTAAATATGCAAATCTATGCAAATGTCAGCATTAATTTATGAACCTCATATGTACTCTGTCTTTTAAAATGGCCATACTCATTATACTATATATACTTTAGTGGTGTAGCCAAATGTCAACTTAAATATCTTTGGAAATCAGTAGAAGACTTTAGAATATTGTTTTTTTCACTGAAGTCACCTACCCAAATAAAGCAAGCTCTACAAATTCTATAATAAAGAATAAGCTAAAATTTCTGATTTGAGATTTACAAAACCCACACAGAAATTATCTAAGCAAGACTTGAAGTTTTAATTGCTGCCAAATGTTGTTGTAAGTGGCAGAGATGTTTTTGGGGTTGTAGAGTATTTACATAAAGATGGTGATGATGATGCATCATGAAATACATGATGAAATTATTTTCTCTGCACTGCTGAATGTGTATAAATCATAAAAATGTCATTAAAATGACATAAGTGAATTTCAAGTGTGGAGGTATGAGATTGTTTGGGTTAGCTCCACAATCCTTGGCAGTTCTCAAACTTGGAACTATCTGGGGACAAGCCATGCAATGAGCACACAAAACAGCAAGAGATGGTTCAAAAAGTGATACTGCTTATGTTTCCAGTGTTCACCAATAAGCAAAGTGCAGTTCAATCTTAAAAAAAATAAATATTCTCAATAAAAACAGGTGTTTGGGTGGAGGTTAAAATAACAATAAACAAACAGTAAATAATCCAGATAAAAACTAGGTTAAACTTCCAGGAAGAATCTGTCAATTCTTTTAAAATCTCCCATATGCCACGGTGCTTTTCTCTACAACAGTGATCTCCTACACTTTACCTTCGCGATCTCCTCAATGTGAGGTGTCTACCGACAGGTGTAATCATCCATCAAATCTGGCTTGGATACTCATTGCTAGTTCTTTTGCCGCCTCATGCGTTGACCACACACTTCTCCGTCGAGCTCACTTTCCTGACCGTCTGCCTTATCTCCATATCACTCTCTGATTCTTCCTTTCTCCTTTTCCTTTCACTTTTGTTTTGACATCCTGTCTCTTCCTGTTTTCATTTCTCTTCCAACTCCCATTTTCTTGCTCAGGCAGTCGACCAAACTGTCCATATCGGTACGTGAATGCATTATGGGCTGATTGCCCTATCAACCTCCAGAGTCTCTCCACCATGATACTACACACACTCGCACCATCTCCGAGCCTGAGCACACATTTATTTATTTAACACTAGAATTACCAAAGCCTACAAATAAACTCGAAGATCCGTTCCACCTTAAAACCCTTCACACTTCTCCGCCAGCATCTTTTGTCCTGTAAATGAGTCGATAAGTACCAAGCAGCCTGCTATCACATCCCCCCCCCACCGCTGCATAGTTTTCTCAGCTCAAGTCTGTTTACCTGCGTGTCAGTTTTTTTCATGTTTTAGTAATTGACATTGACATTGACAAATTGTCAATTGACGTTGACAAAATGTAGACATGAAGTGTATAATGTGTTAAGCCTGAAGTCCAAATATCAAATAAACACTTTCACAAAAGGTACAAATATAACAGAACAAATGCACTTCTATTCAAGAATATAACTGCAGAAAGGGTGCGACATTCACACCCTTTTGATACGATTGCTTTGGTGGTGCAATGGTGTCAGCTGTTGACTGGTAATCAAAACTTCACAGGTTCGACCCCGGATAAGTCACTTTTGAGAAGTGAGCTGCTCTTATTCTTACTATTTTGGAATAAAAACATACATTTGATTTGAGTCTGTAACAGCCGGTGTAAATTTATGATACATGTAAAGGTTAGCTTTATTTTTTTTTTATTATTCAGTTTTATTCTCTCAGTCGCGTTCACGATACCAACCGATCTGAGACTGCTGTTTTCACATAAAGATGCGCTATAACAGAGGTGAACTCAGATGATGATGACGGCTCTACATCGGAGAAAGAATGCATGTCGCACTTTTGCCGTCGCTGCCACCTTCAGCTATAGACTCTTCAGTACGCGATCACGCTAGTGTTTAGATATGGACGTTGCATGTGCCCAAACAAAAAGTCTGACTGAATTCTCGCACCATTGCTCGCGTACTGAAGTGTCAGCTTGCACTTTTCATGGCATTACACGTGTATTTTTTTAGCATGCCCATGTCGATCAAACACAGGAAGGTCTGCAGTCTACTTGTGACTTTATGCTGTAGGAAGTAAGTAAATAAATCAAGGTAAATAGCATTCGATCTGGCTTTAATGTACGTAACATATAAATGTTCATGTTTTGTTAATGTATATCAGGGGTATTCAACTAAAATCTAAAGAGGTCCAATTAGAGAAAATTTCTTGAAGCAATGGTCCGGAAGATAATGTTGTCTAACTATTTAGTATCATATATATTTATGTAGCCTAATAGTTGTATCAACATCTGCATGTAATCAATACCAGACTTTCAAATCAAATGAGTTCAGTACAATTCAAAAATGTTTTGACAATATCTATTGTCACGTAACACAGAACTGAACATATATGTATGACTGCAGATATTTATAATGTTCTGTCACAGTATATAATGTTCTTAAATTTACTATATAAAAGTAGGGCTGCATTTTAAAATAAGACAAAATAGATAAAATGTAAAAATTGTGCATGTTTAAGTAAAGTGCTTAACTTCAGAAAAATAAAATAAATGGAGAAAAAGCTTGAATTTCCCCTTTTCTGTTTCACATCTTGACTCAACAGTCTCAATCAATTTTACAGATAATAAATCTCAACACATCTTAATAATTAAACAGTTTTAAATGATCACTTTCTTCCCCTCTTATATTCATCACCACAGTTTTTTGCTCAGTGAGAGAACTGAGCTCTAGCTTGTCCTGCCAGAATTTTAATATTGGGCTCTGAGACTAATTATTTTCTGTGATCTCACTTCGGATTTGAGTGGGTATGTTTGTTTGAAACCTTTATGTTTCGTCTCATAATGTCGTTTCACATTGGCACTTTTAACAAGTGCCACGGTTTCTGAACATATGAGACACACTGGTTTAGTGCTCCCAGTGGGAAGTATGAACAGAAATGAGTTTGTCCATTCCAGATTAAATGCCTTATTTTCGCTGTCCACTTTCCTTTTTTTGGAGAGCGCCATTTGTTCTTTATTTTTTTGTCCCTTTCTCCGTCTCACCCATCTTTTATTTTTCCAGCGCAGTCGTCTGTATCTCTCACTTTCTTCGGCTTATTTTTCCCTTTGTTTTTTCTACATGTATCGCTATCTTTCTTTTTCTTTCTACCGTTTCTCTTCCTTGACTCTATCTCTCTCATCTGTCTGCGCTGTAAAGTAAAGTAAAGCAATGTTCACCACCTAGAATCCACAGACTTGATTGGCTGAGTGGTATCACGTGAAATAGCTTAACGCGCATACAATTAGTCTGTGCATTTCCTCGTCCACTAAAACATTACCGTAAAGACTACAAAAGCTGCACCACCTAAAATAGAAGCACCTTTTAAATCATAACCTTCTGTTTTGGCTGTAAGTCTGGGTCCATATGAGACAGCTTCTGGGTCCGGACCCGGACCGCGGTCCGCCTGTTAGTGACCTCTGATGTATATTCTTCAACAGAAGCGCACTTGTTCTGTTATATTTGTACTTTTTGTGAAGGTGTTTATTTGATATTTGGATTTCAGGCTTAACACATTAAGCACTTCATGTCTACATTTTGTCAATTATTACTAAAACATGAAAAACATTTCTGTTTTAATGATGTGTTTACATAGATTGTTGTAGACACGAAACACACATGAAATGCATGTGTTCCAAATAACCATATAGTATTTATAAAAGGTGCCATTTTGCTTGACTTCTCACTATATACAGCTCTAAGCAACTGACATGCAGGCAAACAGACTTGAGCTGAGAAAACTGTGTGGCAGTGGGGGGATGTGATAGCAGGCTGCTTGGTGCTTATCGACACATTTACAGGACAAAAGACGCTGGCAGAGAAGTGTGAAGGGATTTAAGGTGGGACAGATCTACAAGTTTTTTCGTAGGCTTTGGTAATTCTAGTGTTAAAACTTGCACCACCACAGACCTCTTTCATCACCTTTATTGTAGGCATTGTATGTGCATTTCTTATGTTAAAAAGTTTTTGCATTGCTAAATCATTTCAATTTCTGTGACTTATTCCATGTATGTTTCTTTCTTTGAACTATAATGTGGCTCCAATTACACATACTTTTTTTGCAATTAGATATAATCAAGTAAAATGAAGCATCTATTAATTCAGAAGCTGCACTGGAATTTGTGTTATACCACATATAGATCTCTTTAGAAGCTACAGTGTGAGTGTGGTAGAATTTTGTGAATGGGCTTAGACGTGGCAACATTTTTAATACAGTGGGATGCAAAAGTTTGGGCAACCTTGTTAATAGTCATTATTTACCTGTATAAATCGTTGGTTGTTACGATAAAAAATGTCAGTTAAATATATCATATAGGAGACACACACAGTGATATTTGAGAAGTGAAATGAAGTTTATTGGATTTACAGAAAGTGTGCAATAATTGTTCAAACAAAATCAGGCAGGTGCATAAATTTGGGCACCACAAAAAAGAAATGAAATCAATATTTAGTAGATCCGCCTTTTGCAGAAATTACAGCCTCTAAACGCTTCCTGTAGGTTCCAATGAGAGTCTGGATTGTGATTGAAGGTATTTTGGACCATTCCTCTTTACAAAACATCTCTAGTTCATTCAGGTTTGATGGCTTCCGAGCATGGACAGCTCTCTTGAACTCACACCACAGATTTTCAATTATATTCAGGTCTGGGGACTGAGATGGCCATTCCAGAACGTTGTACTTGTTCCTCTGCATGAATGCCTTAGTGGATTTTGAGCAGTGTTTCGGGTCATTGTCTTGTTGAAAGATCCAGCCCCGGTGCAGCTTCAGCTTTGTCACTGATTCCTGGACATTGGTCTCCAGAATCTGCTGATACTGAGTGGAATCCATGCGTCCCTCAACTTTGACAAGATTCCCAGTCCCTGCACTGGCCACACAGCCCCACAGCATGATGGAACCACCACCATATTTTACTGTAGGTAGCAGGTGTTTTTCTTGGAATGCTGTGTTCTTTTTCCTCCATGCATAACGCCCCTTGTTATGCCCAAATAACTCAATTTTAGTTTCATCAGTCCACAGCACCTTATTCCAAAATGAAGCTGGCTTGTCCAAATGTGCTTGAGCATACCTCAAGCGGCTCTCTTTGTGCTGTGGGTGGAGAAAAGGCTTCCTCTGCATCACTCTCGCATACAGCATCTCCTTGTGTAAAGTGCGCCGAATGGTTGAACGATGCACAGTGACTCCATCTGCTGCAAGATGATGTTGTAGGTCTTTGGTGCTGGTCTGTGGGTTGACTCTGACTGTTCTCACCATTCGTCGCTTCTGTCTATCCGAAATCTTTCTTGGTCTGCCACTTCGAGCCTTAACTTGAACTGAACCTGTGGTCTTCCATTTCCTCAATATGTTCCTAACTGTGGAAACAGACAGCTTAAATCTCTGGGACAGCTTTCTGTATCCTTCCCCTAAACCATGATGGTGAACAATCTTTGTCTTCAGGTCATTTGAGAGTTGTTTTGTGACCCCCATGTTGCTACTCTTCAGAGAAAATTAAAGGAGGAGGGAAACTTACAATTGACCCCCTTAAATACTCTTTCTCATTATAGGATTCACCTGTGTATGTAGGTCAGGGGTCACTGAGCTTACCAAGCCAATTGGAGTTCCAATAATTAGTTCTAAAAGTTTTGGAATCAATAAAATGACAACGGTGCCCAAATTTATGCACCTGCCTGATTTTGTTTGAACAATTATTGCACACTTTCTGTAAATCCAATAAACCTCATTTCACTTCTCAAATATCACTGTGTGTGTCTCCTATATGATATATTTAACTGACATTTTTTATCGTAACAACCAACGATTTATACAGAAAAATAATGACTATTAACAAGGTTGCCCAAACTTTTGCATCCCACTGTATGTTGCTCTAACTAATTTTCTAATATTAAGTATGAAAATACAGACAAAACCGATAGTTGTAATCTCTTCCAAAAAGCACCTACAAAAAAATCTAACCATTTCCACACATGGCATATCCACGTGCATTGCAAGCTCATGAAGAAGTTGTACTTACGACAGAGCTTTAAAGATATCCCCAAGGGAAAATCTTTCAGTCTCACCTATAAAACAAATGTAAAGTGCTTGGCAAAATAATTAATGAGAAGAAAGCAATACTGCTCATGCTATTGTAAACAAAATTAGACCTGCAGTAAAATGATTGTTATTGCACTCAAATACACTGCATCAAAAAGGAACCCTTATTTTACATTTACAACCCCCCCCCCCAGAAATATCTAAGCAAGACCATTCTAGCAATGATTCTCCATTTCTCATGAGTGTGTTTGCTAAAGCTGAATTATGATGCTGCTAATGAAAACTGCAATTGTAAGTATTTTTCTAAACCTCTGCTGTGAGAGCAACATAAATTTAGTACTAAGTTTAGATACACCTGCAAATAAGATTTATAAAAATGGGAGAGTTGTTCACAACATGAGCTTTGATTCTTGTTTTCATTAATATTTATCTTGGTTTGCTATAAATCATGATTACTTCCCAAATTTTGAAAATATTTTAAATTTGGAAAAATAGTGAACATGTATTTCTTTAAACATGTTGTGTGACACAGAGTCCTGTGTTGTGTAAGAATATTTTTAGGGTAACATAGCTTTCATCTTAAAGAAATAGCATAAAGGATTAATAAATGTCAGAAATCTTTACAGGCATATCAGGAAACCAGATAAAGGTCAAGTGAACAACAAAATGTACTGAAACATGACTAAGAAATCAGCAGATGTCCTGTAAAGAACCAGAATGGACAGTTATATGCACAGAAATGTCAAAGGTATAAGAACCAGAATATAATAGTCATTTGAATGTAAACTAACGAACCAACCAGAGCAAATGTATGCATTGATTGACACTGTATGTAAATTCAATAGTTTATCAAATTAACATTTATTGTTTGTTTCTCTGATCATTCTGACCATGCTGTAAAGAATGCTCCCTCTAAGGCATTTTGCTGAGGAACAATTAAAAGATACAATAAACAGCTTTTCTCCTGCCTGATAACTGATTTGTCCTGTTAGAGGATGTTTCTTTCTTTAATGAGATGTTAAATTTCTACCACAGTGTTCAATCCCAAGGTCAGGTGCTGTGTATACTTTGGATGTTTTTCTCATGTTCCAGTTAAACTCTCACATCTTGCAGACATTCTAGTTAGTTGAATTGGAGCTGTCTAAGGAAGTATGCATTTGTCCATTAGTGACACCTGCAGTGGAAGTTCCTATTTTGGACACAGTGCTGTTGAAGTAAGGGCAATTTTTCCAGTGAACATTGTATTTGAATAAATGGTGAGAGAAAGTAGATGGATGGATTTTTTAAAGGGTTGTCTTCATGGACAGTTTTAGTACCTCACCACTTTTGTCACTTTAGAGTACACTTACTGTCTGTGAGTATGATGTTACTCTATTTGATAATGCTAAACTTTACTACTATATAAATTGGAATAAAAGAAGTTGGTTTTGGTCGAGTATATGATGGTTCATAAGGGTCCTAACCAATCTCATGCCTGAATTCAAGGGCAGGAAAAGCAGCTTGGCCAAGTAAAAATAACACCAAGTGCTTCTGACAAATGTTAACAGGAGAGAAATTAAATTTAAAACAGTCAGTAGCTGTTCATGTTGTTTGTAGAGATTTTATTTTTTTGTAAAAATAAATAATGAGTGTTGTTGCAAAAGGAACAGCCTAATCACCAGTAGCATTAAGTGAATGCCAGGCAGTGTGGTGTAGCGGTTAAGGCTTTAGACCTCAAACCCTGAGGTTTTGGGTTCAAATCCTGCTACTGACATTGTGTGACCATAAGCAAGTAACTTGGCCTGCCTGTGCTCCAATTGGAAAACCAAAAAGAAGTGCAACCAATTGTATCATAAATGTTTTAAGTTGCCTTGGATAAAGGCGTAAGTAAATGTAAAGTCTTCAGTCTGGATTTAATTAAATGGTGAGACTGGTGAGCCTTTACTTTACACTCATAGACAACCTTTTCTCAGTTTCAGGGCTTCTACTTAAAGGCCTGTCCTTCTAGAACAGTTTTCCATATGCTAGAATTTATAGGCGGTTTGCATCTTGACAAATTAACATTATGTTTAGTTTTAAATCCATCTTTTTTCTACTTCCTTCTGAGGCTGATTCTGCCAACCACAAAAGGGGTATACTGTTTAAAAACCCATTAAATTAGTGTTTTTTTATAATGTTCAACCTTAACCTTTAAATACAAACATTAATAACTGGAGTAAATTATCTATAGTGATGATGAACATATACAAACGTTAAATCATCTTTATTTTAAGGCTTTCTCATATGGTTGACAAAAACTTTGAATACAACAATTTGGTCAGTTGAGTCAAAGTGTGATGCTTTCCCCAGGCCTCACTGCAGCAGATCTTACTTGGTAGCCTACTGTATCTCTAGCAGCATTAATGATTACTAGTGATGGGTGGATGAAGCCCACGTGAAATTTTTGAAGCTTCTTTCTGATTGTGCCAGAAAAAGATCCGAACCTTCAAAAACAGTGAAGTGGTGGGTTACAGAAATTATAGCAGCCATGAGCTCAACACAGCCTCCTCGATCTTGTTAATAACGTAGTTACTATCTGACAGGTGCACTAAAACACTGAAAGCCCACAAAGACTCTGCGTGTTCAGTTGATCTTATGATGATCCTGTTATCAATAGCCCTAAAGTTGTGCTTTGCTGCCATTATGAATACTGTATTTGTAGTACCACACCAGTGCTCACCTGCGTCAAGTGCTTCTCCCTTTTCACATAACTGCTTTAGGTAGATCATTATGTTTAGAAGGACCGCTTGCTGCTGCCGCACTAGTTGGAATTACTTTGAGATGTTGGCAAGCTTGCTGTTTTTATTGGGTCTCCTGCAGGTTGCACTTAACTGCTTATTTTTATGAAGGAAGTCCAGCTACTACTGCTGGTGACTTGTTCCCAGGCTGATGCAGCTTGACAGCACTGTTACTATAGCAATGTAAATAACAAAAACACATTGGCGCTTAGAACTAGCAAGCACCAGCGAGATACGCTACCATACATTATAAGCCACCACTCATTCGTAATTATGTGATGACATTATCACGTCAGGGCATTTTTTTTGCTGTGATTCAATTGGAAAGATGAATATTTTTTCCATTACCAATTCTGGTATTATTGCCCTAAAGGGCAAAGAGAATCAAAACAGGGCTTAGGGAATGTCTTTATAGAACTGTGCACACAAAGTTTAGACAATGTGCTTGAAGTAGGATAGAGTGTTAATGGCACTTGTCGGAGATGGCTGGGGTGGCGACCCGGCCGGGACGCCCAGGAGGACCGGAGAAGGCCTTACGCCTTCCCCACACCATGTCGGGGCGACCACCTTGGTTGCTTTGGGGACCACCCCAATGCCTAGAGAGCCCTGGACCTCAGCACTTCCGCCACACCCGGAAGTGCTGGGGGGAAGAGGATCGGGGACACCCGGAGTGCTTCCAGGTACACAGCCGGTGCTTCCGCCACACAGGGGAGTGTCGGCGGAGGCTTATCAGGAAGCACCTGGAGCTTGTCCGGGCGTGGTTAAAAGGGGCCGCCTCCCTCCATTCGATAGCTGAAGTCGGGTGGAAGAGGAGAGAAGAGGAGAGGAGTGGAGGCGGACCAGAGAGAAGTAAAGGCATTGTGAAAGGCCAGGATTTAAGGGGTGATTGGTGCTGAGGCACTGGGTTCGTGCACTTGAACTTGTAAATAATAGACTGTAAATAAACGTGTGTGGTGAAAAACATCATGTCTACCTGTCTGTGTCCGGGCTGTACCCCACACACTTTATAAGTTGCAGTACAGAAGAATAATTTATGGGCTTCTGGGCTCCTAATTTAATTCAACATCTTCTGAGTACATGATATGAGCAGTAGTTCCCTTTCATAGCATGTGGGACAGAGCAAAGCTTTGAAGCAGGCAGAGTGTTGCCAGTGCTTCAGTGACATTTGATGCTTCGGATGTTATCAGTCATGTTGTTGTAAAGCTTCGATACACTGCTTCGAAACAGTGAGCTTCATTTAACTGATCTAAGCTTTGAAGCCTCAGTGTCAAACATTCCATCCCCAATGAATACTAATCCCACCCTCAAACACTACTAATCCCACAATGTGTTGTGAAGATCACTGATTTAACCCTGACTACTGAATATCCTGCCCGAAGCTATGTCCTAGTAATTAAATGAACTTTTACCTGTGAATGCAGATAAACTTACAGCATTGTACTTTAGTAGCTCAGGTGAATGTTAGGGACTACCAGTGTATACAATCAGTATACCTCTGCTCCTTTTAAGGGTTCTCTAATCTGTGTAATGAGTAGTCATGCACTTAGCAAAAGTGCAAATAGATGCAGTAAGATTAACTGACATTTGGTTACAGCTGCCCAATTGACCAATTAACTAATCACTTGCTATAATTGGGGGCTTTAGGAAAAATATTAGCTGATTCCTGGAAGGGAACAAGACTAAAATGTGTAAAAAAAAAAAACAAATGTCATGAGAACTCCAGCACTGGTTTAGAAGAGGACGTCTGAAGGGAAAACAAAGAGAAAGATATGTGAGGAGAGTCAAAGAAGACGGACAGGTAAGCATGTGTCGAGAGAAATGTGTGAGGCTAGTCGCAAGAACACGGATGGGTGAACACATATCCAGAGGTGTGCCAGAGAAGGTGAGGGGGAAAGTGTGAAAAAATGAGTGTGAGTATTTCTGAACTTGTTAGAAGAGAAAATTAGGAAGGAAACAAAAAAGAGAAAAAGATAGTTAAACCAATTGCACAATATATATGACAAAGCAGATAAGACTTTGGTTAAGTTACTTGGAAACTGGTTAAAAAAAGCACTATTGCATATACATTTTGCTAGTGTGCAAGAGTTAGTTTGGTGGTGTGTTTAATTGCCATAGTAATTTAAGAATGATGTATGCTTAGTCCTTCAGACTGTACAGAGCAGATGTTATTGATGGACAAAATATACATGAGATTGTGAACAGTCTGGACTGTGTCACTTACAGTGTTTACTTATGCTTGAGCAAAGCCTCCAGTTTAATTTCTTGGCTGCATTAATCAACAACATTTCCACAGGCCTACACCCTCTGTGTGCTTGTGCATGTGTGTGTGAGCTCACACGTTTGGGTGCAGAGTAGCTAAGGGATCGTTATGACAATTGTTGATTTATCTAATGCATTTCAGAAAGGACTGCTTATTGTCAGGACATTTAAGTCATCTAAGTTGTTTATGTATGATATATGAACCAGTTGCTTAATATAAGTTGTATACGTTAATTCAACAAGTTATGTCATAGAAGTCTGTGCCAGTTGACGCTGAAGCATGCAGCCCTTCAGTAACACAAACGGCAGCACTTTATGTATATACTGTGGACTTGAAGGAGCGCACACCCATTGGTGTAAGGATCATGCTCACTTTTACTTTCAGAAACGGCGCCCAGCAGGTAAAAGTGGCCTCTCAGTATCTTCAGACTTTGATGACCTAGGTATCTGGATCACATTCTCCTTAACTTTTATAAATGGCGTTCTTCAGATAACTGTGCTCTAGGGGGCCACCTATGTCTCCTAATGGATTGATCGTCTCTGATAGGAATAATATACAATCAATTCTCTTTATCTGTGGGGGTTATGTTCCTGAAAAACGCAGTGTATATGGGAAATGCGGATACTGAAGCATTGATCCTATGGAGAAAAATGACATGAAGTTCCACTGGGATGCCGGCTCGAGGTGGGAGACTGGGTCAGGCAGATGCACCAGCCTTTGACTATTATCCTTCAAGGTTTGGTAATGATCCTTCCACTGACTCACCTACAGAAAACTTGCTACAACTTTTGCTTCCGTTATAGGCATCCAATCAGTAGTACCAATGTGTTTGCAAAGAACAGGAGATTAATCAGTGCAAGCTTATGACCTACACTTATCAAACCAAATCAAACTTTATTATGTAGCATCTTTCATACCATGAAATGCAGCTGAAAGTTCTGTACATATAGAATAAAATCAAAAAAGAAAGAAAAAATCAGCATACATAGTAGGCTATTAAACATATATAGTTAAAATACATTTATATAAAATAAACTAAGTGAGACTAAGATATTGGAGGCCCCCTAAAATAAATAAAATGTAACTAAAAAAACAAAGGTTTGTGTTTAATGGCTTTTTAAAACAGAAAAGTGATTCAGCTTCTCTAATCACTAATGGTAGTGCATTCCATAGTTTGGGGGCATAATGACTAAATGCTGCCTTGGCACTATATTTCTAGTTAACTCTGGGTATTTAATAACTCTGGATATGTGGAGCATCTTAGAACTGAAGGATCTTAGAAAACTAGAGGGAATATAATTAGTTAAAAGATCAGTGATATATGTACAGTATGAAGGTAAAAGGCTGTTAAGTGATTTGTAAATGAGTAAAAGATTTTAAAAATCTATTCTAAAAGATACAGGTAGCCAATAAAGTTCATGCAAAAATGTTTTTTTTTGCTTTCATAAGTGCTCTAGTTTCAGCATTTTGAACAATCTGTAATTTGTATTCAGTAGACCAGTAAAAAGAGAATTGCAGTAATCAAGACAACTTGTAATATAGGCATGCCACTTCTCAGCATCCTTTTGTGATAAAAAAAGTCTGACTTTAGCAATGTTCCTTAAATGAAAGGAATCTGTCTTGGTAACATATTGGATGTGAGTTTTAAAATTAAGATCACAGTCCAGGATTATACAAAGTTTCCTAACCTGTGTTTTAATTTGAGTCAACTGAACTACCAATTCATGATTCTACCTTTTCCTTCATTCCTTTGTGGCCCATACTAATTATCATTCTGTCTTTTCTTCATTGACTATTAAAAATTATAATTTATCATTTATAGCAGATACACAGTTGTATGTAGCAGGAAAACCAGATGAAGTTCACATAACAAACAATCTATCTGCATGTGTATAATCAGGGTAACAATAAAAATTCTACAGCATATTTTCTAAAAATGTTGCCAAGTGGAATCCTATAAAGAGAGAAAAGCAGTGGACTAAGGGATACTACCTTGTGCTGTTTTTCACTCAGCTCTTAATGATACAAATTCACTTAGTTTAATCTGAAAGCTTCTCCCTTTTTTATACAGTATGTCTTGAACCAGTTTAGCACAGTGCCAGTGAACCCTATTGATTCAAGGTAGTGCAACAGGATAGAATGATCAATGATGCCAAAAGCAGCACTTAAATCTAATAAAATTAAAATGGTTACTATATTTGAATCTAGGTTGAGTCTGAGATTATAAACTACCTTCAACAATGCAACCTAAGAGCTATGATGTGTCCTAAAACCTGCTTGGAATTTTTAAAATATATTATTCTATAGAGAAATTGCATAATCTGACAGTAGGTAGCCTTCTCTGAAATTTTGCTCTTAAAAAATTTTTGAAATAGGCCTAGAATTACTAAAAACAGTATTATCTAATATTGGGTTTTTGAGAAGTAGTTCAACCACAGCACACTTCAAATTGTACCTGTTAAATGTGAAATATTTACAATTTGTAGGGCTTTCATACTGCATCTTCTGTAATTTGACAGTGAAGAGAGGTGAGGCCTGTAGAGAGATGCCTTCATGATGTAAAAGGAAAACATTTCAGGCACAAAAACTACAATAATGGTGAACTGTAAGAAGAACAACGTGTGAAAAAACATGTTGTGAGAGATTTGGATATACAGTAATCCCTCGCTATATCGCGCTTCGACTTTCGCGGCTTCACTCTATTGCGGATTTTAAATGTAAGCATATCTAAATATATATCACGGATTTTTCGCTGGTTCGCGAATTTCTGCGGACAATGGGTCTTTTAATTTATGGTACATGCTTCCTCAATTTGTTTGCCCAGTTGATTTCATACAAGGGACGCTATTGGCGGATGGCTGAGAAGCTACCCAATCAGAGCATGTATTACATATTAACTAAAACTCCTCAATGCTTCCCGCGCGGTGCTTGATTGTTTGCTTGTCTCTGCCTCTGTCTCACCCTCTCTGACATTCTCTGCGCCTGACGAGGGGGTGTAAGCAGAGGTGCTGTTTGCACAGAAGCTGTTTGCCTAGTGGATACGGAGGCACCTCTAAGAAATGCCGCTTTATCGCGGTGCTTCCAAAAGCACACTTATTGATTTTTTGATTGTTTGCTTTAATCTCGCTCTCTCTCTCTCTCTGACGTTCTCTGCGCCTGACGGAGGAGATGTGAGCAGAGGGGCTGTTTGCACAGAGGATGTTTGCTTAGAAGATACTGACGCTCCTCTAAAAAATGCCGCTTTATTGCGGTGCTTCAGTAAACTTAAAAGCACACGTATTGATTTTTTGATTGTTTGCTTTTCTTTGCGAGCGCTCTCTCTCTGAATTTCTTTGCTCCTGAAGAGAAGATATATTTGCATTCTTTTAATTGTGAGAAAGAACTGTCATCTCTGTCTTGTCATGGAGCACAGTTTAAACTTTTGACTAAAGGGTGTTAATTCATGTCTAGAGGGCTCTAATAATGTTAACAGTGTGGGAGAGTTTATAAGGGCTTAAAATATATAAAAATAACTATACAAACATATGGTTTCTACTTCACGGATTTTCATCTATCGCGGGGGGTTCTGGAACGCAACCCCCACGATCGAGGAGGGATTACTGTATTGAAAAACATTCTCTTCTCTTTCTGAAGACTTTTGGATTGTCATGGGCAAGCAGGTCTATCATTGAAGTAGTAGTCTTTTCAAATCTTATTTGGTACATACAGTTAACACAACACAAGATGACACTGAAATTTGGAGGACCTTTCAAGAAGCATAACATGGATTACCAGATTCAAAAAATGATCCTGGGCACATACTTCAAATAATAATTATGCTTTAATGTTCTCTTTGCAAAATAAGTGAAGCCTTTTTGTGGTATCATGTAGCAATTCAGGTAAAACCACACAGAGTACTTCTTATATTGGACTTGCTAAAAATGACAGTCTTTTCTTAATTTTATGTACCTTATTTAAAAGGCTCTTGCAGTTTTGCAAATTAAATTTGATCTCAGGATGTGCCAGAATACTTTAACTGGATTTTAAGGATCCTCATGTTTTAATGAATATTAAAAGGGTAATCAACACTTTTTTGTTATTTTTTTGTAATGTGTGGTGCCTTTAGGATAGTAACAAGAGAGAGTCTACTGCACCACACCACTCAAGTAATATTGATTGCTTAGAAGGGTGCCATTATTTCTGCTTATGCTCTTGTCTTTGTGAAAAATAGAGCGGGCTAGTGTTCAGTGTTGACTAAATAAGCATAATTGATGCATAACATTCTTTTAATCAAATTTAGGGTCATTAAAATTTGGCACCTGTCCTGACAGCATTAGGTGCAAGACAGGAACCAGCCATGGACAAAACACCAGTCAATCACAGAGGCCCACCTATGCATACACCCATATAGGAGCAATTTAGAATCACTGATTAACTTAAGACAAGTCTTTGAATAATGGATATTGATGGAAAATCAAAACCAGAGAAAATTACATGAAGATAAGGGAAGAAAGTGAAGACACAGATGACAACTGGGCATGGAATTCAAATCCAGAACCTTGTTTTCATGTGGCAGCAGAACCAGCTACTGCACCACCATGCTGCTCATACAAGTCCAACAAATACTGTTAAGTTAAGGGAACATAAGTGGGTTTGGAAAATGGATGGATGGATGGATGACTCTACCTATTAACCTCTTTTGTATATTTTATTCTATGTTCTTGTCAATATTTATGAGCCCTGTTATTAATTTGTTCCCCAAATACTCGACAGTTTAATGGGACTATTGTTTTAATCATTAGTTATTTAGTACACTGGAAATATATGTTAAACCTACTATAAAATGACCTAATATAGACCCAGCCGCATTCAGCATTATTCTTTGTAAAAATTAAAGTGTGATTTCTTATCTTGACATTTCACTTTATTACACAGGCTCTATTATAAAACTATTTTTTCTAGTATTAGCAGTCACATTAGAACAATAGAATGTTGCCTAAATTATTCATTATTCATGTTAAGAAAATATTTTATTCAGTTCACTGCATTCATATTCAAGACTTTGTTTTATTTTCAGCATGTGTGATAAGATGTGAAAGTGACCAAATGCATCTTCACTTCGTTATTTTCATTTTTTAAACTTTTCTCTATACCCTACTGAGTGTGTGTACTCATTAATATATAAAATAGGTGAGTACTGAGCTCTTTCACTTTATCTTAAGGAATCTAAAAGTTTTGAAAAATGATTTTATTTCACACTGCATTGTTATTTTGAGCTTATGAATGTTTATTTTAATGGTTATTTTTTCATTATCACAATGTCATTTTGTTTCTTGAGGACATCATGATAGTGTGGCTATCATGGTTGACAGCAATTATGTTGCTCATCACAGGTTTTGCTGTTACGTTGCATGTGAATTAATTATACTGAGTCTGTTTAAAAGAGCAGCACACAGCACTTGATGTCCAAGCTTTTGGATTCTTATAAAAAATCTAAAGACTATAAAGATGTATCATTGTTAGGGAAAAGTTAGACTTCAACTTTTTGGGTTTTGTGGCTAGCCTTTTAACATTTTTTGGCTCTCAACTTCTGAAACATTTTCAGCATGATCAAGGTAGAGGAACAAAGCACAGACTTACAGGCAAAAGCATGTTTATCAAAGCTCATCTTACCTTGGAGTCCAAAGCAGCCATATTTTCAAAAGATCATTAAATTTTTCATAAAGACCAAAGAGTAATGACCTAGCTGTTCTTTGTAAGTTCCATGAGAAATATAATACAGGAGAACTCAAGGTAAGCTCCCTACAGGTAATGAAAAAGGCACACATAAACTCTCTTAACTAATTAAACATTGTTGCCATTCATTCATATGTGTGGCTGGATATTTGGCTTATAGACCAAGTGCCTCATATATAAAATTTGCTCGTGCTTGTAGTGAAAAATCTTTCCTCCAACTTCAAAGATGACAGTTATGGAGCCCAGATGTGAATGCAGAACATTTCTTTATTTGTAAAGAGTTGTGCACAAATGTCTCAGTCCATGGAGTGAGCAATCAATTCAACAATTCATCTACTTTTATACTTTTTCTAGTTACCATTACCTCATCTAATACATCATCTGAGTCTTAATATGCATAATTTTATTACCTCCTCTAATTAACTAATATCACCAGTAATTTCTGAATCATGTCAATTCTCCCATTATTCTGAAAACTGCTTCGTTAAGATGGGTGTTTTGCAGATTGTCCTATTGATCTTAGCACCACTACTTAAGATGGGTTTTTGGGCTTTCACATCAGTTTATCCCTGGTTACTGGAGGGGTGTTTGTTACTCCTTTATCTCATTCTAACCTCGGAAAATTATGTTGGCAACTTCACTAAGACAAGGCAGAGACCTCTTGCACTTTCAGCTTTATGTTGCATTTAGTTAACCTTTAACACTAGAATCCCTGAAGACTACGAAAAAAGTTGTAATGCCGGGCCACATTAAATTCCTTCGCACCTCTTCATCAGTGTCTTTGTTTTGCAAATGTGTCAATCACCACATCTCCAATTTTATCAGGCTTCAGGGATTCTACTGTTAAGTTACTTTCAGTCCTTTTCCTTGTGTTTAATAATTAATATGGCGTCATATATTAACATCTGACACAGACAGTTAAGCACTACACACAGGCTTTAATTCTGTTGTTGGAAGAACTTCCCTATTGTTTCCCACCACCAAAGCACAATACAAATAAACACAATATAGTAAGCACAAAGCAGCCCACTGTCAGACATTGTTTTCTTTCTCGTTCTCTCTCTCTCTCTCTCCTTCTCAGTCCACTTCTACTCCAACAAGCTTTGTCCTGCTTCCTCCCTACTCTGGCTCATGGAGCAGTGGCAGCTTCCTCCTTTTATGCTGCACCCGGGTGTACTTCTGTTGGGCTGTTAGTGTGGTCTGAAAGAACTTTTGGGTGAGGCGGAAGCCCAACAAAGTTGGGGTTCCACAATCCCTGCAGCAACCCCCTGGTGACAACCACAGAGCCAACAGGACTGAGTTGCAGAACTCCATGTCCCATGGTGCCCTGTGGAAATCTAAGGCACTGCCATCTAGCTACAGTGTCTCGTGCAAGGTCTTTCTCCCTGTCCTTCCACTCCAAAAGTAAATCGGCCAGAAAAGGGCACTAGCCGTCCACCAACATATAATATATACTGTATGTAAGGAAGGACCGGTTTCACACCCGTTTAGGAGGCCATAATGGAAAGACAGAGATAACAGACTCACCAGGAGCAGGTCATTTTCACATGGCAGGTGGCAGTGTTACTCGGGACTAAACCCAAGTAGGACATTCATAGGTTTGCATGGGGAATGGAGTCCAGAAACGCAACCCCCCTGGGGGTGGGGGATGGGAATGCCCTGGTTTTTACTTGACCCGAAACTGCTTGGAGAGGAGACTGCATATATATATATATATATATATATGTGTGTGTGTGTGTGTGTGTGTGTGTGTGTGTGTATGCATGTATGTATGTATGTATGTATGTATATATATATATATATATATAATATAGATAGATATGCTGCTTACCATTCAATGTTTCATATATATAATATGTGTGTTGCCCTTTGGTGGTAATGTAATAAAAGATTCATTAGAACAGAGATATGTGTCTAATGGAGGACTATCGTTTAGTAAACAATGCACCATCACTCTGCCTCCTGCTATTGCAAATAGATGAACAACAAATTACCACGTCCATCTGAATACTATATTGTTTTGAAGAAAATGAAAATTTCTCCATTGCAAAAACGTCATTACATATTTTAGAACCATTATAGAATGTTCTTAATTTCATTTTTGGTGCTTCTTTTTTCACTTTGCTATGTTTCTATTGCTACTTGTGAAAAATGTGCCTCAAGCAAAGGAACCTACTTTTCTCTGTAAAAATGAGACTGAAAGAACTGACAAAATAATTTGTACTCTATCACTTGTTTGAAAGCATGTACTTCAGTACAGCAGACAAATAGGTTTAATTTCATCCATGTCATATTTTAATATTGATATTCACAAATAACTGATTAAATTTTTACATGTTGGAATGATGGATTGATTTAAATAATGCAGTGTACATTAATGTTAAAAGGCATAGTGTTTTCTAAAAAACATTTGATGTGTTTTGACAAATAGCATTTTTTCAAACTGGCACCCTGTCCATGGTTCTTTCTTAATTTGTCCTAACTACTACTACCCACCTTATTTACAATGTGTTAATCATATTTACTCAAGTAAAAATATAAAGGTACATGTTCTTAAATAGGCGGCATGGTGGCGCAGTGGTAGCGCCGCTGCTTCGCAGTTAGGAGACCTGGGTTCGCTTCCCGGGTCCTCCCTGCGTGGAGTTTGCATGTTCTCCCCGTGTCTGTGTGGGTTTCCTCCCACAGTCCAAAGACATGCAGGTTAGGTGGATTGGCGATTCTATATTGTCCTTGGTGTGTTTGTGTGTGTCCTGCGGTGGGTTGGCACCCTGCCCTGGATTGGTTCCTGCCTTGCGCCCTGTGTTGGCTGGGATTGGCTCCAGCAGACCCCCATGACCCTGTGTTCGGATTCAACGGGCTGGAAAATGGATGGATGGATCGATGTTCTTAAATTTATTTTTGAGTATAAAAGTAAAAATTTCCTTTAATTGAAAAGAATCAAGCATAAGAAGGATATTTAATAAAAAATTATTTATTTTAGTTGGTAAAAGTGAAAAGACTTAATGAGAAATACAATGACAACAAACATGTATTAAGTGCTTCAGATACAAAAATCTGTCAAAAAGTCTTATAAATTACTTATAAATCAGATAACTAATCTTGAATGAATTAATATTAAACTTAAATTCAAGCCCAATTCATTTTGTTTCCATTCCAGTTAACTATCTCCCCGTATCTCTACCATCTGATATCATTATCAACATTAACCTATATATATATATGTGTGTGTGTATTTATTTATACATATTGTGAGATTTCTGAACTCTTTTTGGACCCCCACAATGGAATGGCAAGCCGAAGCATGCCTGCCGTGTCTGTGGAGGAGGCGGCCTGCTTGTCCATTGCTGAGACAACAACAGGTTCGCAGCTCAGCAGCAGAGCGCTGCGGAAACAACTATACTGGGAACACCATAGTGCGGACTGAACACTGCTGCTTTTGCTGTGATCAACTGGAACAACTGGCTGGAGTGCCACCTCCCACCTGCACAAACAATGGCTATCGGTCTGGCGCAGGTATGCGGCTCACAAGTTTCCCACAAGATGTTAAAGGAGGTTAATTTTAAGGTCTCTATTTTTTTGGCCGGACAGGAATTCTCAGCACTGTTGGATTCTGGTAGCGACCTCTGTGTAGTCCACCGTGACTTGATCCTGCACACTTCTTATAAGGCCACAGACAAAGTGAACATCCACTGCATCCATGGGGGCATGGTTTGGACTGCCACATCAGACACCTCACCCTGGCCACTCCTAATAGGAAAAAGGAATGCTCTCTTCCCAGACCAGATGCTCAGTATGGACCCAGATAAAAAAGAAGTAGCAATGAGAGGTGAGTGCGATGCTGCATCGAACACGTAGCAGTGGGAGGCGAGTGCAATGCTGCATCAAACACGGAGGAAGCAAAGACTGCCATCCAGACAGAGTTTGCTCACCTGCAACAAGCTGATAGCAACTTGGATTTTGGTTGCAAATGACTCTTACTACCTGGAGAGAGAGGACCTGAATTTTAAAAAACACATTTTTTACTTAAGGACGGTTTTCTGTATTGGGTGATTTCTGATCGCATGGGTGATGGGCATATCGAGCAGTTGGTAGTGCCAAGTGAGCATAGTAAGAAGGTTTTAAAAATTGCTCACAGTCATATTTTGGGGGAAACGCAGTTCGAAATGCTTTTATTGGGTTAATATGGGCTGGGATGTGGAACGATTTTGTAAGGTCTGTCCCGACTGTCAAATAGTTTCTGCTCACAGACCTGCCAGGGCACCCCTTGTACCAATGCCTATTTTAAACATCTCTTTTGAAAGGATGGGATTAGATATTGTTGGCCCGCTTCCCAGGAGTAAAAGTAGCTTTCAGTATATGCTTGCATTAGTTGATTATGCCACAAGATACCCAGAAGTGGCTGTGCTGCAGCAGGTGGATGCCCACTCTGTTGTAAAAGTACTCTCAGAAATGTTCACACATATTGGTATCCCTCACAAGATTTTGACTGATCAGAGCATGCCCTTTATTTCTCGCATTGTGAAGCAGCTATGCAAAAGCTTTGCAATTAAGCAGTTACACTCCACAGTTTATCATCCGCAAACAAATGGCTTGACTGAACGATTTAATAATACCCTAAAACAGATGATTCAATGAGTTGCCCATGATGACCCGACCTCGTGGGATACAGTAGTGCCCTTCCACCTCCAGACTGTCCGCTATTGCGGTGGAGCGTGATACAATAAGACATAAACATCACAAGTTTAAGAAGGGGGATTGGGTGCTGGTGTTGATACTTACTGCCCTAAACTGATATCCTTTCAAAAGTATTTAATTGGCCAGGGCAAAAAGTGAAATAAAGGAGCTGACACTTTTCTCAGAGATACCATTGTGTTAATATATTGTTTTTAACGCCTTTTCAATTTTTACTTTTTTTTAGAAATTTTGAATATACTGTATTTGTCAATACCTAGACTTTTATGTACTGTGACTGCCAGGGGCTTTAAATAAAGTCCAGATGGACCAAATTTCAAGTAGCAGGGATTTTTTACATCAGTCAAAATTAAAACGCATTGCTAAATTCAATGTTGCTAACAAAGCCAGGCATCAATACTTTATTTTACAACAAAGTTCCTTGAATGTTCTTTGGTTGACAGTCTTTTGTTTGGACCATTCCATGACCATAGCCACATTATTTACTATTGTTATGTTGGTTGCCATTCATGTGACACAGAAATCACATAATACATTGGGGTATCGCTTCACACCTATTTAAGATGGCTGCCCACAGCTTTAGGTGTCCAAGCAATGCATGCGTTATTATTATTTTTCTTTGTTTATTTTGAGTACAGTTTGGTTTAGCGATTCTAGATTTGCATGTTTAGCTTGGAGTGATTTTTCTTGTAATTTTTGGCCTTGGCTTGTCAGCTGATTTCTGTTCACTCCATTGTACTTTGTCCATCTTCTTTTCTTTTTTTAAAATTTGTCATAGGGTAATGTTTCTTAAACTATGTGTTGTTTTGCGATGTCTGTGCATGGGTCGCATTGAGTTGTGAATTAACAATAATACTGAATAAGAAAGGGCCACAAACTGTTTGAAGAATGCCTTGCAGTGGGTTGCCGGATTCAATGGGAAAACAATCCCCCCAGACAATGATCAGTGGCAATACTCAAAGAGGGAACTTGACATCGATTGACGGTGATTCTCTAAAGGTCCCAACCCTAGGATGGCAATGTTGACCATTCTTCAAAGGGGAATCCCCCCTCCCCCAGACATCAATTGGCAACAGTTTCTCAAGGGTGATGGATCCCATGGATGATGTTCTGTGGCAATTGCCAGTCGTAAAGAAAAATTGGATTGTGAGAACAGAAATTTAATAACCACTGTCATAGGGCATTCTGTACTTTCAAAACTGTCCATAACAAGAAACAAAATGAAATGGAAAAAATAATAATGTTTTTCGTTTGTTTTATCATTAAATTATGTATTCCTGTCAAGGCTTCCTTCTAAGGTGCAGGCATCAAACCACTCGGATTTAGATGAATGCCTATGAAACATCAATATAATTTGGAAACATAGACATCTCTGGTAGGAACCCAGGAATGGACTTTCCCAATGAGCTAAATACCACATGTGAGAACCCAATTAGTGGGAATCAGTAAATTCTTAAATATCTTATTCTGATATGCTTTATCAAAACAGTTAGAAATTTTGTAGTGTATTGGAATGACCCTTTTATAAGAAAATGTCCCTATCTGTTTTATTAGTTTAAAAGAGAGAATGTATCTAGGAGCCACTTTCTGAGACAGAACACTCAACTGGAAGTCACACCTTTTGTTCGTCTCTCCTCTCTGGTGTTTAGGGGATATTTCACCTATGGCTAGCAAATTCTTAATAGGGGCATCAGTTTTCAACATACATGGTCATAAACAGTGCTGAAGTTGCTTATAAAACCAGATGTGCTGGATATTGAAGACCTTGATGAAATATTAGATATTAGGGGGCTTATAACCCTGAATCCATTCAAAACAGAAAACACCCCCATGTATGTTTTTGGAGAACTCTGGTGTAGAAAGAATTGCCCACCTTAGATATTTATTCAGCTCATTTTTGTATAGTGATCTTTAATGAGTGCAGGCTTAAAGCTCTGTAACATGTTTGCAGGTAAAATGCAATTACCAATTTACAAAATACTAATTACATAATGCATAAACATTAAACAAAACAAAGTAGTTCCAAACTGATTGATATAAATGGAACTTAATTTTGCCAGTCCTTAAATATTACCTTTGAGTTATGGCCAGTTGACAACAGAGAATAGAAAAAAAGCAAAACTTTAGTCAGCAACATTCCTAGAGAGTATAAACTTCACAAATTTGCATTATTAGCAATGGCTCAATTAAGAAATTACGAAGTTAAAATGACTTAAACATAATGCCCACCATGCATGCCTAACATTGAGGCATTTGGCCGTCTTAAAATGTGTTACATTTTTATGATCAGTAAAGTTCAAGAACAGCAACCCTTTATCCTATAACCAGCATTTTCAGTGTTCAGAAGCGAAATTAATGGCTAATATTTCCTGCTTTCCTACATCATAATTTTTGTTTAGGTGGGGACAGCTTCATAGAAAAAAAAACACATATGGGTGCAGTTTGCCTGTATGCAGAAGTCATTGAGGTAAAACTGCATACATGTCAACATTAGAGGCATCCACTTGAAGCTAAAATGGCAGAGGATAATCTGGGTGTCATAAAACTGTTGCAATTGCAATTGTGATTTCAGGAATTACAGTCAGGATGGACTGGAATCAACAACTTGTTATGGACAGTTGCACAGACTGTCCCACCACAATCCCCTGCGCGTCATCTATCTTTGGCTCCCCTCAACTCAACCCAGCCTGGCTGCAGGTTTTTATCCCATCCAATTGGATTCCAATCTTTACTAAGCAAAACTGGTTATTTCCTAGTTTCTGTTTTTATATCAATCCAGAAATCGCAAACTGATTATGCTAATAAATGTTTACATCATGAAACAAGAATTCATGCATGTTAAATGGGTTAGAACTCATTCTTTTAGTTTTTTTTTTTATTTCCATCCATCCATCCATTATCCAACCTGCTATATCCTAACTACAGGGTCACTGAGGTCTGCTGGAGCCAATCCCAGCTAACACAGGGTGCAAGGCAGGAAGCAAACCCTGGGCAGGGTGCCAACCCACCGCAGTGTGGAAATACATGTATACTTTAATATATCAGCTTTGTATCACCCAAAATGCACAGCCTTATCTGCACATGAACAAAGGCTTTAAACAAAGAGATTTGCTAACTCAGTGGAAGCAAACCAAACAGTTAAGCAATGCCTATGCCAATCACTAAAGCAGGTGCCCACTCTCTGCACTACTTTCTATTGGAGGTGTTCCTCCTCAGTTGCTGACCCACTTGGGAATATGGCAGTCACCCACACCAGGTGCTCTTTGTGCTATTTCTTGAGTATATTACCATGGAAATTCTTATGTTCATTAATTTGGTTCACTCATGTTGTCAGGTATGTTGTTGAATGTTAGATATATCTACTTCATAGCATCTCACATGTACAGCCTTACCTGTACATGGACAGCTGCTTCAAGCACAAAGACTTACTAGCTCTACATAAAAAGACCAAATACTTTTCTTCAGAACTGAGCTATACCTGTGCCAATCACTCGCCACACTGCTTTCTGTCTCAGCTGCTCATAACAATATACCTTGACCCAATCAAATAGTATAAAATCAATATTATTATAAAGAAAGAGTAATAAAATAAAGTAAAACCAGTGGTTAGGTAACATATTTGAAAATAGTCTTATAAAAATACTTATGTAAAAATACACATGATGGAAGATAAGTCCTTTCAAGTCTGGGTACACATCTACTTTAAATTTTACTTTGCTTTTTTCTTTTGTTCAGGTCATGAGTGATGGCTGTTTATTCGGCTGTTAGCTCACACAGCTCAGAATTTTGACTTGTATTAAATATTTGCAGTCCAAGTTCCTATTTTATAAACTGTTTAATTCATAATTCTCAATTTTCTGTTATTGGCCATTTATTCTTCATATATTCTTTTCTATGCCCATAGATTTGTTAATAAGCATAAAAGTAGGTATGACACTGTCTTTTACATTTAGTGTTGACTGTCGTAATGCCTGCCCTGCTTGTCATTAGTTGACTGTACAGTATTTGGATTCAAACAAGCAAGTAAACTCCACAGAAAAAGTGAAAGAAAACATTTAATATGACAAAAACCAAATACTGCTTAGTATCTTACAAATATATATCTCAAAAAAAGTTAAGTGATTTAACAATGAGATTAATTAAAGGTAAAATGAGACTCACTGATTGTGAAACCTGATTGAAACTAAAATCTGTTAGCCTCAAGGGGCTCTGAAAGCTGAACTTGAGAACCACTGGTAAAGTGATGAAAAAGGCACACATTGTACAAATGTTGCCATGTTCCCAACACTCTTCGATATTCCTGCCAGGCCTTTATCCTCCTGCCTCTCACAAACCTGTACTGTACTGCATTGTAAATACTGCACTGAATAAAGCTGAACCTTTATTTTATTATTTTTATTTTTTTTTATATATTTTATTAATTTTATTGTAATCATTCCATACAAATAGATAAATTTTTACAAAAAATAAGATTGAAAATAAATTGCCCCCCACTCCTGAGAAAGAAAGTATGGCCAACGAAGTAAAACTTAAAGCTTGTAAACAAACCTAAATTGATTAGTTTAATAGGGCAATAGAGATGAATGGAGACGAGAAAGAAATGCAGACAGAATTGCTTTCTTGGTGCTTGAAGAGCTTATTCTAAAATATTATTGATTAGATACTGCCAGGTTGTGAAAAAGTTCTGTACAGATCCTCTAACTGAGAATTTTATTTTTTCCAATTTCAAATAGTATAAAACATCGGTTTAACACTGACTTAACAGAGGAGTGTTAGGATTCTTCCAGTTTTACAAAATACGTCTGCGTGCCAAAAGTGTAATGCAATCACAGTTTGTTTGTTTTTCTCCATTTTAAACCCATCTGGAAGAACCCCAAACACAGCTGTTAGGAGGGATTGTTACACCAAGGCTGTCTGAAAGGCACTTAAAAATTTTGGTCCAAAATGATGTTAATTTGGTGCAGGCCCAAAACATGTGACTCAGTGAGGCTGGGTCTTGATTGCAGCGTTCACAGGTTAGATCATGCCCTGGAAACATTTTGGACAGTTTTAAGCGAGACAGATGTGCTCTATATATAATTTTGAGCTGAATAATTGTATGCTTTGTGCATATGGAGCTCGAGTGAATTCTCTGCTTTGCTACCTTCCACTCCTGTTCTGATATATTGATTAAGAGATCTTTTCCCCATTGTCCTCTTGGATCTTTGAAAGGTAGGGACTTTAAGATAATTTTATATATTGCAGAGATGGTGTCTAAATCCTTGAAATTGAGCAATATTTTTTCCAGCATGGAGGAGGATGCAAGATGAGGAAAATTGGGCAGGTTCTGTTTAACAGAGTTCCTAATTTGAAGATAGTGAAAGAAATATGTAGCTGTAGAGTTAAATTTGGAATGTAATTGTTCATAGGATGCAAAGATGTTGTCTATAGAAAGATCTCTAAGCAAGTTAATCCCAAATTTTTTCCAGATATCAAAAACTGCATATGTTTGCGAAGGTTGAAAGATGTGGTTCTCTTGCAGAGGTGCCACAGATAAAAGATTCTCCATCTTAAAATGCTTTCTACATTGGTTCCATGTTCTGAGTGAGCGAAGCACAATTGGGTTTAGTATATTGGCGATAACTTGCATTTATTGGGGCAGAAAGCAGGGAATACAAAGAAGTACTGCAGGATTTTACTTCTATTGCAGACCAATCCTGTGTATGTTCATCTATTTGTGTCCAGGTTTTTATAGCTTGTGTGTTTGCTGCCCAGTAATAAAACTGAAAGTTGGGTAGAGCCATGCCACCTTCTGCCTTACGTCTTTGTAGGGTCATTCTTTGGATACGTGGATGTTTTGAGTTCCAAATAAATGAGGTTATTGTTGAATCTAATTGCTTAAAAAATGATTTATTGATGTATAATGGAATGTTTTGAAATAAAAAAAAACAAGCTTAGGAAGAATATTCATCTTAACAACGTTAATTCTTCCAGCTAGAGTGAGATGAAGGTTGACCATCTATGCAAGTCTTGCTTCATTTTTTCCATACAGATGGCAAAATTTTGTTGATAAAGTGCTTTGTGTTTACTTGTGATATTTACCCCTAGGTATTTAAACTGATCTGCAATGATAAAAGGTAGGGTGTCCAATCTAATATTATATGCTTGAGAATTCACTGGAAAGAGTACACTTTTATTCAAATTAATTCTGAGACCAGAGATCTTTTGAAATTCTGTAAGTGCTGTTAAGACTGCAGGCACAGAAGTTTGTGGGTCTGATATATGCAGTACCATATCATCTGCATATAGAGAAATGTTCTGTTCCAGTCCTTCTCTGATAATCCCCTTTATCTGATAAGCATTTCGACAGTGGTTCAATGGCAATTGCAAATAGCAGTAGTGACAAAGGGCATCCTTGTCTGGTACCACGTTCCAGTTTAAAGTAGTCTGAACAAATGTTATTAATACAAACTGAAGCTTATGGATTGGTATACAGTAGTTTGATCCATGCACAAATGTTCGGGCCAAACCCAAATTTCTCTAATGTATTGAAAAAGTGTTTCCATTCAGTCATGTCAAATGCTTTTTCTGCATCCAATGATAATAATATTTCTGGGGTGTTTGACTTTGCTGGTGAATATATTACATTAAACAGGCGTCAAAGATTGGAAGATAAGTATCGACTCTTGATAAATCCAGTTTGATCTTGTGATATTACCAAAGGCAGCACTTTCTCCATCCTTCTAGCTATGATTTTTGAGAGTATCTTAACATCATTATTCAAAAGTGAAATTTGTCTGTATGATGCACATTGTAATAAGTCTTTATTTTGTTTAGGAAAGAGGGTGATTAATGCTTGGAGAAAATTTTGAGGTAGAATTTGATTGTCTCTAGCTTCTGTAAATGTTGCTAATAAGAAGGGAGCTAGCTGAGCGGAGAATTTCTTATAAAATTCTACAGGGTAGCCAACAGACTGATGCACTGTGTAAGAAAGGTCAGAGCCAACTATACTTCCTTAGAAGGTTGGTGTCCTTCAACATCTGCAATAAGATGCTGCAGATGTTCTACCAAACGGTTGTGGCGAGTGCCCTTTTCTACGCAGTGGTGTGCTAGGGAGGCAGCATAAAGATATAGGACGCCTCACACTTGGACAAACTTGTTAGGAAGGCAGGCTCTATTGTAGGAATGAAGCTGGACAGTTTAACATCTGTGGCAGAGCAACGGGCGCTAAGCAAGCTCCTGTCAATCATGGAGAATCCACTGCATCCACTGAACAGGTTCATCTCCAGACAGAGGAGCAGCTTCAGTGACAGACTGCTGTCACTGTCCTGCTCCACTGACAAACTGAGGGGATCGTTCCTCCCCCACACTATGCGACTCTTCAATTCCACCCGGGGGGGTAAACGCTAACATTATTCAAAGTTATTGTCTGTTTTTTACATGCATTTTTATTACTCTTTAATTTAATATATTTTTTTTGTATCAGTATACTGCTTCTGGATTATGTGAATTTCCCCTTGGGATTAATAAAGTATCTATCTATCTATCTGTCTATCTATCTAACAGGGCCTGCTGCTTTCCCGCCTTGAAGTGACTTTATAGCATCTAGTAATTCTGATAGCGCCAGAGGTTTATCCAGCTCCTCCGCACTAAAAGTGTCTATTTGTGGTATCTGTAATGTATCCAGGAATACATTAGATTGTGTGTTGTCTTATTTAAACTCAGTAGAATATAAGGATTTATAGTAGTCTCTAAATGTGTGCATTATATTTTTATGGTCAATGACATCATCACCGTTCGTGTTGGTGATCACTGGGATTGCATTGCGAACTTCTTTCTTGTTGATTTGTTGAGCCAAAAGCTTATTAGCTTTCTCTCCGTTTTCATAGTAATAATGTCTTGATTTATAAATTAGTTGTTCAGCTTCTTTAGTTGTCAAGAGGTTGAGGTCTGAATGCAGAGCCTGCATTTTCCTATGTAGAGCCTCGCTTGGATGCCTGGCATATTCTTCATCTATTCTAGTAATTTCTCTTCTAAGCTCTGATGCTTTCTTGGCTTCTAATTTATTCCTGTGGGAAAGATATGAAATAATCTGTCCTCTTAAGAAGGCCTTTAGAGTTTCCCAGACACCTCCGAGGATGTATTTGTCTCTAGGAAGAAACTGATTTATTTGTATATAAATTCTGTACAGTTCTCGTCTGTTAATAGAAGTGGGTTAAGACGCCATTTGCGAGGTGAGTGTATGGGAATAATGACTTTAGCTCCAAGATCAGAGGTGCATGGTCGGAAATAACAATAGCATCGTACTTGCAAGATGTAATCGTAGGCAAGAAATTGTTATCTATAAAGAAATAATCAATTCTTGAGTAGCAATGATGTACTGGTGAGCAGAACGAATATGTTCTTGAGTTTGGGTTTAGAAACCTCCACGGGTCTGATAAGTTGTGGTCAGTTACAAACTGTGTAATTGTCTTTGCAGTGTTAGATGTTATCCCCCCTGTGACAGGAGTCCTATCCAAGAGTGGATTTAAAACACAATTAAAGTCCCCAGCCATTATAATTTTATGAGTATTCACATTGGGAATGGATGCAAATACATTTTGCATGAATTCCTTATCATTGACATTAGGTGCATAAACATTTATCAAAATCATTTTACAGTTAAATAAATTGCCCATGACAATCACATATGTCCCTTCAGGATCAGATACTACATCTGATGCTACAAATGAGACTGTTCTATGTATGAGAATTCCCACACCTCTAGTTTTCTTTGTAAAGCTAGAATGGAACATTTGGCCAGTCCAGTCTTTTTGCAGCCGGAACTGATCCTTGCTTAGTAAGTGGGTCTCCTGTAAAAATACTATTTTAGTGTTGAAACCTGAGAGAATTCTTTCTTTCTTTTTAATTCGTGATTCAGGCCTTTGACATTACAGCTCTCAAAGTTAACTGTCCCATCATGGAGACATTGATTCTGAATTTTTGATGTCATTTTATAGTCTTAACTGGAAGTGAGACAGCTTTAACCTTAATTTCCAATTTCCCCACGATTTATTGCCATGCAGCCTATTGTTACGTTGGTAGTTATAACTATAAGGATTAAAAGGATAGATTAGATATAGCCTGCTCTCTTTCTCTCCCATCCTTATTCCCCCACCCCCGCATTTTGCCTCCCCACGTGAGGATGGGCCCCACTTCACAGAGTCCTGGTCCTCTGACATACCTAGAGACAGAGCACGTCCAAAACAAGACAAGACCTCACGCAGCGGTGTTTGAGGATTAAAAAGTAGAGATATCTATTGCCAATGAAGTTTAAATATTATATGCCTAAAATACAATCATTAACAAACTATAAGAATAAAATATAATCTTCAGCAATCTTAAAGTATTAAGATAATAAACCCAGGGAATGGTGTTAAAAAGTGGTCCAGGATAAGCATAGTAAATCCTAATGCAATAATACCAATAACAATAAACCAAGTGTATGATGTTAAACAGTCTCCTTTAGGGTAATAAAAAGAAATTAATTTCTTCCACACAAGTCTGTAACTGTAATTAAAACATAAACAGAAAGCGTCCAAGTAATGAAAAGGATGTATAATTATAATACCCGTATCATTACAAGTGGATCAGACAGCAGGTGTTATCTCCTTGCCATGCCATGACAGGATGCGACTCACTATTGTGTTTCAGAATAGTGTCGGGATCAGCTTTCTTAATTCCTTTTCTGCTTCCTCCTTGCTGGAGAAGATGTAATATTGGCCTTGATCATCCACTTTCAGTTTGGCAGGATACAAGAGGCTGTATTTGATATCGGCTTTCCATAACCGCTGTTTAATGTTGTAGAAGGTTGCACATTTAGCAGCTGTTGCAGGGGAGAAATTAGGGAAAATACGAATATGGTTATTTTCAAATATAATCTCTTGCTTGTGTCTGAGAAGTGCTATCACATCTAGCTTACATAGTAATCTCTCAAAGAGGACAATAAAAGAACAAGGTCTAAAGGTATTTGATCCGCGTATACGATAAGCTGCTGCTATCTCGGTATCTGATTTAAAGTCCTCTCCAATTATTTTAGAGAATAGTTCAACTGCGAATTTCACTGGGTTTGGACTTTCACGATTCTCTAAGCTGAACCTTTAAAAAAAATTAACAATGTGTGCGGCTCAAATACATGAGCAAAATCGAGTTTAAGTCCCAACTAAACTTCTGTTCACTATGTAATGATGACTCCACTACACCTTGTTATGTTTCAGCAAGGGTATACTGCCTGGTTTATTTTTAACATCATTTATTTTGTCCTTTCTGCTATTTTTGTGTATTCGATAATTATGTTAATTTTAATATTATACTATATATGTATTCTTTAGTTTATATGTATTTTGTGTTCCTCTATGCTCTTCTTGCATTGTGGGTAAAATCCCAACAGGTGGGACTACACTAAAGGGCCAGTTTGAGTTCTTACAGAATGTCATGGCTTGCTGCATCATAAGCAGAGCTGATCACTTCTATGATATAACTCCACAGGTGGCTTGACATAAATCAATATATACTGTATTTCTTACAAATAGCAAAATCTGAGTTATTTTTTTCTTTATTTTTAGCACTCCCATTCTATTTTTGAAGACATTTTCTCATCTTGTCTTCTTATTTGTGTCTTGCTCTTGCCAATTACTTGCTTTGCTCATTCAACGGTTAGGTTAGTTGTGGGAAACTGTCTTAAATCTTGTTTAACTGCACATTTTAATGACTTGTCGGTCACAATATAATGTTCTTTAACTTATTATAGTATATTTTCAAACCAAAACCACTAAATAGCAGCACCAATTGCAAAAATATTTTAAAACAGTAATGAAATCACATCACTAAAATAATAGGGGAAAAACAGAATAATCATTAAAACAAAATCTGAGCAATATTTGAATATTGTGGACATGTTGGCTATTAGGCCATGGGTTGTACATGGATTAATCATATTATTAATGCTTTGATTAATAGCACACAAGACGGTGAAAAGTGTGAGTAGGCCTTTATCACTAGAATTATCAGAGCCAACGAAAAAACTCCGGCCCACCTTCAATCCCTTCGTACCTCTCTGTCAGCATCTTTTGTCATGTAAATGTGTCGATAAGCCCAAGCAGC
Source organism: Polypterus bichir lapradei (assembly GCA_026402145.1). Lineage (NCBI taxonomy): Eukaryota > Metazoa > Chordata > Cladistia > Polypteriformes > Polypteridae > Polypterus > Polypterus bichir. Next base: position 55,593,729 of record JANRMT010062808.1, on the reverse strand, counting down.
AAGCTATACCATCCCCCCCCACCGCCTCAGAACGTGCAAGAAGTTCTCCCAGTTCCTGCCTTGATTGATTATCTGGGAGTGAGCTACCCAGAATTGTAAGGGGAAATAATTTGATGTGTGTTTTGTGTCTACAACAATCTATGTAAACACATTGTTAAAACAGAAACATTTTTCATGTCTTAGTAATAAATAACAAAATGTAGACATGAACTGTATAATGTATGAAGGCTGATGGCCAAATATCAAATAAACACTTTCACAAAAGGTGCAAGTACAATACGACATCTTCCATGGTGTAGTGGTAAGATCTGATGACTTATAATCCGGAGCTAATTCTAGTGTTAAATACCACCACTCAGATCAGGACTTTACTTAGCTGGACCCCAAAATGGGCCTCACCACAGGCAGCCAGGACTCATATGCAACATTCAAGCTTCCAGGCCTAGTCAGGCTTTTAAAGCTTCAAAATACTCAAAAATGCCTTTCAAGTGGGAGTGGGAAACTGCAAACCTCTGTGATATAATCAAGAAGTATAAATAATTAAAAAAGCAAAACATAAGACAAAAAAGGGTTATGCCTAAAAAGGCAACCCAACACAGACAAGTCCATTCCAAAATACTGAGGCAGAAAAAAAATCTGGAAAACACAAACAGTACTTAAAGCAATGATTAACATTGCACAACGTCTTAATGAACATTTTCCGTATTTATTCCAGAATATAACTGTCTCCAGCAGTTTCATTTACAAAACACAAAGAATGTAGCTTTAAAAGCCTTATATACCTACAATATGTAAAGCACATTGAAAATAGAATCAAAGATACAGAAATAACAAGTAAAAGGAAAATAACCATAAGCCAGGGAACAAATCCTGGTTGTAACATAATAAGTAGAACAGCTCATAATTATAAAGTGTGTTTAAACCATTTAATAGCTTCCCATTTTTCCTGGAACATATGACATGATCAAAAACATATTGTTCTAAGAACTGTCAATCATAGTTATCATGTTGTTAGAAAGTCTGCTGATTGGTTATTGTTGGGTAAATCAGAATATTCATTATTTTGATGGGATTATATTCTGTGCTTACATTGCCTTAGCAGAGCCATTGATATACGTACTGTGCTGTTGCTCTCCACAAGTGCCAATATGTGAACAATGTGCTTCTTGAATTTGACCGCTAGAACAGATTGAAACTTTTTTTCTTTCACAGGTGCAACAGAATGACAGGTTCTTGATAAGGAAGCAACAAAAAGGTGCATAGGCCTTGACAAGGCTTGAGACACTTGTATTCCTCTACCTACTTAAAACAAGATTGCCGGAACCTTAGCCATTACTATCAGCACTGTGTACAAAGCAGGAACCAATACTGGATGAGGTGCCAGATTAAATTTTTAACTCAATAAAGGGCACAGAACATTATGAGGCTGGGTTTTGTAAGGAATACAGGGGTATCTTTTTTTATGTGTGGGTCAATTACTGTGTCTTATAGGGAAAAGGGGCTCCATGCCACAAGTCATACACATGTCAATAATAAAGTCAGCATCTTAAACAGAAAAAAAATCACTGCTAAGATTAGTCAGGATGAAAAAATGACTGTTCTTGAGCTGGATTGAATGATGGTGTCACAAAGTGTGTGTATACATTAGCATTGCTTGTGCTTTTATTTGTTACTACTAGCAGAACAAGCTAAAATCAAGTGAATGACTGTAGTCTGAACCTTAACTCTGTTTCCATTAAATCCTAGCCCTGACTTCAACTACATTATTTTGTATTAAAGCCAAAATTGCCTCAGTGCCCCGATCTGATTTTTCAGCATGAGCTGTGATCCTTTCAATAATTTCACTTTCAGGATTTGTCTCTTCGTGTGACTCTGCACACATTTACCTTTTTTTTCCCAGTCATCCTTGTCCTAGGTTAGAAATCTAAATTAATACGTTGTGGCTGAGAGCACTCTGCCAGCTTGATATTTCCTTATTTTTTTCTATTGCAATCACATACAGATGATAACAAGAGGAAAATTACAGCTCAAACACAACAAAATGAGCAAATCTAAAACTGGGCTTGTTCCAGTGGCCTTTGTGGTGTTTTTACTTGGCAAGCAAACAAACATTTTCCCATTTCTCTTTCCTGGCTTAATTATCTTTTTATTTCCAGTCAGTGGTCATATGCAGAATACTGACAGACAGTTCCAGAACAATACTTAAGAATTTGCCTTCACACCATGTCCAACCCAATGCCACCATTAAATATTTTAGACCCCATTAGTGTGTACCATCTTCCTAACTGTTTTTTTATGGAGGGAAATCTCTCAGTTGTTGCATTTTTAAAATGATCCCAAATTAGCTTTTACCCTGCTCTGTGTCCTTTAAGTGAGAACTCCTTGGCTGATTTAGCCTACAGTGATAATATTATGTTTCACCTAGGGGCTCTTCCTGGCTTATGTTTATTTTCTGTTTGATTTTTTTTTATTTTTTATGTTTTTAATTTTTATGTTAATGTTTTTGTAAATATTGCTTAATCATGATGCAATGCCTGTTTCTGTTTTTTTTTCTTTATTCCTTGTGTTTTTTGGGTGGATCCCCCAAGATGTGCAACCACCATAACGTCATGTCTGTGGGACCACCCTCAGCCTTTATACTGAGAAAGAGGAGATGATTCCAGCAGAGCATCATTGCCTGTTGTAGAGTACTTTCATCTTTGCAGTACTATTTTTTAATTTTTCTGGTTTATTGTGGATTTTTGCTTTGCATTTGGACTTCTGCCTTTAGATTATGAACTGGATTTGTTAGCTTTGAATTGCCTATTAAGCTATACCCTTTTGTCTACTTGTTGCCTTTTTCCCTTTTTTGTTCTTCTTTTGTTTATATGAATTCTTCATTTATAAAGATTTTTCGTTTGTCTCTTTTTACTCATGTCAGGGTTTTTTTTAGTTATCCTCTGTTTTGAAGGGTACTTTTGAGTATTTTGAGAGTTTTGAGTTTTTAAATGCCCAAGTCTCATTCTGGGCCTGTGCAAGCTTTGAAGTCTGTCTTTTGAGTTAAGGGTCAGACGACCTGGGGTGAGTCCCATTTTGGGTTCAGACTTAATAAAGCTCCAAGGGTCTCATATATAAAACTTATTTATGCTCAGTAACACTGGTAAGCCATTTCTTAACCAAAAGATGAGATTTATAAAACCTAAAACTGGCAAAAAAAATTGGCTTAACATTAAGGCAAGTTTTAACCATCTGTAAGTCCTACATAGACCTTTTTGGTGTTGGCATTTGTGACACCAGGCATCACAAAGATGAAATCAACAGAAAATCTTGTTTAACTGCACATTCTAAGGACTTGTCAGTCACAATACAATGTTCTGTAACTTATTATAGTATATTTCAAAATTATATGACATATTCTGCCGATTGAGTTGTCTTCAATGTTGGCAATAACACTTAATACATACACTTAACAGTAATTGCCTTGTGTAACCTGTTGATTTTGTCTATAAAATGGGTCTGCTGTGTGTTGTACTACATAACTGGCAAAGACAATTAAATTAGATAAACTTTATCAATACAAATGGGAAATTCAGATGCATACAGCAGCAGAAACATATAAAACAAGGACACAGACTCACAGAACAAATAATTCAGTCAAACAATCAATCAGTTGATAAATAAATGTATGTTGTGCTGATATTTCAAAACTTAAAGTGTACGTCGGGAGGAGGCATTGAATTACCTATTAGTACACCATGCTGGAATGAGCCTGTGGCTAAAAGTGCTCCAAGAGAGTGCCTCCTGGAGGGGATTGAGGGGATTTTTCATGATGCCATCCAATTTTGTCACCATCCTCTTTACTACAACAACTTCCAGTGTGTACATGGTTCACCCTGTGATGGAGCAGGCTTTCCTTGATAAGTTTGATCAGACATTGTGCTTCTTCTGTGCTCACGTTGCTTACCCAGGAAACTGCAGCATAGTACACCATACTGGCTAATATGGACTGATACAACATTTCTAGCAGCTTACTTCACACAGTATATCAGAAGACCCGAGTCTCCTTAGGAAGTACAACATTAGTTATTTTGTAGGATGCTGCCAATGGCAGCCTTTGCAAGGAGCGAGTTTTTAGGGATTGCAATGATTTTTTTTGGCTCATGATGATCACTGCCTTTTAAGCCAATTTAGACTTTGTAGAGTTATGCTCTTGGGGTCATGTGCTGAATTGGAGTCAACATAACAGAGACCATCATACAGAAATCATGTAATTTGTATTCTGTTACAGGCTTTAACAACCGTAGTGTATTTCATTAAGGGCACTTTTCAGCATGAACTTGTTGACCAGTCAGGAATCTCACAGTCATCTCTGAGCCATGACATGCCCTCTGTATGGAATGATATAATTAAGATGTTACCCAGAAATGGTCAGTTTCTTTATGGTTAGGATGAGCAGGCCAAGATCAAAAAGCAATTTGCAGCGATTGCTGATTTGCTGAACTGACTGCACACATGTTGTGATAAAGGTACTATCACAGAATTAATTTGCTTTTGTAAACAGCACTGTCATTCTAATAGTATCTAGCTAAAATATGATGCACAAATATGCCTGACTAACATTGTTACAAGGTGGCCCAGCTCAACCCACAATTCCTTTATTTTTTTTCAGATAGTAGTGTGGGACATGCTGTTTCTGATGGTTGGATTATTGGCAAATAAAGCTAATTGATAGGATTTATATTGATTTTAGTTAATTGCGTAGAGCTTGTATAAACTTTCTTTCAGATAATGGTGGGAACGCTCTTGGAGACTGGCTCCTCACACCACTCACCAATCCACAAACACCACAAAAGAGGAGATATAATAAAGGGCACACCACCCACAACAGAACCAACCATTGGTACAATAAAAGGAAGACTGTCATGTTTGGACTCATTGGGCAGCATGCTGCTATTCAGCCCTACAAACTTTTACCACATTGCGATGACTTATGCAGTACTGTGCGAAATAGTGCAGAAACATGTACTGCCTCTGTAACCTGAGATAGGCCAAGGTGAGACTATGGATGACCCAGACCCTGCCTCTCAAGACATCAACATGATGGCAGTTCAAAGACATTTGGGTGTTGTCTGTCAAATGTAAAGAAAATAAAGTATGTGTTTCAAAATTGACATTTAGTTGGCAAAACGATTTAATCCTTTTATGTATATTACACTGGAGGATGTATGGCACTGGATGATGGCACATTGCTTTTCCTCTTTCCACTCACAAAATAATAAAATAAACACACTATGATATTAAATGTTTTAAAATAAAAGTACTCATAAACTTTATCTTGATTTTTTTATATAAAATGTGTTAGGACATACAGTGTGTACGGGAAGTATTCAGACCCCCTTCAATTTTTCACTCTTTGTTATATTGCAGCCATTTGCTAAAATCATTTAAATTAATTTTTTCCCTCATTAATGTACACACAGCACCCCATATTGACAGACAAAAAATAATAATTTTTGAAATTGTTGCAGATTTATTAAAAACGAAAAACTGAAATATCACATGGTCCTAAGTATTCAGACCCTTTGCTCAGTATTTAGTAGAAGCACCCTTTTGAGCTAATACAGCCATGAGTCTTCTTGGGAAAGATGCAACAAGTTTTTCACACGTGGATTTGGGGATCCTCTGCCATTCCTCCTTGCCAGATCCTCTCCAGTTCTGTCAGGTTGGATGGTAAACGTTGGTGGACAGCCATTTTTAGGTCTCTCCAGAGATGCTCAATTGGGTTTAAGTCAGGGTTCTGGCTGGGCCATTCAAGAACAGTCACAGAGTTGTTGTGAAGCCACTCCTTCGTTATTTTAGCTGTGTGCTTAGGGTCATGGTCTTGTTGGAAGGTAAACATTCGGCCCAGTCTGAGGTCCTTAGCACTCTGGAGAAGGTTTTTGTCCAGGATATCCCTGTACTTGGCCGCATTCATCTTTCCCTCGATTGCAACCAGTCGTCCTGTCCCTGCAGCTGAAAAACACCCCTACAGCATGATGCTGCCACCGCCATGCTTCACTGTGGGGACTGTATTGGACATGTGATGAGCAGTGCCTGGTTGTCTCCACACATACCGCTTAGAATTAAGGCCAAAAAGTTCTATCTTGGTCTCATCAGACACCCGAAGGACTCTGAGATGGGTGAGAAATAAGATTCTCTGGTCTGATGAGACCACTTTTTTTTTGTAATTTTCTTAACAGAATACTATATAGCTGATGTTGCATTTTCGTCTGCTGGCACTTGGTACTACTGTTGATTCTTCATTTTCAGAGAAACCAGAAAAAAGGATGTTTTTATAGTTTGGTCAGTAATACCTTAAGTTCATATTTATGGAAGTTTCTTTTTCTGCCTTTTTCCTTCATCTTTCTATAGTTTGAATCATAGTTGTCACTGAGGAACATGGACAAATTAATAGGGTGATTAGATCATGAATAGTCAGAAAAGATATTTTTTTAAGAAATACATACTGTAGTTATTGGTGGGAGGTGAGAGGGACTACCTAAAAAGGTGTGCACATGTGCATAGCTTTAAGTTAATTTGAGATTTATTTTGGGACTTGGTGTGGTATGCGGGATATGTATGGTTTTGTAGATCATTTTTTTTGCTGCTTTTGCTTTTTAGTATGGAATGTATGCTAGGTTTTATAGTGAGACCCCTTGTCTCGCTGATGGTATTTGGAAGCATTTTCATGCTTTTTTTTGAAGTTTGGTGCTGCAGCTTAATTACAAAGAGAAAATTATAAATGTGAAAGACAGTGCAAAGTATCATCATAGCTACATCAAGAACACATGGGAAGGTACCATTACAGTAGTGTTAATACCACAAACTGACAATGCATTGATTATCATTTATTTTTCGCTTGTTTGTTGACAAGTATCCTCCTATTGTCTCCAGGGTTTAAAGACAGCCAACATGGAAGGGTGGGGATATGTGACACAGTGGCTGTGACCACATTAATGTCCATATGATGTCACAGAGGTTATTTCCCTTCACTAAAAAAGCAGCCCTGAAAGCACTGTAAGATTGGCAGCTCTTCTGATTATTTTTGAAAAGCTACACTCTGCCATTTTGAAGTTCTTTTCTTAGTAGCGTTCAGTATTTTGTCTGCATTTCAGCATGCTAATTTGTTGTATTTTAAGTATTTATTTTTGTTTTGTATATTTTTTTTGTTTGGTTAAAACTGGTGCCCACTCTTGAGAGCTGTACTTGGTACTGCCAGCTCCTGCCACAGTTCTTTCCATCTCCCTGTGAGGCCCAGCATTGGAGATGGGGTCTAGGCTCATATAGAAATTCTCCAGCATCCCAAAGTATATTTCCTATTTTTTTGCAGATTAGCTGGCAAAGGCTTCCATGCCTAAGTGAGTCAAAAGAGCCACTTGTACCCTGAGGACTCCAGTAGCAGACAGTGCTATTTCTTCAGGACATTTTTACCCAGGGTAGCTGTAAAAAGGATGCACTGGAAGATGACTAGTCAGTTTTCGTTTGGCTTCTGAGAGGCCAGGAACTCCATCTTTTAATGTGTCTGTTGTTGGACTAGGCCCATAAAGATAAAATAGTCGGGGAGAAACTGATTCAACATGGACTTTTCTACATTTTTTTTTGTGAAAAGATAAAATTGGTGGTAAAGACCAAGAGGTTGAATGTGCTGCTTTTTCTTTTTTGTCTTTCTTTTCAGAATTAATCTTTATATGGTTTGGCTGTGACATTCTTCTTTCCTGCATTCTCAAGGGTACACTCTGAAATCTAAGTTTTGGAAATGAATATCAATATCAAAGGTATACACACATACTTTTTATTAATATAAAGATGATGCTTGTATTGGAAAAAATGCATCACCTAAACTGAAAGTAACTATTTAATAATATAAGCAAATTTAAATAAAATTTAATATAGATTTTTCTTATTGTTAATTTAATTTTACTTGCAAGTGTTTTGCTCAAGGCCAATGACCTCAGTACACATATTATAGCTTATAAATTATAAATATAGGTTCACATGTTTTACATGGACCTTCAGATCTTGTCTTATTAGCTATACAAATCACTTGACAGTTTCAGGATTATTTTTCATAATATAATAAAACAATAAAAAATCAGCATAATTTACTTTTACAAATTGTGAATATGCTATGCAAAATGACCTGACAGGTTTGCCAATTTGCATCATCTACTAAGTACTATGAAACCTAGTTAAAAATGTTTTTTCACCAATTAAATATACGCTCCTACCTTATTGATATCCATATATCTTAATTAGTACCAGTCTTGGACATCTTCATCTGCTCCTGGATTAATGCATAAACTTACTAATATTAGTCTTCATTTGAAGGAAGTTTCACCACTTACTTACAGGCACAATTGTGACTCATTCTGATACCCTGAAGGTAGCAGATATTTCCAGAATAGCACAAGGCCAAGAAAATCTTTCATATAAAGAGCAGCAGCAGCCCCTGTCTGGGTGATGAAGATTGAAGATGACAGTTTTTTTCATGCTTAACATAAGTAGTAATTCCAACCTGCAGCAATGCCACTTCTTATTACTGTATACTGTTTGGGCTGGTGTGGGCATAGGAAAAGAGGCGAAGATACTCAAGAGCTCTGATTTCATAAGAATGCTTTGAATTCTGTCATAAAAGTGCGCACAAGAGGGTATTTCCCAAGTAGATAGAGTTACAGTGGGGGAAAAACAAGCATTGCTTCTTGAAGAATCTGTTATCTCTGTGGGCAGTTATGGAATTTAATGCATACTTCTGAAGTGATCATTGGTCATGCACAGAAGAGATTTCAATGCCATCATATTGCTTTTGGTGACAACTTTGGTTTTGCGTCAGTTCTGTTTTTCTTCTAGCCTTAGGACTAACTGTTGTATTACAACTCTTGTGCTCTATTTTTACATTTGTTATCTTTTACTTATTAAATGTATACTTTCAATTACTCATACTCTATATATTATGGTTTATTTGGATAAAAGAATTCACTGAATATTTGATCATTTTATTTTTATGCTTAAATTCTAACACCTTCATGATAAACACATTAAACACTGTAATATTTTGCTTCAGTACCAGTGACTATTTTAAAATGTAAGAAAACCAGTACAGTAGTTTTTTACTTTTTCAGTTAAAATATCAGAATAATTCATCCTTGCTTCACCCTTATTAGATTGAGGGTCGCAAAAAACCTGAAACAAGCATTTCATGAATTTGTTCCATTGGGTAGTTTCACAAATTCTGTCTTTAAACTGCTAAATTTAACCTTGAGAAAGCCTCTGAAATGTTTATTGTGTGACATGTGCCCTGGGGATGTCCAACAGCCCTGAGAGGCTTGTGTGCATGATAGTTGCCAAGTTAAATTTACTGATTTTAGCCTTAAAAACAAGCCGAAAAGTGATATTTTTCTAAACTCACTGAATTATATAATATGCAAAAATGTCATTGATTCATATTTTTTTTAATTTAAAATGCACATTGGAACATTTTCAGTGATTTAGTGATTCTCCAGATAAGGCACAATGTCTTTGAAATCACATAGTTTTGACAAACCAGATGCAACAATGCATCATTTCTATATACTGTATTAAAACAATAAAAGCTCATAACCAAGCCAAAATTAAATTATTGGTTAGGTAATGGGGCTTACTGTTTCACCACTTAAACCTCTCTGAAAAAGCACAAATGAAAAGAGAATGGCCCTGTAAACATGTTTACATCCTGTAAGCAGGATGTTTGTTAAGAAAATGAACTTATTTATATAACAAGTTTACTTCTGTATAAGTATGCATTTGAAAGGTTAAACTGTGGACTACAAAATGAGCTGAGAGAGTAAATGACTGAGAGATTAAGAAATGAGCACATGCCATTGCAAATCGCCAGTTCTTTTATTCAATGGTGGTCTATAATGGTGTCACTGTCCCTGCAAGTCTGCTCCTCCAGGGTGTCTCTGGTGTTGTGGTTCCTCGTGACATGCCAAAACGCATAGTCTGTAGAGCTCTTTCCCCACAGCACTGTCTAATGGAGTCTATGCTGTAGATGGTGTGCATACATGACTTCAGTATCCTCTTGTTTCAAATGTCCAGAAAGAAAGAAAGAAAGAAAAAAAGAATCACAAAAGCATCTGGAGAGCACTTAGTGCCTATATGGAAATGGCCAGGTAGGCTGAAGATGTGCTTTCTTTTAAAAGTAAGTCATCATACGTTTCAACTACAGTTTATGCAGCCTAAATGAAGCCACCAGCAAATGTTGTGCAGTGGGTAGTGAGTTCATTACTCAAACCAGCGTTTTGTTTATGTGGAGTTTCCACAGTCTCCCCATGTCTGCGAGGGTGTTCCTTCCACATCTCCTATAAGATGTGTGTGTGACAGGTTAACTTGCAGTTCCAAATAAAATTGAATCATACGTAACCCACTGCATTGTTTGTTCCTGTTTTGCACTCAGTGATAATAGAACAAGCTCCGGTAACACTCTACTGGACCTCTGAAAAATGGTGCATGAATCCATAATTTCTTAGTTTTAAATGGAAAGGGGTGTTCAGGTGCAAAACATAAGAACAATAAGAGCTTTCAAATGATTCTACAGCAAGGTTTGAAACGTTGATTTTAATCTGTATGGCCACAGTTGATTTGACCCAAAGGTATGTTTGTGGATAAAGTTTGCAAATTTTTTTCAGTTTTTCATAATACTGGTATTTTCTGGGAACACTGGCACAAGCAAATATTGAGCCTTAGACAGGAAAAATTTTTTTTTGTGGGGCACTTCAACACACCCTTCACTATTGACTCTCATTGACTCGCACTTGGCCAGTTTATGAAAAATGAGTGTGACATGCATGGAATTTGAGAGAAAAACAAAGCACTTAAAAACAATCACTTGCACCCAGATTACACATGCAAATCTTTGTCTCTGGAGTTGCCAGGCAGCAATATTAACTTTTGTGCAACAATTTTGTTTAATAAGTATAAGTATTTTGAAAACACAAATTGATCTCTGCTCTTTCCAATGCACAATTTTCATTCATGTAGGTGCTCTATTGCGTTTTACATTAGGACATTATTGGTTATGAATGTTTCAGAGCTTGCACTTGATTTTTCATCAGTCAGCATGAAGTATGTAAAGAAACACTTAATCTGAGTTATTACAAGAGATTGAGGTGTCATTGTGGTGTGTTGGCTAGCACCAGAGTCTTGTAGCTCTAGAAGACTGTACTTGAAACTTGGTTAGATTACTTCCTGTGTGAAGTTTGTGTGTTTTCTTGTGTTTATGAGGCCTTTCTTCAAGTATTCTGTTCCTCCCATAGATGTTCATGCTTGGTGAATTGGCAGCTGTTGTATGAGTGTATGTTCTGTGATGGACTGGTGCTCAATCAAGGTTTGGCTGCTGAATTGTAGCCATTGTTGTTTGGATAGGCTTTGAATAAGACTTTAATCTTAAAAGGTTTTAATGGATAAATAGTCTGAATGTGAGAGCTAGCCTTACAGTTCCATTTGATGAGTTTAAAGAAATGTGCTGTGTTTACATTGAAAAGGGTTTTTTGTGGATAATGTAGTGTTAATCAGTGTACTAAACTATGCTGAAAAATTGTGAAGTTCAGTTTCCAATTAACAGATGTAGAATTATTGCTTGTTTTCAATACTGTGATCAACACAAACTCTTTCTAGGAACCTGCCTTTCATTCTTATTACATCAATGAAGTAGTTAGAAAGGACGCTGGAATCATACTGGTTATGAAAACCCCATCAATAAAGCAAAACAACTAAATCCATCAAAGCAGCCATTTATTGTGATTTCACTCACTGTAGCTAGGCTTTGTAACAAGAATCAATATACCAAATAGCACTGAAACCTCAGCTGTACTAGTGATGCTTTTGTGTGCAGAATCATTGATTGTTAGTTCTGCCTTATAGTGTGCTGTGGCACAATCCATTTTAATGTTTCTAAGGATGTAGCCAGCAATATCTTTTTATCTGTCCAGCAGTCACAGTCTCTTTATGTTCAAATGTGATAGCTTCAATCAGTCTGTGTTTAGGAATGTATACATTATTGCAATCATATCGTATAGTTGCAAGGTAAAATTTAATGTGTTCCAGTATTATTTAAAGCAAGAGTTCCCAAACTTTTTTCGGCCGCCGACCCCTTTACCAAAAACTTTTAAAACCGTCGACCCCCTAGTCATTTACTTTACTTACTCAAATTAATACATTTGTACAGTACTCAATATTAAATATTTCACTAGATATCAGATTTTAATCACTTGTAATTATGATTTAAAAAGACAAAATGGCTAAGGAATATGGCATTATCTTGTACAACATTTAATATCGAAACCTGCACTAATAAAAATTTAAGCAAAAAAATACGAGCAGAGTTTTTTTTTTTTTTTTTTTTTTTTACATTTTTGACATTTATGAAATAAATATGTAAATTCAAAATAAGTACAAATAGTCCAAGCTGTACTGTCTGCATTTCTTTTTTGGTTCAGTCATATTATTATCTGAAGAAATACAAACTTTTATTAACAAACAATTTCGACAGCCCCTGTGATAAAAAAAACAAAAAAAAAAACAATAAAGTATGTACTTACTTGAAACAGAAGATTTTTGTTCTTACTCGAATAAATAAACTGTGTCCTCCAATTTTCTTTTTCGTAGTACTGCTCCTCAATAAATAATTATATTCAAAGTTCAAATCACAAATAAGTACATGTCACATCAAACGAACCAATTTATAGTGTTTTATGAAAGCATGACAGTACAAGACTGATAGATTCTGCTAATATAGAATATCCGTCGTCTCGTCCCACCGCAAGCAAGAGCGGACATGCAACGGTTTTTCTTGTCCGCACTTGCTTTGATATGTTTGATAAGACAATGCACAGATACTGTATGTTTGTGTTACATGTATTTTCATGCATTCTTACTTGTGACTCTTTAAATGACACATTTTACCTTTTTGTTCGCAAGTTTGGTATGTAATGTGTTTTTATCAAAAAAGTGTTTTTTTGAATTATTTTACTTCTTAATTAGGTACCTATTGGAATCATAGATATTTTGAAGTAACAAACAAATAGCAGTAGTAAGGGGGTCTATTTTTGCTGTCGTTGACCCCCCCAATTTTTTTATTGAAACTATCAACCCCTAGAAAGTTCAAATCGACCCCAGGGGGTCGATATCGACCACTTTGGGAACCCTTGATTTAAAGCAAGCCCAGAATACAGTATTAACAGCAGAGTGATAGTCTAAAGAGATATATCAAGCATCCATGTCACCACCAAGCCTGTTAATAAGGAAGAGAGCAGAAACAAGATGAGCTTTCTGAATCTAAGTTTAGGATTTTCTCATTCAGTCCAAATATATGCTGTAAATACACTGATATTATTATTATCTACATGTGTATTGTTGGTTTTCACTCACTGACAAACCCAAAAATCTATTAATTTACATTTAAAAATAATGCAGTGCATACTCTGTATGTACACCTGTTCCTGTTCCTTCAGAGTATGGCTTGTCACTGCTTTCAAGTAAACAGCTATAAATCACAGGTAATCACAGCTTAAACCCTGACTCTGTGACATTGACTTCCGGTTTGAGTGAATGCTGGCGGGACTGGTTGCCGCTGCTCGCCGGTAACTAGAATATTGATTTACCTCCGTTTTGATTGAAACTTACCGGTTTACTTTCTGGACGTCTGAGCTGCCTGCGGCCTCCTCGTCTACAATGTGGACTGGTAGGATATTTGCTTGGTTAATGTTTGTTTGGAGTCTTCTGTCGCTCGTTATCCAACATGCGACTGGCCTCCTCCAGTACCCAGCTGCTGAGCTGCTTCGTCTGCGTCTTCTCCAGTCTGTGCCTCTGCTGTCGGTGCTATATTTCGACCCGGACTTCATACTTCTCCCTCGTCGGAGATACATCCATCGTGGGTCCCACCGGAGATTCCGAACGGACGCCTCGAAAGGAATTAAGTCCTTTTGGTCTGATTTTCGGCACCCTCCACATAACACAGATAGGAACGCTGACCATAGCGTGTTGGCCAGCTTAGCTCGGTCGACTAACACCACTGTCAAATGCGACAGCAACATTGTCAGCTTTGGTCTATTGAACATCCGCTCACTTACGAGCAAGGGACATCTCATTCAGGATCTCCTCATTGACCGTAAGTTTGACTTTCTCTGTTTAACTGAGACTTGGCAGCAACCTCAAGACTTTTCACAACTTAATGAATGCACCCCCCCGGAGTTTGTTTACACTTGTCAACCCCGTGCATCTGGCCGTGGAGGAGGTGTCGCGATAATTTACCGCGAGAAGTGGAAAGTCCTGCCATTGCCTGCTCCTACTGTTAGCTCTTTTGAATCGACTGTGTGTCAACTGTCTGGGCCAGTTCCAACCATCATTGCAACTGTCTACCGTCCTCCTAAGTCTAACAACAATTTTTTGAACGATCTTGCTACCTTTCTTACCAATCTATCTGTAATTACTCCAAATATAATTCTGCTGGGGGATTTTAATATACATCTGGACAAAATCAATATCCCTCTCACTAGAGACTTTTTATCTTGCCTGGAGAGTTTTGGATACCAGCAGCACACTGATGTTCCTACCCATTGTAAAGGACATATCTTGGACCTGATTTGCTGCTCTGGTGTTGTTCCTTTTGATCTTACAGCAGATGAACTCACTATAACCGACCACTTTCTCCTCTCATTCAAGGCTAAACTTACCTTTTCTGATCCTAAGCTTCCACGTCTCATAGCTTTTCGTAACATTAAGAATATTAACTTGAATTTGCTGTCTTCTAGAATTGATTCGCAAATGGACTTTTATAATTTATCCACTCCCATAGAACTGGTCTCATATTATGACACTTGCCTTAATGGTATTCTTAATTCTCTGGCTCCGCTAAAAACCAGATCTGTTTCTTTTTCCTTTTCTGCCCCCTGGTTTATGCCTGAACTTCGGCTTCTGAAAGCTAAAGGCAGGCAACTTGAAAGGTTGTTTAAAAAAACCAGACTCTCTGTCCACAAAGAGATGTATAAAAATCACCTACTTTATTACAAGGATTGTATAGCTCAAACCAAATCTAATTATTACACTCAGTTAATTACTTGTAATACAGGTAACACCAAGTCTTTGTTTTCTTTACTTAATAATGTTACACAACCTCCAGACTCTTTACCATCTCACCTTTACTCAACTGCCTTCTGTAATTCTCTTATGTCTTTTTTCAATGAGAAAATCCAAAAGATACATCAGCACCATGGTTCATGATTTCTTCTGAACTACACTCACCTATTCACTCTTTCTCTTCTTTCCAGCTTCCCACTTCCTCTGAAATTTCAGATCTCATCTGCAAATCCAAGTCATCTACTTGTCAGCTGGACCCCCTGCCTATAGTTTTGGTTAAAGCCTGCCTCCCCTCTCTAGTCCCTCTTATTTCTGCCATCATTCACTCTTCTCTTACTACTGGTATCATTCCCTCATCTTTCAAAACTGCTGCTATAACCCCAATACTAAAAAAACCTGGTTGTGATCCTACTAATTTCAATAATTTTCGCCCCATTTCTAACTTGCCCTTTATCTCCAAAATTCTTGAAAAAATAGTAGCTATCCAACTTCACACCCACTTGTCTCACAATAATCTATATGAGAAGTTCCAGTCTGGTTTTCGCCCCCTTCATAGTTCAGAAACGGCACTTGTTAAAATTACTAATGACCTCCTTATGGCTGCTGATTCTGGTTTAATCACTATTCTCATCCTTCTCGATCTGAGTGCGGCCTTTGATACTATTTGTCATACCACTCTCCTTAATAGATTATCTTTGATTGGCATTACTCACACTCCACTTGATTGGTTTAGATCTTACCTCTCAGGCCGCACTCAGTTCATACAGCTTAAAACCTTCACATCCCAACCCACTGCTGTTACTTCTGGTGTGCCCCAAGGCTCTGTCCTGGGGCCTCTTCTTTTTATTATTTACCTTCTTCCCCTTGGCAATATTTTTCGCAAATATAACATTAATTTTCACTGTTATGCTGATGACACCCAGCTCTACTTGGCTGGTAAACCCACCTCCTCTTTTCCACCACCCTCACTTATTGACTGCATTTCTGAAATTAAATCCTGGTTCTCTTCAAATTTTCTTAAATTAAACAGTGACAAAACTGAGGTTCTCCTCATTGGTTCAAAATCATCATTATCCAAAACCAATAATCTTTCTTTTATTATTGATAACTCTGTTGTTTCCCCATCATCTCAGGTCAAGAGTCTGGGTGTCATCCTTGACAGTACTCTATCCTTCCAATGTCAGATTAATAACATCACCCGGTCTGCTTACTTCCACTTACGTAATATTAATCGCATTCGCCCCTCCCTCACTCCTCATACCACTGCCATTCTTGTTCATAGTCTTGTCACTTCTCGGCTGGACTACTGCAATTCACTCCTCTTTGGTCTCCCTAATAAATCTCTTCATAAGCTTCAGTTAGTCCAGAATTCTGCAGCACGTATCATCACTGGAATCCCATCTTTTCACCATATTACTCCAGTCTTGCAGCAGCTTCATTGGCTCCCGATCAAGTTTCGTATTGATTTTAAGATTCTGCTACTAACATTTAAGGCCATCCATAACCTCACACCTCCATATCTGTCTGACCTTCTACATGTTGCCATTCCATCTCGTAGCCTTAGATCCTCTTCCTCCACCCATCTGACCGTTCCTCCCGCCCGTCTAACCACCATGGGGAGCAGAGCTTTCAGCCGTTCTGCTCCCAAGCACTGGAACTCATTACCTGCGGATCTCCGAAATATCAAATCATATTCATCTTTCAAATGCAAACTTAAAACACATTTGTTTAAAATGGCTTTTTCTTCTTCCTCCTGATTATAGTGGTTTTGTTAGATTTTAATTTTTAGATTTTTTGATGTTTTAAGTTGTTTATAATTGTGTCTTTTATTTATTTATTTATTTATTTATTTATTGTTTGTTCGGTGTCCTTGAGTTCTCTGAAAGGCGCCTTGTATAAATAAAATGTATTATTATTATTATTATTAAATCTTAATCTTTTCTTCTTAGCTGACATTTCAACACATTTGTCTTCAGTATATATCAGATATTGACAGAACCTTTGTTAAACAACTAATGAAATATTTCTTTTATGGCAATGATCTAAACATGGTGTAAAAGAAGCAAAGAGACAGCCAAAAGGTTTGTGGTTTCCGGCCCTGTATACTGTACAAAAAAAAAACACAAAACCAGGTCAAAATATATAAACATAAACTGTTCATATGCGCGACACCGATACTGGCGTCGGCGGCCATTTTATAAAGGAGGAGCCGGAAGTGGAGGAATGCTGGGAAGGAACCGTGAGGGAAAATAGGATCGATGACGTCAGGAACAATGGCGGAGGAAGGGCGGAAGTAACGTGCTGCGGGAAAATGAGGCTCATGGTGGCGGAGCGTCTTTTGTTCTGCAAGAAAGCAAAGGAGAAAGGTTAGTACCCTGCCACTCCCTGCCGGCGAATCTCTTCCGAAGTGTGCTGAGGTCTGTCTGCGATCTCCTACTCGCGCGTGCGTGACACGACCCCCCCCTCAGCCCAAGACCGTCCGGTCGGGCGGACCTAACCGAGAGGTCGTGGATGTGAGAGAGGGCATCGCGTTGGTCTGAAGGTTGCTGCGGTGATAAGTGACAGTGAACTTATACGGTTGTAAGTCCAGGAACCACCTGGTGACCCGTGGATTCGACTCCTTGTGCAGGGACATCCACTGAAGCGCAGCGTGATCAGTCACCAGAGTGAATTCGCGACCCAACAGGTAGTAACGGAGATGGGTCACTGTCCACTTAATGGCCAAGGCTTCCCTCTCCACCGCCGCATACCTGGTCTCTCGGTCCAGCAGTTTCCGGCTTAAGTACATTACGGCGTGTTCGACACCATTGACGCTTTGGCTCAGCACGGCACCCAGGCCTGTGTCCGAAGCGTCGGTCTGGAGAATAAAAGGGAGCCCAAAATTGGGTGTCTTTAATACAGGTGCCAACGTTAGGGCCTTTTTCAGGTCACTGAATGAGTGTTCTGCCTTGTCGTTCCATACCACGTGTAAGGGAGCGCCCTTTTTTGTTAAACAGGTGCTGCCCTTTCGGAGAAACGGGGTACGAACCGGCGGTAGTACCCCACCAGCCCCAAGAAAGCCTGCACCTGTCTCTTGGTATTCGGACGGGGCCATTCCACGATGTCTTTGATTTTTGAACATTGTGGTCTCACCTGCCCTCGTCCCACTAGGTAGCCTAAATACTTGGCCTCCTTCAAGCCAAAAAAACACTTGCGAGGGTTAATGCGGAGGCCGGCTTTAGCTAGTGTCGTGAGGACAGCGGAGACCTGCAATAGATTCTCCTTCCAGGTGCCGGAACAGATGACTACGTCATCCAGGTAGGCGGCACTATAGGACTAGTGGGGCTTCAGCACTCTATCCACCACACGTTGGAAGGTCGCTGGGGCCCCGTGCAGCCCAAATGCGAGGACCTTGTATTGCCAATGTCCGCTAGGGGTGCTAAAGACCATTTTTTCTTTTGCAGATGCCGTTAAAGGAATTTGCCAATACCCTTCCGTCATATCAAGAGTAGTCAAGTATCGAGCCGTACCCAGCCGTTCAAGTAGGTCATCAATGCGGGGCATCGGGTAGGCATCGAATTTGGAGACCTGATTCAGACGTCTGAAGTCGTTACAGAACCTCCAGGAGCTGTCCGGCTTGGAAACGAGGACGATAGGACTGGACCAGGGACTATGGCTCTCCTCGATAATGTCCATAGCCAACATCCGTTGCACCTCTAGTTCCACTTCAGCGCGTTTTGCCTCCGGGAGTCTATAGGGTCTCTCCCGGACGATTACTCTGGGGTCTGTGACTATATCGTGCGCAATCAACGAGGTCCGGCCCGGTGACTCGCTCACTACTTCGGGGACGGCCTGGATTGCATGGGTTATCTCCCGCTGCTGTAGGGGTGTCAGCTCGTCACTGAGGTTAAGGGCAGACGTGCTTGTGAATAGGGAGAGGGATCTACGTGTGTTGGGAGACTCCTCCCTGTCCTTCCAGGGTTTTAATAAATTAACGTGGTAGATCCTCTCACTCAGTCGATGATTAGGCTGTTTAACCAAATAGTCGACGAGCCCCTTTCTTTCCTTAACCTCGTAAGGCCCTTGCTAGTGAGCTAGTAACTTGGAATGGGAGGTAGGAACGAGTACCATCACTCGATCCCCCGGGCGGAACTCCCGGAGGACGGAGTTGCGGTTGTAACACCGGGCTTGCGCTGCCTGCGCACAAGTCACGTGGTCCTTTAGGAGTGGCCTGATTTTAGCGAGACTGTCGCGCAGTTGCGCCACATACTCCAATATATTGGAGGAGGGAAGGGCCTCAGCCTCCCAGCCCTCTTTTAGTATGTCCAAAATTCCCCGGGGTTGTCGCCCATACAACAACTCAAAAGGGGAGAAGCCCGTAGAGGCCTGGGGCGCCTCCCGGTAGGCAAAAAGCACGAGCGGTAGGAGCTGGTCCCAGTTCCTGCCATCGGCGTTGACTATTTTGCGAAGCATCTGTTTAAGCGTCTGATTAAAACGCTCTACCAGCCTGTCTGTTTGCGGGTGATAGACAGACGTCTTCAGGTGCTTTATCCGGAGTAATTTGGCAACCTCCCTGAACGTATCCGAGGTGAAGGGGGTACCCTGGTCTGTGGCAAAAACACCGGACCTCCTTGTTGATCCCGGGCCAGTAAAAGCGGAGTTTTATCCTTTCCAACGTTTTCTCGGCCCCGAGGTGGGCGCCTAGGAGGTGAGCGTGAGCTAGTTCACATACCTCCCGCCGGAAGGTACGCGGGACTAGCAGCAGCTTCCGCACCTCGCCCTTGTGGGTCGCTACCCGATACAGCAGATCGTTTTCAAGCACAAAAAAGGGCTCGCATGGTATGGATCCGTCAGCTTGTGAGCTGCCGGGAAGAACAACCGCATTCCGGGCAAACTGCAGGGAATCGTCATTCCACTGCTCCCTCTTAAATGAGGCAGGCGTGGACCGGAATTGATGGTCCAAGTCACTCAGGGGGTCTTGTGAGCTGGTCAGTGGGAGTGTTCCCTGGCTCGTCCCTTCTCCGGCGGATACTTCCGGATTAGAGTCCGTCGCCGGGGAAGAATCCCCCGATGTGCCTGCGCCATTACGGCCTGCCCCAGAGCACGGCGTGGAGACCGCGGGAAGGGTGCCTTGCCCCCTCATAGCTAGACCCAGTGAGGCTCCGGGAGCGGTGTGTGTCTTACCGCATTTTTTGTGTGACCAGTCTTGTCCCAAAATTAAGGATAGGGGGGTTCGGGCAACACCGTGACCAACAATTTAGATAATTCTCCCTTCCAGGTGATGTAGCACTGTGCGGAACGATAAGACTTGGTCTCCTCATGCACACAAGTGACTTGCAAATGCTGCTTAAGCCACTGTCGTGGTAATACATAGCGGCGAGCGACAATGCTTATATTGCTGCCGGAATCAAACAGAGCCACCACCGAATGCCCATTCACTAACACCACTCCCGTGTTTGGACTCGCCAAGGGGTGCAACGGAGTACAGTACCTCTCTGTGGTGGCCCAGGTGCAATCCATCGGCTCCGTGGGGGTGTTCACGGGACAGGTCGGCAGTAGGTGGCCGGTCTCACCGCACTTGTAACAGCGCGGGGAGGCCGGCTTTTCTTTGTGTCTCTGCAGCGCTTCCGCAGCGCGTCGAGAGGGCTCGGGGGTGGCCGCCCGTCCCTGTCAGTTCCCACGAGCTTGCCTTTCTGACCCCCCGGCTCGGAAAACCGCGATTTGATGTTCCAGGAGTCCTGGCATGTCCTTATATGGATGGCGCCGGACCTGCTGGGCGAGGGAGCTTGGCAAGGCATTAACCAGGCCCTCACAGGCCACCTGCTCCACGACCTTCCGGGCTTGAGGACCCTCGGGCCGTAGCCAACGGCCCATTTTTCCCCAGAAGTCGAAGGCCTGGGCTTGGGCTGGCTTCTCGGGGTCGAATTGCCAGCTCCGCCATTCGCTCGCCTGCTGGCCCGGCGTGATGCCGTAGCGTGCCAGGATCTCCTGTTTTAAGAGGTCGTAACTCGCGGCCTCTTCCTCAGGGAGATCGTAGTAAGCCCGCTGCGCGGGTCCCTTCAGGTAGGGCACCAGAATGGACGCCCACTCGGACCGCTGCCACTCGTTCCGGGTGGCCGTCCTTTCAAATATGCCCAGGTAAGACTCTGTCATCCGCCTCCGTCATCGGCACTAGAGGCGGAGGCTTTGGATGAGGTGGGTCGGCCCTTACCCTCTGGGCTTCTGCCAGCCTGGCCTTCGTCGCCTCCAACTCTTGGGTGGTTGCGGCCTGTGCTTGCTGCAGGGACTGGATCTGGGCATTCATCCCCTGCAGCACGGTGTTCAGGTCCAGTCTTTCGGTCATTTCAGACAAGTATCCTGCTGACTACGCCACTGAAAAAGAAGCAAAGAGACAGCAAAAAGGTTTGGGGTTTCCGGCCCCGTATACTGTACAAAAAAAAAAAACACAAAACCAGGTCAAAATATATAAACATAAACTGTTCATATGCGCGACACCGATACTGGCGTCGGCGGCCATTTTATAAAGGAGGAGCCGGAAGTGGAGGAATGCTGGGAAGGAACCGTGAGGGAAGATGGGATCGATGACGTCAGGAACAATGGCGAAGGAAGGGTGGAAGTAACGTGCTGCGGGAAAATGAGGCTTATGGTGGCGGAGCATCTTTTGTTCTGCAAGAAAGCAAAGGAGAAAGGTTAGTACCCCGCCACTCCCTGCCGGCGAATCTCTTCTGAAGCGTGCTGAGGTCCGTCCGCGATCTCCTACTCGCGCGTGCGTGACAATGGGTATTACAAATTCAAACTGATAATACCCCTAAAATGAAATTTTATAATCTTCCTTTTGATTTTTAAATCAGTTTTTCTTTCAAGTAGTAGAAGGTAAGGTGTACAGTAAATCAAACATATAATTCACATTTTATGGGGCACTATTTTTAAGTGAAATTATCAATGTTAATTAATGTAAACGAGCATTTAGTTAAGTTGTTTTTTGATCTGCATTAACGGTCTGAGGCTTCTTATAGGGTTTTAGAGATTTAATTACTTGAATAATCCTATAATCTAATATTTACAAAGTAAATGGAATGACTGTTTATTGCTCTGAACACTAGACCTCTGTGAGTATACTTATGTATGTATGTATGTATGTATGTATGTATGTATGTATGTGTGTATGTATATATATTATTTATTTATATTATTTTTTTTTTACTTATTGCTAGTTTGTGTTCATTTGTTGTATTTTGTTAGTGGTTATCATTCTGTCTGCATCTTTATTATTTGAGGCAGGGAAGCACAGTGGTTAGCATTGCTACTTCACAGCTTGGATCACATTTTGGCCATAATAACTGGTTCAGCATAATTGGCATACATTTTCCTGGACCTCAGGAAGATTTTAAAGACTACTTTATCATTAAAATACACTAAAACTAGTTCAGCTCTTCTTTCCCCATTGACTTCAGTGCATTTCCTGAACATCTCTGTGATTTCTCCAAACTCACAGCTAAGCAAACTGTGTGGAGTTTGCTCACCATTAGTTGTCACACATTTTGACATTATAGACGGCACAGACAAACAGAACCATTACTAAATTTAAACAAATTTCTATTATTCCACAAAAATAAAATAAAATCAAATTGCATTTGTCACATACAAAATGTACACATAATGCAAAATGTAGTGAAATGCTTAGTTGCAAAAACAATGTATTTTGAGTTAGTAAAAATATAATCAAGGGTTGATCATCCAATAGCAATATTCTCTATTTATAGCTTATATTCAACATAAGTCTTACACTCCACATCTACTTGGAACGCATTAATAATTTTGGATTTTATTATTTGTTTTTACTCTTACCATTTTGTGTTTCTGATTTTTACGGGTGCCGCCATATTGTATGTGTGTGTTTGCTATTCAACATATTTGCTAGGTACATGATGCATGTGGTGACCATATTATATAATAGTGCAGTAAGAAAAGCATCCAAGCTTTGTTGGAAAATAATGGAAAGGCCTAATCAAAGACTTATTTCTTGGGTAAAGTGTTTTTTGGAAAAATGTTCCTTACAAATTAGGCTTTGTTTGATTTTTATAGTAAACAGGGTTCTTCTATTTTACCTGCGTATAGCAGCTATTATTGCACAATTTACCTTCTGTCAGGTGCTCTCTCTTGAAAAAAAAAATCCATCCTTTCTCACATTCTAAGAGTCTAACAATGGAGAAATAGAAAAATGAAAATCTAAACAACATTTTTTTCAGATCAGTGGGGGTTTTCTTTATAGAAAAGAAGCATGGTTTACTCAGGTCCTGTATTGATTATGGGGAGCTTATTAAAATACTGTAACTGTAAAGAAAAATAATCCTCTGCCCTTGATTTCTTCTTTGTTAAGTAAGGTACCTGAGCCAACAGTTTTAACTAAATTATTTTGAACTTCAAGTCTCATAATGTACAACAGAGTGAAGCACTGTTCAGGGTTTGACATAAAAAGGTGTTAATGAAAGTAGAAAGTGTGAAATTTATTGAGCTTCGGTAAAGTTCTTAGCCTGTGAAATTTCTCATCAATGCTTGACTATTGATAACTCAAACCACATACTGCGAGGCAAGCCCAGATAATCATAGGGTCTGCAAATTACTGTTGTGGGTTTCTCTCTAATGTTGGTGATATATCTTCAATAAAAGACCATACAACAACTTCAGTAGAACTGTGAAGAACATCAAGCATTGTAAAAGATAAAGATGGCTTTCGCCATTGCTTCAATATGTAGACATTTAGATAGTTCTTTGCCTTTTATAGTCCAAGCAGATGCAGCAAGCATTTTGGTTAAGGCTATCTTTGTCTCATGATTTCCAGATAGTAATAAAGTTCATCCATGCACATTTTATTCACATTAATTAAATTCTGCAGAACAAATCTAGGATGTCTTATATTGGAAATCTCTAGCAATTAAACTTGCATTAAAAGAATGGCGGCACTGATTGGAAGGTGCCCAGCATCCATTTATTATTTTCACTGATCGTAAAAATCTTACTTATTTAAAAGCAGAAATGGTGAAGCTAGGTGGTCTTTATTTTTTTAGTTAATTTCATTTTGTTTTTTCATATCATGCTGGAGATAAAAAAAAAACAAACTTAAAGTCAGATGACATTTCAAGGTAATTTGAAGATTCAGAAAACAACCCTGAGCCAGATTTACTTCCTGCTTCTAGAAAAGTTTGTAACAGTTTCCATTCAGGTTAATAAAGGAGATTTATTAGAACTATGCAAATAATGGAACAATGGTTACTAAGTGCCTTCCGATTTAAAATTTGTTCCAGAACAACACAGAGGCAAAGTGTTTCTATGTTAACATGATTTCTTTTTGGCACGACATCCTAGATTAAAAGAAAATGTATGAAATCATTAGTCCTAATTTATGGTGGCTATCTTTAAGTTCAGATGCTAAAGATTATGTGCAATCTTGTGAAATATAGCAGAGTAAATGTTTCCACTTGCTGTCCCTTGATTTGTTGCAAGCTAATTCACCACTGAAAGAAATTTCTTGGGATTTTATCACTTATTTGCCTTTCACCTGCGTGAAATGCCTTCATTCTTAGAGCTGATTGCTTTACTAAACGTGCCTGGGTTGCTGCTCTGAAAAAGATACCTTTTGCTAAAGAATTTACAACCATTTTCAGAAAAAATTGTTAGGTTAAACACATTTTTGAAAACAATTATTTAAGACCAAGGCCCTCAATTTGTTTCCCATTTCTGGAAACTATTTTATTTAACAATTAAACTTTACTTTGTTATTACCTTTCAGTGTAATAGACAAATTCAACATATTAATCAGGATCTTGAAAAATATGTAAACTGCACCTCTATCTCATCAGAATGTATCTGTTTGACTGCTTATATGGGTGATAGAAAGTTTCGTTTGCCTTTGGTACCTTGACATCTTCTATACTAACCCCAACAGAATATTTGAAATATTGTAAGGATGAGTGGCTTATCGTGCGTGTGAACATGCTGGTGGTGGAAACCTTCTACCAGAAACTGTTCTAATAAAACAACAACAAATACTGTTAGACTACAAAGTGTGTGGTTCACATGTTGTCTTTTGTGGACAACTTTTAACTCCTGGTGTTGTTAATGGGGATTTAGAATATGAAATTCAACATATTTTAGACTCTATGAAAAGATGGGCTAAAGTTTGTTATCAGTTTGTTGTTATCAGTAGAACATTCCAACGTCTGTGTTTCAGAATTTTATGTAACCCAATGTGGTATAACGGGTCCCCAGCTCATGTCAAGAGGCCAGTTTTAAATAAATAATCGCTGCGCTTGCAGCATAGTGAGGGGGCTTGGTAGTTGGGTGGCTGAAGCAGTTCCAGGGTGATTCGTGGTGTGGGCATTTCTCACCTAAGTGCACAGGTGAGAAACCGTCCACATCTGTAATTGTTCCAGGGAGCTGCTGATTGCTACAGCTGCCACATCCCCTTCATAAACAGAAGCGTAAGGTGGTTTGGGGAGAAAGAAAACGGAGGTTGCAGGAGTGTGGAAGAAAGCAGGAAGCAGTGTGGCGAGAGAGCTGGTGTGAGAGTGAGAGCAAGCGAGCATGCAGGCTCATGGGCAAGCAGCTGGACAATGAGCTCTAGCAGGGTGTTTAAGCCAACAACTAGGGCAGTTGGTAGTGGTCGCTCCTGCTGAGCATTTTAAGAAGGAACAGGAGTGACCGGTAGAAGGACGGCTAGCCGAGAATGCAGCGGAAGTTGACAGGCATGGAAGTAGAAGCCCCAATGTGAGTGTCCTGGCCGTTGGGTGAAAAGCCAAGTCTCAGTCTGGAGAGTGTGCGACTGAAGCCCAGGATTGGGAGGCCTCCAGACCAGTAGAGTGAGTGAGAAGGTCAGCTGCTGAGAGGGCAACTCTCCTGTTGCGGGTCCCAGATGGGAGAAGCAGGAGAACCGCCAGGTAAACTGAAGACACCGGGCTTATTTGAAAGGACTGCCTCCAGCATTGTTTTAACCTCATTGTTTTAAAGATTTTTTATAATGGATTTTAACCTCCACTTTTCACCTCCGTTTTAATGGATTATTTATTGAAGATTTTTGGAAGGCACTGCACTTTATTTCATTTGGACACTGTTTTGTTGTTGTTTTAAATAAAAGCACTTGACACTTTTTACACCATCCCCTTGCTCCATTTGTTGTGCCTCACTGCCGTGCTCATTGGTAACATTACCGACGGTGCAGGGTTCAAGGGCTCCCGGATGGACGATGGGAGCATGCAGTGAACCCGCATCGTCACACCCAATTGCAACAATCCTGATAAGCATATCTTAATTTTAATTTTTGGGGGTAAATTTCTTTTATTAACTGTTCATACGTTAATTATTTTATACTATATTCTGTTTAGAAAATGAATTTTGGCTTATAATTTGCACTGACAGAACACTGCAATTTATTTTTTATGTGTGGCACCACACAGTTTATTTATGATGGTCATTGCTGGTCGTGTGGGTGTGATCCCATTAGCCATTGGATGTTGATGCACTGCTTCATGCATTCTAGCTTTGGGGTAACAAAAAATCTCTTGATTTTCATGCTTTATTTGTTATCTTGGACATTTGGATTTTTTGTCCCGCGCTCTGCATCTTTCATCTTTGATTTTTTTGCCTTTAGTTTTGGTTTAGTTTTTTGGTTTCTGATCTTTTGGTTTAGAACTTTTTCTGCCATTTTTTGGCTGCACTTCTGCTTAGTCCCTTTTTCTCTGATTCACCAGCCTTTTGCCCTTTTAAGGCCAAGTCTTAATTTTCTCTTAACACTAAATTTACCAAAGCTTACGAGAAAACTCGTAAATCCAGCCCACCATAAATCCACTCACACATCTCCATTTAGCGCCTTTTGTCTTGTAAATGTGTCGATAATCCCAAGCAGCAAGCAGCCTGCTATACCATCCCCCCACTGCCAGAGAAACTGCAAAAACTGCTCCCAAATGAAGCCTTGTTTATCAGTGAGTCGGGTACCTCGGGTAAAAAAATATATTGTTATTTGGAACACATGCATTTCACGTGTGTTCCGTGTTCACAAAGATCTTTGTAAGTGTAGGATGACAGAAATGTTGAACACATACCTAAAATACAAACCTTTTACATGTTTTAGTACTAACGCCAAAATGTAGACATGAAGTGTATAATGTGTGAAGACTGAAGACCAAATATCAAATAAGCACTTTCATAAAAGATACAAGTATAACACAACAAATGCACTTTAATCTTTAAAATAAAGGGAAACCAAACATACCAGTTTGCAAAACCAAGCTGAAAACTTGCATACTCAATGGATTGAGTTGGCATGAAAATGTGCGTGGCTTTACGTCAAGTTTAGTTTTTATACATGGCAAATTTGAGTGTGGAAACGGCCTTATGCAACATTTTTGTACATACGCACCGTTTATACATGAGGCCCCTGGACTTTAAATCATGTATTTTAACTAAGTTCTAATAGACTTTTTAATGAAGTAATGTTAAAAGGGTGAGCAAAGTTGATATTTTAGGCTAAATATAATATAACTATTTTGGCTCATTCAGCAGACTAAGAGACACCTTTTCTTTGTTTTATAGAAATAGAATGATTTTAGAATTAATATGCAAGATACTTAACTATGAAAATATCCAAAATACATAAGTTTTGTTTTGCAAGTCTTTATAGGTTATTTTCCAATACAAATAACTGTATTAGTCACTAACTTAAAGTACAAACTATGCAAAATGACTTTTATAAAATTAGGCTGATTACTTAGTTACAATAGTAACCATATATTCAGATGGACCATGGAGTTCCACTATTTTTCCGTTTTACAGAAAGTACACATTTTCATCTCAAATGAAACTCTTAGCAGAATAGAATGTTATTTAACACAAAACGATGGGATGGAAAGTAGACTTCTAACAGTGTGTATAGGAGCTTTTGAACATTAAGTCCATTCAAAACCAAGGTAAGGCAGGAGCGGAAATGTAAAATAACAAAAGCATGTGAATCATGTGGGCACCAAGTAAAGACAGACTCGGACCAAAACTCCAAAAGAAATGTGGGCTGAGAGTTTTTGTTGTGACCATAAATTTGTCAGGATTTAAACACAATGCTTAATGTTGTATTGGCTTTTTATTTACTTTATCATTCATAGTTTGCTGCCTTGCAGCAATTAATAAAATGTTCATTTCTGGTTTGGATTTCTCATTTTTGTTGTGTTTTGCTTCAGTTTTAATTTTGCTAGCTCAACACCTTTACCCAGAATGACTTCCATTTATAATACAATTGATTACACTTCTTTTTGGGTTTATAATTGGAGCACAGGCAGGTCAAGTGATTTGTTCAGGGTTACACACTGTCAGCAGTGGGATTTGAACCCATAACTGCTGGGTTTGAAGTCCCAAGCTTTAACCACTGTGCCGCACTGCCTGGCACTCCCTTATTACCACTGCTGATTAGACTGTTCCTTTTGCAACAACACTGATTAGTTATTTTTCCAAAATAATAAAATCTCCGTAAATACCATGAACTACTGCTGTTTTAAATTTAACTTCTCTCCTGTTAGCATTTGTCAGAAGCACTTGGTGCGATTTTTACTTGACCAGGTTAACTTGCCTACCCTTGAGGCATAAGATTGATTAGGACCCTTAGGAATCATCAGGTACTCACACAAAACCACCTTCTTTTATTCCTGTTTATATAGTAGGAACACTTATTATTGTCAATTAGATTAACAGCATACTTATTGACAGTAATTTCAGTATGCTGGATTTCAGTAAGAAGTTGCTGAAAGACCAGAAGATGGATGGCTGCCACCTCATTTTGTTTATTTTCTCTAGAAACTCTGTTCTCTGCTCTCTTTTTTTTGTGCACTGGGACTTACTTTTTATAACAACAACAAAGACATTGTAGTGTTTATTAACTACAAATGTAGTAAAGTAAGGTATATCAATGTTATATAACTGTTGTTATATGTTGTCAGACATGCACCCAGAGAGATTTTTGCAGGCTCCACACAGGTAAAATATGCAGGAATAGAGAGTGGGGTGGCAAAATCGTTAACTTCCTTTTCCCTTTTTAATTCCAAAGTGGAGGGTGGCCAGCAGACCCTGAGACATCATTTCCCCCTCAGCCTCTGAAGTCCTGCCCCATCCATTATTTAAGAAACGATCAGACTGGAAGTCGGCAACTGAAAGAGATGGATCCTTGCTATTGTTTTGGTTACAACATTCGTAAAACAATTAAACAAGGAATTCACAATGGACCCCAACATATTATCTTTGCACCTATCTTTTCACAAAGTATAAATTGGTTTTAATGCTCTAAGTATAAATAAACTAAAATGAGATTCAGTAATGTGAATTAGAGTAACAGCATACTCAATGACAGTGAGTGCACTGTAAAGTGACAAAAGTACCAAAACAATCCATGAAGACAACCCTTTACAAAATCCATCCATCTACTTTCTCTCACCGTTTATTCAAATACAATGTTCTCTGGAAAGCTTGCACTTACTTCAACAGCAAATTGTGCAAGATAGGAACTTCCACTGCAGGGTTCACTAATGGACAAACTTCCTTACAGAGCTCATATTCAACTAACTAGAATGTCTGCAGGATGTGAGAGTAAACTGGAACACAGGAAAAACATCCAAAGTATACACAGCACATGATCTGGAATTGAACACAGGACTCTGTGCTACACAAAATGTTAAAAGTAGAAAATTCCTACTATTTTGCCAAATTTCAAATAATATCAAAATTTGGAAACTAATCGTTATATATGTTCCTAAATCAGTCCTGTTTGTTTTTGTGCTTCATACGATATGATTCTGATGAAATTGGTCTCATAGATATATGAGACACCCGCCTTCATTCATTCATCTCAGGGGGCTGCAGGTGCCTTAATCAGGTGGTAATGGTGCAGATCGCCACCACAGAACAACCGGAAAAGACAACAGAGAATAGTTGGGATTAGTACAGATTGTGGATCCTTGAAGAATATGATAATTCTGTACCCACAGAGTCAATTAGGAATACAACAGAAAGTTTTCTACAAAAATACCATATTAAAATAATGGGTTTTTAGCAGTTTTTTAAAATGTTCCACAGTATTAGCCTGGTGAATTTTTATAGGTAAAGTTTTCCAGATTTTAGGTGCATAACAGCAAATGGCTGCCTAACCACTTCTTTTAAGCCTGGCTCTTGGAGTTATAACCAGACCTCAATTTGAAGATCAAAGGTTTAAATTTGGGGTGTAGGGGGACAGATACTCCAAGATATAGGACAGAGCCAGATTATTTAATGCTTTATAAATCATTAGTAGTATTTTAAAGTCAATTCTGAATGACATAGTTAACCAACTTAACAATGCTAAAACCGGAGAGATGTGCTCAGATTTTCTTTTTCCACAGTAGCAGTCACATTTATAAGGCTAATTTAGAGCTGCCAATCAAACTAACATACATTTCTTTTAACTTTAACAGGAAACTGGAGTACACAGAGAAAACAAAAATGATCACATGCAGAACGTTTTGGTAACACTTTAGGTACTGCAAAAATGTGTCTATTGCTTATTTACTCTTCTGTAATAAGACCTTAACAACGGCTTCTTTTGGTCTTCATGACACTTCTAAAACCTCAGTGGATAGGTTCTTCATCTCAGTGCAGTGTGGCATATTGACATGATGGTAAAATCATTTGTCAATATGAAGGATTCACAGGTCTTATACTAAATATGTAATATCAAGAGAAATGTGCCTCAGTTAAACCACTTGAGTCCACTCCAAAGTAAAGCTGTGTTAGTAGGCCACATTACAGAGATGAATATATGCTTTACTGACGCTTTGTAAGTGTTATAAAGACCCAAAGAGGTGTATGTAAGGTTTTGTTACATAAAAGTAAGTGAGTAATAGATGCATTTTCATAACTACACTAAAGTGTTAACAATGTGATAAATCACCATGGATGGTGACCCAGCTAGGAATCAAACACTGTTCACTGGTCAAAGCTATCTCTTGAGGTTTTCAGGCACATTATATTTTTGTCGAAATAAGTCTCACTTGCTACATTAAAAAACAGTCAAGAACCAAAGATCTCTAATAAAGGAGGAAAGTAGAGTACAAGCACTGAGTAACCATGTTGCCTTTGGAACAACTAAGGCATAGACTCAACAAGACATAGAAAGTGTGGCACATGAATCTTGGATTCAGTTAACTCTCTCCCCATAGCTGACGTTGCCTCGTGACAAAGTGTATCTCTACTTCAAAGAGCTCATTTTACATCATTCCACAGATGTTCAGTTGGACAGAGTTCGTGTGACACGTTATTTGTGGAGTAGTAGAAGGGTGTTAGGCATATCTAAAAAGTGTTTGAGGGTATGAAATGATCATGACATTTTCTGCTATAATGGAAATCTGTCCATACTTTATAAAAGAAAGTTAAAAGAAAATTGTGAAAAGAATTTTGGAATAAAGGTTGAAACTAATAACACTTACAATAGCCAACTAAAGAAAACTCACTCAACTACAATACATTCTCTTGGAAATGTTATACTGTATCAGATTTTTGTTATCTACCTTTTAACAGATAACAGTACTGGTTAGTAATACTGCCTCAGATCTTCACGTGATTAGGTTCAAATCTCCTCCTGGTCACTTTCTTTGTGGACATTGTACCTTCTCCCGATGTTCACATGGAGTTTTGAATTTGTACTCTGATTCCACCCCAAAGTATGTTAGTTAAGTTGGCAACACTAAATTGGTCCAGTGTATGTACATGCATGAGTGTGCTCTCTATGTCCTGCTTTACCCAACAACAGTCATACCATGGACATCTCGATAAATATACCAAAAAGAACATCTACTCCATCCATTTAAATATCATAAGGTATCTAAAATTATGAGTAACAGCACTGTATCTTAAATTCTTTTCAGCCAGGCTGGATGGACTAATAATTAAAGATAGATCATACTGTGTGTTTAAAAATTTGGATTTCATGTATCATTTGAAGTATGTCACTTTATTATTTCCACTTGCTGTTTCAAATAGTGTGATGGCATTTACAGTTAATGTACATTATAAAATAAAAAAAAAGTATCCATACAGGGTGATAATTAAACACTGTATCTGCATCAGCAGGTGAATCAATCAAATATTGTTGGTATTTTGTGACAAATTTATACATCGTCTAAAGGCAGGATAAGTTATTATTCCATATACATTACTCAGTGAGTTTTTCCAGTTAATGCAGCCTGATAGTAATCAGAAAATACACCTACTCAATCTTAAAAAAGGCTGCCTTTTGGCATTTAGAAGAACATCAGTAACAGTTCTTAAATAACCAGTATACCTGTTAGCCTGAAGGCAACCTTTTTCTTCAGTTTTTGCAAAGAAGACAGCAACCGTGAGGTTAATAGAATGACTTAAAACATGAGCAGAATTACTAATTAGAATTTATCTGTATATGACAGTGGAACACCTACTCTGCATCAATTTTTTGTTATCTTCATCCCACTTTGCATCAGATTACATTTTTGAATTCCACATTAAAACAAAGAAGCAGAAAAATAGGTTCCCAAATAGCATGGGAGTGTAACCATTACAAAAAGCAAAAAAAAAAAAGCTGGGTGAAACATTCTCAATGTTAAGAATTTATTTGTTTCTGTTAAGAGTATTTTTAACAAGAAAATATTCACATTTTAAGTTTTCACTTACTAATTGTACAGCTGTTACACAAATAATCATGTTACGCAATTAACTGTATTTTTACCATGCACAGCGACTATCACTTTACTTTAATTCACATTACAGGGATCAGCACTGCTGCCTCACCGCTCCATAGTTTCGAGTTTGATTTTCACTATTTGTGAGAGGTTTTCATGTTATTCCCACGTGCAAGGGTTTTTTCCATATATTCCATCAACTTCCTACATCCCAAAGATGTGGAAGTTACAGTAGACTGTGTCTGCCGACTGGTCTAGTATGAAGAAATCTGAGTATGTGCATGTCCTGTAGTGGACTGATGTCCCATCTAGAGTAGCTTCCTTTTTTATGCCTTGATAGGCTCCAGGTCCCTGTAACCTGGACTGGGAACAGTTTGTTCAAAAATGGATGGAAATATGAAAATATAAAGAGGAAATCAGTTCAGTGAGGAATAACAAGTGAAAATGTAATGGATTGTGGAGCACCTGTTCTGCTTTTCTTGTTGTGGTGATTTATCCAGAAGGTAAGGTGTTGTCAGGGAGAATGGGGTAGCAGAAGACAGAGACAGGTCTCAGGAAGGACAAGAGAGAGAAAGGAAAATATGAACCGATTTGTGTTGCTATGCTACTGTGGGAAAAATGAGCACCCTTAGGAATTAGTATGCCCTACATGTTTCCTGATCACCCTGAAGGAGCATATGGCACCCTGTGCACTGGCACCTCTGCACACACTCAGACTCAGGGCATCTGTAATGAATCCGAATGGATCAGTGATATAAGTTTGAGGCACAGAACCCAAAAGATATTCTAAAGACAACAAATTTTTATTATAATGCCAGCAAAACAAAATAATATTCTAGTGTCATGCACTTTACAATAATTGCAGCCCTTTTGCATATACAGTATATACAACAATAAATAAAAGTAAGTAAAGGTGAATCTGTACAGTAATTATATAGCTCAAAAATCAAAGGTGATAAAAAATAACAAAAACACACTATTAGACAACTCTTCTTCTTCCTCCTTCCCCAAGGACAAAAATTAAGAGAACAGAAGAAACTTATCAAAATCAGTGGAAAAAAGGCACAAGCACAAAATACGTACAAGAAAATGAGAGATAAAAGTAAATAACACTGTATATATAAGGATCTCAATATCAGAAATGCTCAACTTCCTTCTTTCTCCTGTGCAAGATAGTCAAAAGATAACCCCTGCTTGGTATTTATATGCTGAGCCAATCATTAACACCAGCCCAACACCAACATGTCAGCAATGCCATTTGTGACTTTCCACCCCATCACCTCAATCTAAGCAGAAGCCTCTGTATATTTCGGCATCTCATTTGCACGTGCTCAGGTGCACACACACGCTCACACACACACACGCACACATGCACATGTACACACCTCCAGCTTCAAGCACTCTGCAAGCCCAGCTAATGTGGCTCCATTTTCAGCCGGTTACTCTGGTGCAACTCATTCAGTCAACACAAACATCCTTCCCTGGTATGGCATGATGTAAGGTCAGGATGTTGGTGTACCAGCACTCGTGTATTAACATGAATGACAGGCCCCCATGCCATTCCTCAATACCACCACAACAGCCATTTGCTCTCAAAGACTTTTCACCTTCCCTATCTGTAAGTGCTCTCTTTTTATAACTAACCTATAAAACAAATGAAACCAGTCTAGTTAGTTATAACTTTGTTTCTCGCTGCCCAGGACTATGGCCTATCAGAGAGCAGTACACAGAGACACTAATTAAAAAAGCTCTGCCTTGCTTTCGTATACACCCACCCTATACTTGTACTGGTAACCCTGAAAGAGGACACCAGTGAAAAAGAAAAATGCAGCCTGATGGGAATCATGTACGTTTTCCACTGGTTGCTTGGTGGGGAAGGTAACACAGTCATTGGCAGAGATTTTTGAGCCCACCAAATATGGGTAAGAGGGCAGAACACCTCCTAGCATTTTTATAAAGGTACATGGCTTAATGGGTATATTCATTAGTTGATGACTGCAATGACCAGACCTGAGGAAATACAGTGCATCCGGAAGGTATTCACAGCGCATCACTTTTTCCACATTTTGTTATGTTACAGCCTTATTCCAAAATGGATTAAATTCATTTTTTTCCTCGGAATTCTACACACAACACCCCATAATGACAACGTGAAAAAAGTTTACTTGAGGTTTTTGCAAATTTATTTAAAAAAAAAATCGAGAAAGCACATGTACATACGTATTCACAGCCTTTGCCATGAAGCTCAAAATTGAGCTCAGGTGCATCCTGTTTCCCCTGATCATCCTTGAGATGTTTCTGCAGCTTAATTGGAGTCCACCTGTGGTAAATTCAGTTGATTAGACATGATTTGGAAAGGCACACACCTGTCTATAGAAGGTCCCACAGTTGACAGTTGATGTCAGAGCACAAACCAAGCATAAAGTCAAAGGAATTGTCTGTAGACCTCCGAGACAGGATTGTCTCGAGGCACAAATCTGGGGAAGGTTACACAAAAATTTCTGCTGCTTTGAAGGTCCCAATGAGCACAGTGGCCTCCATCATCTGTAAGTGGAAGAAGTTTGAAGCCACCAGGTCTCTTTCTAGAGCTGGCCGGCCACCTAAACTGAGCGATCGGGGGAGAAGGGAGGGCAAGGGATCAGGGAGGTGACCAAGAACCCGATGATCACTCTGTCAGAGCTCCAGAGGTCCTCTGTGGGAAGAGGAGAACCTTCCAGAAGGACAACCATCTCTGCAGCAATCCACCAATCTGGCCTGTATGGTAGAGTGGCCAGACGGAGGCCACTCCTTAGTAAAAGGCACATGGCAGCCCGCCTGGAGTTTGCCAAAAGGCACCTGAAGGACTCTCGGACCAAGAGAAACAAAATTCTCTGGTCTGATGAGACAAAGATTGAACTCTTTGGTGTGAATGCCAGGCGTCACGTTTGGAGGAAACCAGGCACCACTCATCACCAGGCCAACACCATCCCTACAGTGAAGCATGGTGGTGGCAGCATCATGCTGTGGGGATGTTTTTCAGCGGTAGGAACTGGGAGACTAGTCAGTATAAAGGGAAAGATGACTGCAGCAATGTACAGAGACATCCTGGATGAAAACCTGCTCCAGAGTACTCTTGACCTCAGACTGGGGTGACAGTTCATCTTTCAGCAGGACAACGACCCTAAGCACACAGCCAAGATATCAAAGGAGTGGCTTCAGGACAACTCTGTGAATGTCCTTGAGCTGCCCAGCCAGAGCCCAGACTTGAATCCGATTGAAGATCCCTGGAGAGATCTTAAAATGGCTGTGCACCGACACTTCCCATCCAACCTGATGGAGCTTGAGAGGTGCTGCAAAGAGGAATGGGCGAAACTGTCCAAGGATAGGTGTGCCAAGCTTGTGGCATCATATTCAAAAAGACTTGAGGCTGTAATTGCTGCCAATGGTGCATCGACAAAGTATTGAGCAAAGGCTGTGAATACTTATGTACGTGTGATTTCTCAGTTTTTTTTATTTTTAATAAATTTGCAAAAACCTCAAGTAAACTTTTTTCACGTTGTCATTATGGATGCACTGTATATGTATACACCGTCTTAAACAGTGGTCATGAAAGGTAAAACATAAATTTAACTTCAAAAGTGAGTGCATGAAGTAAAAAAAAATGAAATCATGAAATTAACATAGACAAGGGCACTCATTTTTGATGTCTATTTCATGCATTTGAGTTTTTAAAATTTACTTTGCATTTTATGATTCAGGACCACTAATTAATTCAGATGTTAATTAGAAATTAAAGGTAGACAATTTAGCCATTACAGACTACATAATTTTTAGAGCTAGTGAACCATTTTTGCTGTAAGCTTTCAAACAATACATATCTAATAACGTCATGGAGTAGGTAAAGTTCTGCAAAACTGTTTCTTATCTTTTCTACTAAAAAGGACATATGATAATCAGATCTATGGAAGCAGATACAGAAGCCTCACAGATCATGTACCTCATGCATCCTATGACACCAAGGTCAGTGATGCTTCCCAGAACAAAGTAAGCAAGAGATATGATAGGAAGAGAGAAGAAGGCAAAGTATGGCTGGCCATTCCAGGTGCTCAAAATAGAAAGTGAAAGGCCAAAACTTATCTTCATGAGAGGAGCCTACAGGATTACATGGCTCAGCAGAGGAGGCAGCTGGTAGAAATGAATGAAGCCAAACACAATCGTCAAAGACAGGAGCATGGTGCCTTTGGAAGTTTTCTGAATGCAAAAAAGGTGGTGAGAGAAAGGAGATCACAAGCTATTTAAGCCTATTAACAGGAAAATAATCAGATATGTTTGTGGCTAATGGGTAAAATTCTCGGTGCTGTTATCCTGGTCCAACACACCATTCTGGATTCTTACTGCTATGGTTGAGCAGTTTATTCACCACACAATAGCTCATATCATCACCCATGCCACAGCAGATACATTAGTCACCCCCAGACATGTGCAACCCATCCCTCTGCAGCAGGCTGAGGTCACAGAAGGTGAAGTAATTCCTAAATCATCTGACGGCTCTCATGGCAATGCTGTACTCCATTTCCTCTGTAATACATGATGAGAATAATAACCAGTGTTTCTGTGATCTGTGGATAATGGCATGCCAGCCTACAATTTGTAGTGCAGCCTGTTCCTATTAAATATTTGGTAATGGTCATAATTTACAAGATAAAACTATGTAAATTAGTTTGTAATATGTAATGTGGTTAAAGTTGTAATACAGCAAAGACACTTCCTGTTAACTGCAGACAAAAACCTTTCACTTTTATATTCTATTGCTAAACATTCATTTGTTAAATATTATGAACAGGATAAAAAAGGTGACTGTTCTAGAAAAAGAACTATTTTTGGAAAGACAAACATTTAACTTTCACTTCAACTGATTTATTTCCTAAGCAATGAAAACTTAACACTAGAATTACCAGAGCCAACAAAAAACTTGCAATTCTGGCCTACCTTAAATCCCTTCGAACCTCTCCGTCAGCCTCTTTTGTCTTCTAAATGTGTTGATAAGCCCAAGCAGCCTTATACCATCCCCCCCATCGCCTCAGAATGGCCAAGAAGTTCTCCCAGTTCCTGCCTTGATTGATTATCTGGGAGTGAGCTACCCAGAATTGTAAGGGGAAATAACTTGATGTGCATTTTGTGTCTAAACAATCTATGTAAACAAATCGTTTAAAACAGAAACGTTTTTCATGTTTTAGTAATAAATGACAAAATGTACACATGAACTATATAATATGTAAAGGCTGATGGCCAAATATCAAAATAAACATTTCAATAAAAAGGACAGCTACAATACGACAGCTTCCGTGGTGCAGCAGTTAGAGCTGTCAACTTATAATCCAAAGGTCATGAGTTCAAAACCAGCTCCCCTGCAAATTTACTGTTTTGAATAATGAGCTGCTCTTATTGTTACTATTATACAATAAAAACATACATTTCATTTGTGTCTGTAACAACCGGTGTAAATTTATAGGACTTGTAAAAGTTAGTGTTTTTTTTTCACTCTTATTTTCTCAGTCACGATCACGATATAATGTCCAATGCCTCCCCTGCCCCCGCCCCAGATCTGCCACGGTTACTTTTTATCTAAAACTGGGAATAACTGTAGATGTGAATGGTGTTTTGAGACAATGGAACTGGAAATTCTCTGATCTGGAGGGGTAAAAGCTGACACACAAACACTGGTGAATCTGCCTTCTTTGCATCTCACTGTCACTTGAATTTTTTTTTTATTCAGTTTTATTAAGTGTTCCTGCTCACGCTGAATTAGTATGCACTTTATGGTCCATGATGTCAAATAACTCATTTTATGACCTGTATAGTACATTTTGGAAAACATTGTGGCAGTGATGCAACATTATTCATATTATTCATATTCATTCGCCTGCCTTCTTGCGCTTCTAATCAGTGATCGCGTTTCTTTTTTTTTCTTCGATCTTACCAGTCTCCACATTTTGGTGCACAGTATTGTTTCTTTTGTATTCCAGGACATGCAGAGGAAAAAATAATACGGAGAGGTCAGTTCCGCGCTATATGCAATCATAAGATTCAAATGTTAACAGTTCACACACACCCAAGGACCGTCCTTTCTACGTTTAGGACATATGTCCCTGTTGCAATGTACACACCTCTCTCTGTGCTGTGGTTACTATTACACTGAAGAGGCGCCTGACACTGACTGAGTTTGCTTTCCTGGGGAAGCAGTGGTCTTGGAATAGAAGCTTGTCGATGTTACATCCTCTTTTGCTTTATCCATTGCCTTTTCTTGTAAGAAGCGACAAAGAAGCTCCTCTGCAAGTTGAGCAAAGAACACTCTTCTTTTCTCAGTGCTTACCGTGCATGCCTTGTACAGTACATGCACGCGGATCGCCGCCAAGTCAAGTGTGTTATATCACATAGCAACTGGCCACCTGCATGCTCCTGCCGCACTGAATAAGCTCACGCTTTCTGGTACACAATGTCAGCGCAGCACCGGGGGAAAAAAGAAAGAGACAAATATATGTGACATTTTGAAGAAATCATTTTATGACCTGAATAGTACCAATCAGAAAACAGCATTGCACTAATGCAATATTATTTGAAAACAAACAGTGTCAGATCGGGTGAGCATTTATACTGGTGATGTTAGTTAGAGTCAGATCAGAAGGGGCCAGGGAGGGTGTGAACGAGACTGAGATAATAAAACTGAAAAAAAGCTAACTTTTAGAAATGCCATACATTTACAGCTGATCTATCTATCTATCTATCTATCTATCTATCTATCTATCTATCTATCTATCTATCTACTTCATAAAAATTTCATCTTACAAAAACCATTTAGAAACTGTTATGAAACACAAGATGACTGAGGATTGTCTTTATCTGAAAACGGTGTCAGATCGGGGGTGCGGGGGGGATTGAGAGTGTGTGGAAGCTTGAACATAAGTGAGAGAATAAAAGTGAAAAAAAAAAACTATAAGTACTATAAATTTACAGACGCCAATCATATCTATGTTTTTATTGTATGACAATAACAATAAGAGCAGCTCACTACTCAAAAATTTGGGAAGCAGCTGATAATGAAATCGCGACCTCTTGATTGGAAGGCAGCAGTTCTTAGCATTGCACCACGCAAGCTGTCGTATCAATCGCCTACCGTAACCTGCTTTCTTTTTTCTTCAGTTAAATTCTTTAAAAAAGTGCGCTTCTTTTGTTATACTTGTACCTTTTGTGAAAGTGTTTATTTCATATTTGTATTTCAGGCTTCACACATTATACATTTCATGTCTACATTTTGTCAATTATTACTAAAACATGAAAAACGTTTCTGTTTTAACTTTTTACATAGATTGTTGATGACACTGAACACACATGAAATGTATGTATTCCAAATGTACTTTTTTACCCTATAAAGCTCCAGCACTTCACTCAAAGATAAACACTGAGCACTGAGAAACTTCTTTGCGAATTGAACTGCAGCAGTGGGCGGGGGGATGGGATAGCAGGGTGTTTGCTGCTTATTGACACATTTACAGGACAAAAGACACTGACGTGGAGGTGAGAAAGGATTTAAGGTGGGCTGGATTTTCTCGTAGGCTCTGGTAATTCTAGTGTTAAGGTTGCATCCTATTGTGTCATGCAGATAAAGCACAAAATGCAAGGGGAATGAAAATAAACTATGGCAAAATAAATTGAATTATCAAAAACAGATTATAATGAATAAAAAGCAAACATAAAATAAACCAAAATGTACATATAGTGTGTTAAATGTTGCAACATATGTACATACATGTGCAATAAATTACAAGGAAACAGACTTTGAGACTTCAGTTCACACAAACTATTAGTATATGGATGGTGAGATACCACATTAATTAACAATATAACATAATAAGGATCAGTGCAGCAGGTACAGAAGAATTGGTTTGAGAATAAGGCTGATTAAATTCCAAGAAAGGTAAGTTATGAATGTAGCCAGTGATGGAGCTTCATGGATAGATCTCAGGAAAGCATATTTCACAGAGTGGTCAATGTGAGTTGTATATCAGTTCTGCAGAATTGAGAGAAAGCTGTCATTAAAAGATTTCGGGGTCCTGGCAGAATGGTGTCAGGGAGGAAACAATGACATATAATTTGTTATGTTGGAAGAAGCAGCTATGCAAATTCAGAACCAGAAATTGAAGATGCTATAGCATATTGAAGGAAGTCACTCGATTTGAAGGTGTGTTGTGCTATGTGTTATATATTATATATGTATTGTGACATGAGTTATTTTTATCCTGTATCTAAACTCTCACAACTCCCAAAAGGGTGTCTTGTCTGTCAAATATAAGGAAAGAATAACTGGAACTTTAACATAGGACAAGTTCCAAGTTACCATCACTGTAAACACAGTGCCGCTTCTGTGGTACACTAGAGCAATAAAATGTTTAAAGATTTCTCTTCATACCAATCCTAAATGGGGTACCCGACTATTGCAGAGAACAAACAGTTGTACAATGACTATTTAAAGTTGCCACTTTACCTAACTTGCATGTCACAGCCACAGCCAGGAGGAGGAAAACCAGAATGGTATTTAAAACAAGTGTACTGTAACTGTGAGAATGCACCACTTATCTGATACTATCCCATAACAGTCATTACAAAGCATAGATATACCAATGCTAATTCACAATCACTGTAAGTTCTTTCAATAACCAGAAATTTACCTTAACACAGATGGCACAATATAACTGATGAAATCTGAATTGCTCAACTTAAGAGTTAA
Organism: Polypterus bichir lapradei; assembly: GCA_026402145.1. Lineage (NCBI taxonomy): Eukaryota > Metazoa > Chordata > Cladistia > Polypteriformes > Polypteridae > Polypterus > Polypterus bichir. The sequence goes on along the minus strand of JANRMT010062808.1, from coordinate 55,552,137 downwards.
TAATTTTAAACTATGAACATACCTTAGGGTAAATGTTGGAACGTGTTGTTCTTTACAATCAGAGGAGCAATAGCAGAAATATTAGTAATTAGTTATTATGAATATTCTTTAAATAAACCACACCAAGAATAGAGTTTTATTCAGAATTTTCATAATCCATTGCTGAATCTATAGGCCAACATTTTTATACTAACATTATATTAAGGCATATTTCAAAACCAAAGCCTTCACAGATTGCATTAGTTTTGTTGGAATCTCTAAAAGCATTATACCAGAATTTTATTATCAATTATTTTTCTTAAATTCGGTTTCCATAAGGACTTGTTATTTTTTTACTTGCATGCTGATTCAGATACCATATGTTCTAATACAGTATATTTAGTTTAATGTGTTTTAATGGAACACACATAGATGTTTCATCCATCACAAAGTTAGTCAAATCTCTGTTGGGGATAAATAAAACTGAAGCAGCTTGCAAAAACTCCCAGACACCCACACATGCTAGTGTAGGCTGCAGAAACAATTGCAGCGGGTGTTTAGAGGGGGAGGTGTATTCCTACATTGAAGTTGCTATAGAACTCCCAACTACACAACTGGAAGTGGCATTTGGTAATTAAAAGTCATTTAAAGTTGTTTTTAGAATTCATGCAAACAACAAATCCGCATTGGAATCAAAGCATAAAAAGTCAAATTGCTTCATCACATTGTGGACGTGAATAAACGTTTACTGACGAGAAACAATTAGTTACAAATTACTTTTACTCACTCAAACATGCTGTCCTCAATTGTTTCTTAACATCCATATCCATCATCTCCATTATCTTCTCAATGAAAGTGACTCTGCAT